>CM076850.1:178147243-178653239 GCA_039519185.1 Astragalus membranaceus | reverse complement strand
AGGCCCTAGTATGGTTTTCTGATAAAAACACACGAGTCTCGTTATTATTACGAAGCTCATCTAACTCCCTCCTAATGGCTGAATTAATAGGTTGGGAACAAACTCTAGTTCCCAGCATAGCAGAATATTTTGCTAAATCATTACAAACACCGTTATAGTAATTATATCGTTCAGAATCACGAGGCCAATTGTCTCGCTTGGCTGCGAACTCAGAGAGTCGCAATTCTATTTTAAATATTTCTTTGCTAAGCATACGATGCCTAGCTTCTAACCATTCTTCCCTAGATACGGGATGATCATTTTCTTCCATAGGAAAATGTATGAGCTAAAAGTGTGTTGTGGATCAGCTAGTTCAAGTTACTGAACTAATAGATGAATATAATAAACTTAACATCAAATAAAATAGATATCTGTTGATACTTCTTTATGTCATCTTTGTAAATGGAAAACCATTTGACATATCAACCCGAAGGGATAGAAGGGAAAATCCCTAAACCAAAGATATAACTTTGTTTTCCAACAAAAACTTTCAAGTCTAAATAAACGGTCTAATTCAAACTCTCCCTCTTTGGAGAAAAATGGACCATAGACGAAAGCACTGGAAAACATAGTTAGTCTTTACGCAAAAGACCCAAAAGAAGTATGAGCAATTTAAAATTCTCAGTGTAAATATAAGCTTCCCCCTTCAAGGCTACTGCTCCCAATATCAACACCTTTGTTGAATCATCGGGGACGGTTCACCTTAGAAGTTTTAATAGGGGATATTTGAGTACTCTTCAGATGAAGAAATAGCTCACCCTTATACTTACATCTTTAAGTTTAAAGTGGCTCTGATACCAAGTTACAGCGGAAAGAATACGATATTCATCTAATTAGGCCAGTTACAGCGGAAAGAATACGATATTCATCTAATAGTGCCAGTTCATGAGAACCAGCTTACCACAACACAAGCTTAGCTATGGAAAAGCATATAAAAGAGTACCTTAATCGTCTTCAAAATAGAGAACAAGGGGAGAACTTCTATCTTCAAACTTCAGAGGTTATATTACAAGAAGAGTGTTTACAAGAGGAGAAGTATGTTACAAGAGAGAGAGAGAGAGAGAGGTAGCCGAAGCTCTGCCTAAGAAATGAAAATAAAATGCCTTATATAGGCAAACTAAGGCTTACTATTTAAGCCGGTAAAAGGGCTACTGTAGGTTCCGGTAGCCGGTTACAAAAGGCGACAAAAAAACATTAATTATGCCGGGTACGCTTTGGGCCCCATCGACACATAATTGAATGAAAAAAGACAAAAATCAAAAGATAAAAATACAAAAATTAAAAAGGTAAAAACGACAGCATAATTGCGTGTCTTCCACCAAATCTTGGCACGTGATTATTTTTAATTATGGCACTTATTCTTGTCCTTTTCCTTTCACATGCTTAGTCATGGATTGGATCATGGCATCCCAGAAATCTTCTGGATAGGGTTCGTCTTCTTGCTGAGAGATCCCTGTGAGGATGTTGACATTTCTTTGACTTGAAACGTGCTGAAGAATTGTGTCTTCATGTGATCAAGAGTTCTAACCATAATTTCTTCCTCAGATTCTTGAGGGTACTTTTTCTGGAAGTAATGTTTTAAATTTGTCATAGACAAATTTTGGAGATTAACATTATTTAAACCATTTTCTTTATCTTCATTGATCTTAGACAAGACCTGAGATATTAATTTTTTGAGGTCTTCAGGATCCATTCTAATCCACCATTTATAGAAGAAATTTCTTCTAAGTACAGGAATATTATTTTGGTCTTTTCCGATGGTCATAGACCACCTCCATATCCATGGGATTTGAAATTTGATAAAGAAAAGGCATGGACATTGTCCTATAATAAGCTTATTTGAAGCTATTTTTGTTATAAGAGGACTATTATCACACCATGAGTTGTATAATTCCAATAATTCTTTTGGAAGAATTTCCAAAGATGGCCCAAATTTTTGCCACAATTGTAAAACCAATTTGGTATCGGTTTATTAACCACTTCTGGGTTAATACTAAAGAACCATGAATGTTTATTTTTGGGTTCTGTAGTAAAAAGCTTTAGAAAAAGCCTGGATATAATCCCAATAATTAAAATATGCATAAGAATTTTCAGCAATTTTTATTGCTTTTTCCCCATTTGGGTTTAATCCCCATTCTCTTGGAAGAAGGATTTTGTTAATGTGACATTTGCTAAAGTTTATAAAACTTTGAGGATTGTTATTTTGATGGTGATGAGTAATGGTTACTGATTCAGTAACTAATAATAGAATTTCTAAGTGTGGTCTTGATTTACCATATAATCCTGGGTATCCTCTGGATTCGAGGTACCTGGTCTTTATTGACCAAGGATCTTTTGTAATACTGAGGTCTTCATCATCAATATACATGATGTCCTCAGTTATTGGATTCTCAAAATATTCTTGAGTTTGCTCTTGAGGAGAGCCATTAACAATAGCCTCTGCATAAGAGCTTTGTTTTGTTCCAGAAGAAGAAGGAATATCTTCTTTCTTCGGAGGAGCAGGCAATTGCTGCATAGTTCTTCCCCTATTAGGGTATACTGTTGTCCAATCTCCTAGAAGAGGGACACTTGGTTCTTGTTGGTAGGGTAGCATATTGCTACTCCTTCCTCTGCCACGGCCACCTGGACCACGGCCTCTTCCCCTATGTGGGGTCGTCATTTCCCTGCAGAAATTCTCGTGTTAAGAAATCAGCTAGTGAATTATGTTCACCTTTAATGTACTCAATATCAAAATCAAAAACTGATAATTGAGCTTGCCAATTTGCAAAAATTTGTTTAGAAACTAGATTTTTCACATCTTTTTCAATAATTTGTTTAGCAGAACTACAATCAATCCTTAACAAGAATTTTTGATTTAATAAGTCATCTTGAAATTTAGAAATACATTTAATAATTGAAAGCATTTCTTTTTTGACTGTAGAATATTTTAATTGGGTTGGATTCCATTTACCCGAAGTAAACCTAACCAATTCTTCTTTAGAAGTACTTGGGTCAACTTGTTTGAGAATTCCTCCATCTATCATGTAATCCGTATAGGGATTAAATATGTCATTCATAATATTTTGGAATTCAGAGGGGGCATTTTTGGGCCCAAAAGGCATTACATTCCATTCATAGTGACCAAATGGAACTGTAAATGCTGTTTTATACTTATCAGATTCATTAATCTGAATTTGCCAGTAACCTGACTTCATATCAAATTTTGAAAAGACTAAGGCTTCATTAAGCCTATCTAATAAATCTTTTTTATTAGGTATTGGATACCTAATCCATTTCAAAACTTTATTTAAAGGTTTATAGTTTATAACCAACCTGGGAACTCCACGTTCCTGTTCTGCGTGTTTATTCACATAGAAAGCTGTACAGCTCCAAGAAGATTTGGAGGGTCTAATTAATTTTTTATCTAAAAGAGAATCTATCTCCTTCTTACATAAACCAAGATATTCTTGATTCATTTGTGCAGGCCTAGCTTTTGTAGGAATTTGACTTTCATTGAAGTCGTCTAAGTATGGTAGAGATATCATATGTTTTTCTCTATTCCAGAAAGCACTTGGTATCTCACTACCTACTTCATTTATGAACTGTTGTTCTAGACTCTTTATTTGAGTTTCTATGTCAGCTTTATTAAGCTGTTCATTTATATTGGCTAAATTAATTTCTTCTTTTAAGAAACATATTTGTTTCTCTTTGCTTAAAAGAAGTTTTTTTATTTCATTTATCATCCTAGTATGAGGATCAGAAATAAACTCAAAAATAATTTTTCTATTCTCCAACATAGTTGTAATACCTTTTTGGTCAATATTAATAATAGGCATAATGTTATGCAAAAAAGGTGTACCCAATATAATACGATGGGTTAAATTTTTAACTAAAAGAAATGAAGTAGGTATACAAATACCTTGTTTGCAAATATGTGCATTTGGTAATTTAAAATTAACTTTTAGCCTATCACCACCTGCTTGGGTAAGTGATTGCGTAGTTTTTGAAAAATACCTTGTAGGGATAATTCCCTCTTGAATGCAATTTAAATCTGCTCCACTATCAACTAGAGCAATTTCATTTTTCAAAATAAAATTTCTATTGATAATAATATCAATCTTCACAAACCATTTTTGAGAAGTTATTTTATTCAAAATAGAAAGATAATTACTTGAAGAAGATTCTGTTTTACTAGGGTTTTCTAAAACAGAAATTCTTTGAGACAAATTAGTATTGCCTTTTTTTATTTGAGAAATTTCATTTTTTAAAATATTGATTTCTCCTTTTAAATCATTCATAGAAATTGGTCTTTCTTTGCTACTGGATTCTTTGAATCTAGATAAGACCTCACTTATTTGATAAGGTGCCTCTATGATTAGAGGAGTTTCCTTTTTAGAATATTCTTTCATAAGAATTTCTATCATTTTTCCTTCTCATCGTTCCATCTTTTATGGAATCTAAAGCCTTTAAGGCTTCATCTTGTTCTTCAGTGAGAACATTTAGACCATTCATATCTACGATAGATTTCCAGTAATTTACTTCATTACATTGGCAATCATTGTTGCCTGAAGATGATGAATCAGAAGAATCTTGGATGATATTTATATCTTCATTTGAAGATTCTTTATCTGAACTAGACTCATAATCAGAGTTAATTAATAAGACTCTTTCTAATTGTGATCTTAATTGATCATCCTGAATATTATTGAGGGCTTTTTTAGTCCAACACTGGTTGGCATAATGACCTACCTTGCCACACTTATGACACGTAATATCAAAATTTTTTGCTTTTCTTTTTCCTTTCTTTTGGAAGGTGGGTCTACTTTGACCAGTCCTATTCTTTTCATCAAAAGCTTTTCTTTTACTATTCTTTTTCCTAGGACTTTTGTAAAAGCTATTTGTTTTTATATCAGAGAATTTTCTTCCTTGTATTCTCTTTCCCTTTTTCCTATCCTTAGGTTCTTTGCCTAAGTCAAAAGCGAATTGCTCACAGAATTCACCTATTTGGTGTTTTTCTGTTAGCTTTTGCTTTTTCAATTGATTTTTTAGCTTTATATCATTGCATAAAGCCAAACCTTCTTTAATACAGCAACTAATTATCTGCCCATAGGTCAAGTCGTCATAATTGACATTTATACCATCATTTTGGTCTCTTAAAGCTTGTCTTATTCTTTCTGCAAAAAGATAAGGAAGACCATCAATAAATTTTGCCTTCCAGTGGATAGAATTAGGGTCTTTTAATTGGAAAACCCTGGATAGAAAAGTATCCTTATACCACCTAAAATGAGTTAAAGATGGACATCTTAAATTCTGTAAAAGAGAAGATAATTTTTCTCCTATAGAAACATTGGTTCCTATGAAATGCTTAAGAATGGTAAGACACAGTGTATAAACTGCATCCTCCTCAGCTGTACTTGTAGTACCATTCTCTAATTTAATTTCTTTTTTATGGGATAATATATCCTTTTTCTGGGCATCAGTGAGATAATGATCCCACCAACCTCTTAACTGTCCAATAAAGCCAGTGGCTATGAACGTAGCAATGGAACTATCATTATTTCCATGTTGTTTACAAACAGTGGAGTACATAATCATTTTATGTACCGTATCAATAATTTGCTTATCATTTAAGCCATCTATGTTCCATTCATAGATTTGTTTACCAGAATATGAATTCTGATAAGACTCATTTTCCTCAAATAATAAATCCTGAGGAGAAGGTCTTTTATAATAATACTTTTCTATTTGCTTTGAAGCATATATGGGATTTATTTCCTCATAATTATTGGTATTATTAATATCTTGATTAGCAAACATTGTTGCTAATTTGTCTATATTCTCATCAGAATTTTCTGATGATTCTTTACCAGATAAAACATTTATTTTTAAATTTTTTAGTTTTTCTTCTAGAATATCTAAAAACTCGTTTTTACTATTGTTCATTTTAAAACCTTCAATTTTTATTGGAGGTTGAACTATAGGTTCTTCTTTGATAACCGGAGCATAATTCTTTTGAGAATTTTTTAAAATAAGCTCTTGTTGAGAGATATGTTGCTCAAACAAGGTTTTTAATGAAGACAAATTTTCTTCTAAGGCTTTAAATTCATCTCCCAAAATTACTAAAAATAAATTAGTATAATTTTGGGCGCTCATAATTGAATTTAAATCTTTTAAAGCAATTTGAGATCTTTCAATAAAATGGGTGAAAGCATTTGCTTCTTTTGTTTTTTCCTAAAACAATATCATAATTTTTTGGAGGAAAGCTTGAATGAATTTTTTCTCCTTTTGAGTTTTCAAAAACTCTTTCTTTCAAGACATTTATCTCATAGTCTAAACGTTCATGAAAATATTTTAAAAACCATTTAGCAAAAGGCATATAAGTCTGATGGTAGGTTAAATGTTCATAAAATTTTTCTTTTATAGCCTGAAGTTCAGGAGAAGAATAATATGAAAAATACCATTTTCTAAATTCGGAATATCTTTCCTGCATAAACTCATCATTGATGAGTCTTCTCAGATCGCTTCCTGGACTAAAATCCATTAATTAATATGGAAGCTCATTTCTGAGGTAGTAGGAGATTTCCTACTCTGTGGTTCATAAACCCCATAAGGAATATTATTTTCATTAACCTTAACATCATCAACAACTTCAATAGAAGGTCTCGGTATATCACCTGGTGTAGTGTAATATTCACTAACTGAATGCCTAGAAGATAATGATCTAGGAATTCTGGTAATCTATTAGAATTAAACCTGATTTCTATATCACCCTCTGTATTTTGGATGATTTGATCTATATCCTTATTAAGGACAGGTTTGGGTTCTACTTCCTGCGGAAGAGCCCAAGTTTCTGGAAAGTTAATTTCTTCCCATCTTATCAACCTATTAGTTGCAACATTTGATGTCAACAAATTTGTTTGCACCAAAGTTGTTGTACCAGGAAAAGTTATACGCTTAGCTTTAGGGTTAAGCGTGTTCAAAACTTTGTAGTAAATTCTATAGCATATTGCTATAACTTCACTACCTTGCTTATAGTCATACCCATTCGTATGAATACTAAGCTGGATTGCTTCTGATATATTCTTATCAGATAATGATAAGCTCAAATTTGGAGCAACATCAAAATATACAGGTCCATGACATAAACTTGTCTCAATTAGGGCAGCTAGGGATTGTTTAAAATTATTACATCTGCCATCTCGCACATAGGCCATAATACTTGAGTTTAGTCCCAGTAAAGTCAAGGGCTTAAGGGCTATCTGAATAAGTCCAATATGAATGAAATTATAGTCCTTGAAGGCATCTAAGTCCTTTTTATTTAAAAGTCTAATAATCTGATTGTTATTAGATATCTGAACAGTTTGTTCTATCTGTTTAACAGCAAATTTTGCCTTTAAGTCAAACATCCCAATTTTATATATTTGTTTTGAAGGAACCATTGGTAAAGTCCACTTATTAAGTTGGTCTAAATTATTAGGGAATTCAATTAATTCCTCATTTTTTAGAGAATTATTTTGATGATCATGATCATCTTCTTCCATAGGGAAATATTTGAGCTAAAAGTGTGTTGTGGATCAGCTAGTTCAAGTTACTGAACTAATAGATGAATATAATAAACTTAACATCAAATAAAATAGATATCTGTTGATACTTCTTTATGTCATCTTTGTAAATGGAAAACCATTTGACATATCAACCCGAAGGGATAGAAGGGAAAATCCCTAAACCAAAGATATAACTTTGTTTTCCAACAAAAACTTTCAAGTCTAAATAAACGGTCTAATTCAAACTCTCCCTCTTTGGAGAAAAATGGACCATAGACGAAAGCACTGGAAAACATAGTTAGTCTTTACGCAAAAGACCCAAAAGAAGTATGAGCAATTTAAAACTCTTAGTGTAAATATAAGCTTCCCCCTTCAAGGCTACTGCTCCCAATATCAACAACAACTTTGGTGCAAACAAATTTGTTGACATCAAATGTTGCAACTAATAGGTTGATAAGATGGGAAGAAATTAACTTTCCAGAAACTTGGGCTCTTCCGCAGGAAGTAGAACCCAAACCTGTCCTTAATAAGGATATAGATCAAATCATCCAAAATACAGAGGGTGATATAGAAATCAGGTTTAATTCTAATAGAATTACCAGAATTCCTAGATCATTATCTTCTAGGCATTCAGTTAGTGAATATTACACTACACCAGGTGATATACCGAGACCTTCTATTGAAGTTGTTGATGATGTTAAGGTTAATGAAAATAATATTCCTTATGGGGTTTATGAACCACAGAGTAGGAAATCTCCTACTACCTCAGAAATGAGCTTCCACATTAATTAATGGATTTTAGTCCAGGAAGCGATCTGAGAAGACTCATCAATGATGAGTTTATGCAGGAAAGATATTCCGAATTTAGAAAATGGTATTTTTCATATTATTCTTCTCCTGAACTTCAGGCTATAAAAGAAAAATTTTATGAACATTTAACCTACCATCAGACTTATATGCCTTTTGCTAAATGGTTTTTAAAATATTTTCATGAACGTTTAGACTATGAGATAAATGTCTTGAAAGAAAGAGTTTTTGAAAACTCAAAAGGAGAAAAAATTCATTCAAGCTTTCCTCCAAAAAATTATGATATTGTTTTAGGAAAAAACGTAGAAGCAAATGCTTTCACCCATTTTATTGAAAGATCTCAAATTGCTTTAAAAGATTTAAATTCAATTATGAGCGCCCAAAATTATACTAATTTATTTTTAGTAATTTTGGGAGATGAATTTAAAGCCTTAGAAGAAAATTTGTCTTCATTAAAAACCTTGTTTGAGCAACATATCTCTCAACAAGAGCTTATTTAAAAAATTCTCAAAAGAATTATGCTCCGGTTATCAAAGAAGAACCTATAGTTCAACCTCCAATAAAAATTGAAGGTTTTAAAATGAACAATAGTAAAAACGAGTTTTTAGATATTCTAGAAGAAAAACTAAAAAATTTAAAAATAAATGTTTTATCTGGTAAAGAATCATCAGAAAATTCTGATGAGGATATAGACAAATTAGCAACAATGTTTGCTAATCAAGATATTAATAATACCAATAATTATGAGGAAATAAATCCCATATATGCTTCAAAGCAAATAGAAAAGTATTATTATAAAAGACCTTCTCCTCAGGATTTATTATTTGAGGAAAATGAGTCTTATCAGAATTCATATTCTGGTAAACAAATCTATGAATGGAACATAGATGGCTTAAATGATAAGCAAATTATTGATACAGGTACATAAAATGATTATGTACTCCACTGTTTGTAAACAACATGGAAATAATGATAGTTCCATTGCTACGTTCATAGCCACTGGCTTTATTGGACAGTTAAGAGGTTGGTGGGATCATTATCTCACTGATGCCCAGAAAAAGGATATATTATCCCATAAAAAAGAAATTAAATTAGAGAATGGTACTACAAGTACAGCTGAGGAGGATGCAGTTTATACACTGTGTCTTACCATTCTTAAGCATTTCATAGGAACCAATGTTTCTATAGGAGAAAAATTATCTTCTCTTTTACAGAATTTAAGATGTCCATCTTTAACTCATTTTAGGTGGTATAAGGATACTTTTCTATCCAGGGTTTTCCAATTAAAAGACCCTAATTCTATCCACTGGAAGGCAAAATTTATTGATGGTCTTCCCTATCTTTTTGCAGAAAGAATAAGACAAGCTTTAAGAGACCAAAATGATGGTATAAATGTCAATTATGACGACTTGACCTATGGGCAGATAATTAGTTGCTGTATTAAAGAAGGTTTGGCTTTATGCAATGATATAAAGCTAAAAAATCAATTGAAAAAGCAAAAGCTAACAGAAAAACACCAAATAGGTGAATTCTGTGAGCAATTCGCTTTTGACTTAGGCAAAGAACCTAAGGATAGGAAAAAGGGAAAGAGAATACAAGGAAGAAAATTCTCTGATATAAAAACAAATAGCTTTTACAAAAGTCCTAGGAAAAAGAATAGTAAAAGAAAAGCTTTTGATGAAAAGAATAGGACTGGTCAAAGTAGACCCACCTTCCAAAAGAAAGGAAAAAGAAAAGCAAAAAATTTTGATATTACGTGTCATAAGTGTGGCAAGGTAGGTCATTATGCCAACCAGTGTTGGACTAAAAAAGCCCTCAATAATATTCAGGATGATCAATTAAGATCACAATTAGAAAGAGTCTTATTAATTAACTCTGATTATGAGTCTAGTTCAGATAAAGAATCTTCAAATGAAGATATAAATATCATCCAAGATTCTTCTGATTCATCATCTTCAGGCAACAATGATTGCCAATGTAATGAAGTAAATTACTGGAAATCTATCGTAGATATGAATGGTCTAAATGTTCTCACTGAAGAACAAGATGAAGCCTTAAAGGCTTTAGATTCCATAAAAGATGGAACGATGAGAAGGAAAATGATAGAAATTCTTATGAAAGAATATTCTAAAAAGGAAACTCCTCTAATCATAGAGGCACCTTATCAAATAAGTGAGGTCTTATCTAGATTCAAAGAATCCAGTAGCAAAGAAAGACCAATTTCTATGAATGATTTAAAAGGAGAAATCAATATTTTAAAAAATGAAATTTCTCAAATAAAAAAAGGCAATACTAATTTGTCTCAAAGAATTTCTGTTTTAGAAAACCCTAGTAAAACAGAATCTTCTTCAAGTAATTATCTTTCTATTTTGAATAAAATAACTTCTCAAAAATGGTTTGTGAAGATTGATATTATTATCAATAGAAATTTTATTTTGAAAAATGAAATTGCTCTAGTTGATAGTAGAGCAGATTTAAATTGCATTCAAGAGGGAATTATCCCTACAAGGTATTTTTTCAAAAACTACGCAATCACTTACCCAAGCAGGTGGTGATAGGCTAAAAGTTAATTTTAAATTACCAAATGCACATATTTGCAAACAAGGTATTTGTATACCTACTTCATTTCTTTTAGTTAAAAATTTAACCCATCGTATTATATTGGGTACACCTTTTTTGCATAACATTATGCCTATTATTAATATTGACCAAAAAGGTATTACAACTATGTTGGAGAATAGAAAAATTATTTTTGAGTTTATTTCTGATCCTCATACTAGGATGATAAATGAAATAAAAAAACTTCTTTTAAGCAAAGAGAAACAAATATGTTTCTTAAAAGAAGAAATTAATTTAGCCAATATAAATGAACAGCTTAATAAAGCTGACATAGAAACTCAAATAAAGAGTCTAGAACAACAGTTCATAAATGAAGTAGGTAGTGAGATACCAAGTGCTTTCTGGAATAGAGAAAAACATATGATATCTCTACCATACTTAGACGACTTCAATGAAAGTCAAATTCCTACAAAAGCTAGGCCTGCACAAATGAATCAAGAATATCTTGGTTTATGTAAGAAGGAGATAGATTCTCTTTTAGATAAAAAATTAATTAGACCCTCCAAATCTTCTTGGAGCTGTACAGCTTTCTATGTGAATAAACACGCAGAACAGGAACGTGGAGTTCCCAGGTTGGTTATAAACTATAAACCTTTAAATAAAGTTTTGAAATGGATTAGGTATCCAATACCTAATAAAAAAGATTTATTAGATAGGCTTAATGAAGCCTTAGTCTTTTCAAAATTTGATATGAAGTCAGGTTACTGGCAAATTCAGATTAATGAATCTGATAAGTATAAAACAGCATTTACAGTTCCATTTGGTCACTATGAATGGAATGTAATGCCTTTTGGGCCCAAAAATGCCCCCTCTGAATTCCAAAATATTATGAATGACATATTTAATCCCTATACGGATTACATGATAGATGGAGGAATTCTCAAACAAGTTGACCCAAGTACTTCTAAAGAAGAATTGGTTAGGTTTACTTCGGGTAAATGGAATCCAACCCAATTAAAATATTCTACAGTCAAAAAAGAAATGCTTTCAATTATTAAATGTATTTCTAAATTTCAAGATGACTTATTAAATCAAAAATTCTTGTTAAGGATTGATTGTAGTTCTGCTAAACAAATTATTGAAAAAGATGTGAAAAATCTAGTTTCTAAACAAATTTTTGCAAATTGGCAAGCTCAATTATCAGTTTTTGATTTTGATATTGAGTACATTAAAGGTGAACATAATTCACTAGCTGATTTCTTAACACGAGAATTTCTGCAGGGAAATGACGACCCCACATAGGGGAAGAGGCCGTGGTCCAGGTGGCCGTGGCAGAGGAAGGAGTAGCAATATGCTACCCTACCAACAAGAACCAAGTGTCCCTCTTCTAGGAGATTGGACAACAGTATACCCTAATAGGGGAAGAACTATGCAGCAATTGCCTGCTCCTCCGAAGAAAGAAGATATTCCTTCTTCTTCTGGAACAAAACAAAGCTCTTATGCAGAGGCTATTGTTAATGGCTCTCCTCAAGAGCAAACTCAAGAATATTTTGAGAATCCAATAACTGAGGACATCATGTATATTGATGATGAAGACCTCAGTATTACAAAAGATCCTTGGTCAATAAAGACCAGGTACCTCGAATCCAGAGGATACCCAGGATTATATGGTAAATCAAGACCACACTTAGAAATTCTATTATTAGTTACTGAATCAGTAACCATTACTCATCACCATCAAAATAACAATCCTCAAAGTTTTATAAACTTTAGCAAATGTCACATTAACAAAATCCTTCTTCCAAGAGAATGGGGATTAAACCCAAATGGGGAAAAAGCAATAAAAATTGCTGAAAATTCTTATGCATATTTTAATTATTGGGATTATATCCAGGCTTTTTCTAAAGCTTTTTACTACCAGAACCCAAAAAATAAACATTCATGGTTCTTTAGTATTAACCCAGAAGTGGTTAATAAACCGATACCAAATTGGTTTTACAATTGGTGGCAAAAATTTGGGCCATCTTTGGAAATTCTTCCAAAAGAATTATTGGAATTATACAACTCATGGTGTGATAATAGTCCTCTTATAACAAAAATAGCTTCAAATAAGCTTATTATAGGACAATGTCCATGCCTTTTCTTTATCAAATTTCAAATCCCATGGATATGGAGGTGGTCTATGACCATCGGAAAAGACCAAAATAATATTCCTGTACTTAGAAGAAATTTCTTCTATAAATGGTGGATTAGAATGGATCCTGAAGACCTCAAAAAATTAATATCTCAGGTCTTGTCTAAGATCAATGAAGATAAAGAAAATGGTTTAAATAATGTTAATCTCCAAAATTTGTCTATGACAAATTTAAAACATTACTTCCAGAAAAAGTACCCTCAAGAATCTGAGGAAGAAATTATGGTTAGAACTCTTGATCACATGAAGACACAATTCTTCAGCACGTTTCAAGTCAAAGAAATGTCAACATCCTCACAGGGATCTATTGAACAAAGCGAAATGGATTGCTTAGCTGGGGAATCTCAGCAAGAAGACGAACCCTATCCAGAAGATTTCTGGGATGCCATGATCCAATCCATGACTAAGCATGTGAAAGGAAAAGGACAAGAATAAGTGCCATAATTAAAAATAATCACGTGCCAAGATTTGGTGGAAGACACGCAATTATGCTGTCGTTTTTACCTTTTTAATTTTTGTATTTTTATCTTTTGATTTTTGTCTTTTTTCATTCAATTATGTGTCGATGGGGCCCAAAGCGTACCCGGCATAATTAATGTTTTTTTGTCGCCTTTTGTAACCGGCTACCGGAACCTACAGTAGCCCTTTTACCGGCTTAAATAGTAAGCCTTAGTTTGCCTATATAAGGCATTTTATTTTCATTTCTTAGGCAGAGCTTCGCCTACCTCTCTCTCTCTCTCTCTCTCTCTTGTAACATACTTCTCCTTTTGTAAACACTCCTCTTGTAATATAACCTCTGAAGTTTGAAGATAGAAGTTCTCCTCTTGTTCTTTATTTTGAAGACAATCCAGGTAATTATTTACATGTTTTTCCATAGCTAAACTTGTGTTGTGGTAAGCTGGTTCTCAGGAACTGGCCTAATTAGATGAATACCGTATTCTTTCCGCTGTAACTTACCCGGCATAATTAATGATTTTTTGTCGCCTTTTGTAACCGGCTACCGGAACCTACAGTAGCCCTTTTACCGGCTTAAATAGTAAGCCTTAGTTTGCCTATATAAGGCATTTTATTTTCATTTCTTAGGCAGAGCTTCGGCTACCTCTCTCTGTCTCTCTCTCTCTCTCTCTTGTAACATACTTCTCCTCTTGTAAACACTCTTCTTGTAATATAACCTCTGAAGTTTGAAGATAGGAGTTCTCCTCTTGTTCTCTATTGATTAAGGTACTCTTTTATATGCTTTTCCATAGCTAAGCTTGTGTTGTGGTAAGCTGGTTCTCATGAACTGGCCTAATTAGATGAATATCGTATTCTTTCCGCTGTAACTTGGTATCAAGTTACAGCGGAAAGAATACGATATTCATCTAATAGTGCCAGTTCATGAGAACCAGCTTACCACAACACAAGTTTAGCTATGGAAAAACATGTAAATAATTACCTGGATTGTCTTCAAAATAAAGAACAAGAGGAGAACTTCTATCTTCAAACTTCAGAGGTTATATTACAAGAGGAGTGTTTACAAAAGGAGAAGTATGTTACAAGAGAGAGAGAGAGAGAGAGAGAGAGAGAGAGGTAGGCGAAGCTCTGCCTAAGAAATGAAAATAAAATGCCTTATATAGGCAAACTAAGGCTTACTATTTAAGCCGGTAAAAGGGCTACTGTAGGTTCCGGTAGCCGGTTACAAAAGGCGACAAAAAATCATTAATTATGCCGGGTACGCTTTGGGCCCCATCGACACATAATTGAATGAAAAAAGACAAAAATCAAAAGATAAAAATACAAAAATTAAAAAGGTAAAAACGACAGCATAATTGCGTGTCTTCCACCAAATCTTGGCACGTGATTATTTTTAATTATGGCACTTATTCTTGTCCTTTTCCTTTCACATGCTTAGTCATGGATTGGATCATGGCATCCCAGAAATCTTCTGGATAGGGTTCGTCTTCTTGCTGAGATTCCCCAGCTAAGCAATCCATTTCGCTTTGTTCAATAGATCCCTGTGAGGATGTTGACATTTCTTTGACTTGAAACGTGCTGAAGAATTGTGTCTTCATGTGATCAAGAGTTCTAACCATAATTTCTTCCTCAGATTCTTGAGGGTACTTTTTCTGGAAGTAATGTTTTAAATTTGTCATAGACAAATTTTGGAGATTAACATTATTTAAACCATTTTCTTTATCTTCATTGATCTTAGACAAGACCTGAGATATTAATTTTTTGAGGTCTTCAGGATCCATTCTAATCCACCATTTATAGAAGAAATTTCTTCTAAGTACAGGAATATTATTTTGGTCTTTTCCGATGGTCATAGACCACCTCCATATCCATGGGATTTGAAATTTGATAAAGAAAAGGCATGGACATTGTCCTATAATAAGCTTATTTGAAGCTATTTTTGTTATAAGAGGACTATTATCACACCATGAGTTGTATAATTCCAATAATTCTTTTGGAAGAATTTCCAAAGATGGCCCAAATTTTTGCCACCAATTGTAAAACCAATTTGGTATCGGTTTATTAACCACTTCTGGGTTAATACTAAAGAACCATGAATGTTTATTTTTTGGGTTCTGGTAGTAAAAAGCTTTAGAAAAAGCCTGGATATAATCCCAATAATTAAAATATGCATAAGAATTTTCAGCAATTTTTATTGCTTTTTCCCCATTTGGGTTTAATCCCCATTCTCTTGGAAGAAGGATTTTGTTAATGTGACATTTGCTAAAGTTTATAAAACTTTGAGGATTGTTATTTTGATGGTGATGAGTAATGGTTACTGATTCAGTAACTAATAATAAAATTTCTAAGTGTGGTCTTGATTTACCACATAATCCTGGGTATCCTCTGGATTCGAGGTACCTGGTCTTTATTGACCAAGGATCTTTTGTAATACTGAGGTCTTCATCATCAATATACATGATGTCCTCAGTTATTGGATTCTCAAAATATTCTTGAGTTTGCTCTTGAGGAGAGTCATTAACAATAGCCTCTGCATAAGAGCTTTGTTTTGTTCCAGAAGAAGAAGGAATATCTTCTTTCTTCGGAGGAGCAGGCAATTGCTGCATAGTTCTTCCCCTATTAGGGTATACTGTTGTCCAATCTCCTAGAAGAGGGATACTTGGTTCTTGTTGGTAGGGTAGCATATTGCTACTCCTTCCCCTGCCACGGCCACCTGGACCACGGCCTCTTCCCCTATGTGGGGTCGTCATTTCCCTGCAGAAATTCACGTGTTAAGAAATCAGCTAGTGAATTATTTTCACCTTTAATGTACTCAATATCAAAATCAAAAACTGATAATTGAGCTTGCCAATTTGCAAAAATTTGTTTAGAAACCAGATTTTTCACATCTTTTTCAATGATTTGTTTAGCAGAACTGCAATCAATTCTTAACAAGAATTTTTGGTTTAATAAGTCATCTTGAAATTTAGAAATACATTTAATAATAGAAAGCATTTCTTTTTTGACTGTAGAATATTTTAATTGGGTCGGATTCCATTTACCCGAAGTAAACCTGACTAGTACTTCTTTAGAAGTACTTGGGTCAATTTGTTTGAGAATACCTCCATATCCTATATTAGAGGCGTCTGTTTCAACAATTTTAAAAAACTTTTGATTTGCTAAATTTAGGCAAGGAAGGGTTTTAACCCTGTTTTTAATATATTGGACTGCCTTGGTATGGGCCTCAGTCCATGGACCAGCATTTTTTCTAAGCCTATTATATAATAAGGCTGTATCTTGGGCTAGATTTTTATAATAGTCTGAAATATAATTCAGGCTTCCTAAAAATCTTTGCAATTGCTTCTTTTCCAGAATTTCATCAGGAAATTTAGAAGCGAATTCTATACTTCTACTTATAGGGATGATTTTCCCTTGGTCAATTTCATGACCTAAGAATCTAATCTTCGTTTGAAAAAGCTTCATCTTTGAAGCAGACAAAACTAAACCATTATTTTTCACAATATTCTTAAAATTCTTAAGATGTTTAAAATGTTGACTAATAGTCTTAGAAAATACTAAGACATCATCTATATATACTATCATGTAATCCGTATAAGGATTAAATATGTCATTCATAATATTTTGGAATTCAGAGGGGGCGTTTTTAAGCCCAAAAGGCATTACATTCCACTCATAGTGACCAAATGGAACTGTAAATGCTGTTTTATACTTGTCAGATTCATTAATCTGAATTTGCCAGTATCCTGACTTCATATCAAAATTTGAGAAAACTAAGGCTTCATTAAGCCTATCCAATAAATCTTTTTTATTAGGTATTGGATACCTAATCCATTTCAAAACTTTATTTAATGGTTTATAATTTATAACCAATCTGGGAATTCCACGTTCTTGTTCTGCGTGTTTATTCACATAGAAAGCTGTACAACTCCAAGAAGATTTGGAGGGTCTAATTAATTTTTTATCTAAAAGAGAATTTATCTCTTTTTTACATAAATCAAGATATTCTTGATTCATTTGTGCGGGTCTTGCTTTTGTAGGAATTTGACTTTCATTGAAGCCGTCTATGTATGGTAGAGATACCATATGTTTTTTCCTATTCCAGAAAGCATTCGGTATCTCACTACATATTTCATTTATGAATTGTTGTTCTAGACTCTTTATTTGAGTCTTTATGTCAGCTTTATTAAGCTGTTCATTTATATTAGCTAAATTAATTTCTTCTTTTAAGAAACATATTTGTTTCTCTTTACTTAAAAGAAGTTCTTTTATTTCATTTATCATTCTAGTATGAGGATCAGAAATAAATTCAAAAATAATTCTTTTATTTTCCAACATAGTTGTAATTCCTTTTTGGTCAATATTAATTATAGGCATAATGTTATGCAAAAAAGGTGTACCCAATATAATACGATGGGTTAAATTTTTAACTAAAAGAAATGAAGTAGGTATACAAATACCTTGTTTGCAAATATGTGCATTTGGTAATTTAAAATTAACTTTTAGCCTATCACCACCTGCTTGGGTAAGTGATTGCGTAGTTTTTGAAAAATACTTTGTAGGGATAATTCCCTCTTGAATGCAATTTAAATCTGCTCCACTATCAACGAGAGCAATTTCATTTTTCAAAATAAAATTTCTATTGATAATAATGTCAATCTTCACAAACCATTTTTGAGAAGTTATCCTATTCAGAATAGAAAGATAATTACTTGAAGAAGATTCTGTTTTACTAGGGTTTTCTAAAACAGAAATTCTTTGAGACAAATTAGTATTGCCTTTTTTTATTTGAGAAATTTCATTTTATAAAATATTGATTTCTCCTTTTAAATCATTCATAGAAATTGGTCTTTCTTTGCTACTGGATTCTTTGAATCTAGATAAGACCTCACTTATTTGATAAGGTGCCTCTATGATTAGGGGAGTTTCCTTTTTAGAATATTCTTTCATAAGAATTTCTATCATTTTTCTTCTCATCGTTCCATCTTTTATGGAATCTAAAGCCTTTAAGGCTTCATCTTGTTCTTCAGTGAGAACATTTAGACTATTTATATCTACGATGGATTTCCAGTAATTTACTTTATTACAATGGCAATCATTGTTGCCTGGAGATGATGATTCAGAAGAATCTTGGATAATATCTATATCTTCATTTGAAGATTCTTTATCTGAACTATAATTATAGTCAGGGTTGATTAATAAGACTAATTGTGATCTTAATTGATCATCCTGGATTCCCTTGAGGGCTTTTTTATGGGATAAAATATCCCTTTTCTGGGCATCAGTGAGATAATGATCCCACCATCCTCTTAACTGTTCAATAAAGCCAGTGGCTATGAACGTAGCAATGGAACTATCATTATTTCCATGTTGTTTACAAACAGTGGAGTACATAATCATTTTATGTACCGTATCAATAATTTGCTTATTATTTAAGCCATCTATGTTCCATTCATAGATTTGTTTACCAGAATAAGAATTCTGATAAGACTCCTTTTCCTCAAATAATAAATCCTGAGGAGGAGGTCTCTTATAATAATACTTTTCTGCTTGCTTTGAAGCATATATGAGATTTATTTTCTCATAATCGTAGGTATTACTAATACCCTGATTAGCAAACATTGTTACTAACTTATTTATTTTCTTACCGGAATTTTCTAAAATAAAATTCTTATTAATAACCAAAGTTATTTTCACAAACCATTTTTGTGAAGTTACTTTGTGTAACGAATATTTTTCACTAGTAATATTATTGCTAGAAGGAATAGTAGAAATAACAGGGGTTTTTTCCCGATTACCAGGAATCTCTAGGGAAGACATACTGGTATTATTTTTCTTGATTAACTCAAAAATTTTTTGAGGTTCTCTTTGTTCTTTATTAAGAACTTTTAATCCATCTATTTCACTAATGGATTTCCAACGATTCCAATTATTGCCTTGGCAGCTATTCAAATTACTGTTTTGACAGCTGTTGTCGTGAATATCAAAACTATTGTTTTGACAGCTATTCAAATTATTGTTTTGACAGCTATTGTTGTCAATATTAAAACTATTGTTTTGACATCTATTGTTGTCAATATTAGAATTTGAAGAAGTATCATTATTGATACATTCTGTGTTATTTGAAGAGTCCTGTTCTGATTTAGAAGCAATAGGTAGAACCTTTTTTAATTGAGTCCTTGATTGTCCATTCTCCAAGGCGTTCAGGGCTATATTAGTCCAGCATTGGTTGTCATAATGTCTTGTCTTGTCATAATTGTGGCAAGTAATGTCCAACTTATGGGCTCTCCGCTTTCCTTTATTTTGGAAAGTGTCTTGCTTGGGCTTATTTTTATAAAAATTTGTTTTAAATTTTTTCTTATAAGGATATTTATAAATCTCCTTGTTTCTATTAAACCTTTTATAAGTTCTATTATTAAAGCTCTTTTGCTTTTTATTTTTTAATCCAGGTGGTCTATCCATATTAGGAATAAATTGATTATAAAGATCATCTGTATTATTTGTATAAATAAATTGATTATAAAGATCATTTGTATCTTCCCTTAGCTTAAAACCCTTTTCGGGTAAGGAAGGTTGAACTTCAGCAACCATTGGTACTTTGGGTTTGTTCATATTATCCTGAATTAATTTTAGTTGAAAAATTTGGTTTTCAAACATTTCTTTTAAAGATAATAAGTCCTCTTTAAGAGAGATTATTTGCTCTTCTAAACTATCCAAAAACACTTTGGTGTAATTCTGGGTTTTCATTAAAGAGCTTAATTCCTTAAGAGTAATAATTTTACTTTCTATTCCTTTGAGGAAAATAAGAGAATTGGCTTCTGTATCCTTTTGTTCTAAGGTAGTTTCCCAACTATTTGGCTGAAGGATTAAAACTTCATTTTTAATTTTATTAATAAAATGATTAGCAAACCATCTAACAAAGGGAATATAATCCTGAGTTACGGTCAATTCTTCATAAAAGTCATCTTTGAACTTATTTAGTTCCCAAGATGAGAATTTCTTGAAATACCATTGCCTAAATTCGGCATATCTATCTAGTTGGAATTCTCCATTAATGAGATCCCTCATATTACTCCCAGGGGAGTAATCTATTTTAAAGTTCATAAAGAAAACTTATTTCTGGTTATGTAGGCGATTCCCTACCTTTTCTAATGAATTTCATTTTTTCACTAGTGGTAATATTTTTTATAGTTTCTGACTCATCTACTTGTTGGGATGTAGAGGCCCTAGTATGGTTTTCTGATAAAAACACACGAGTCTCGTTATTATTACGAAGCTCATCTAACTCCCTCCTAATGGCTGAATTAATAGGTTGGGAACAAACTCTAGTTCCCAGCATAGCAGAATATTTTGCTAAATCATTACAAACACCGTTATAGTAATTATATCGTTCAGAATCACGAGGCCAATTGTCTCGCTTGGCTGCGAACTCAGAGAGTCGCAATTCTATTTTAAATATTTCTTTGTATCTTACTAGTTTATAGTATAGTAATTAATATAATGTTATCAACATGTACCAAACGTTATATATAATAAATTAAAAGATATAATAGTTTTTGTTTTATAAGCAAATGTTAGTGGGGCGGGAAAATGTTAGTTTCTGAAGTTTGAACCATAGACATCTTTCTTGCAATTTTGCAACTTCTTCATGTAACTTAACTCGCCAACTAAACTACCCGGGACAAAAAAGATATAATAGTTGAATATTTTTTTTTTGACCAAAATAGTTGAATATTATTACATTTTTCTTTTAATTTATTATTATATCTCTCTTCTCGCTCGATAGGGTAAAACCAGAAGAATCAGAGCGATTGGTGGAGCGTCAGATAAACCCCAAACCTACAAGCGCACGCAGAGAGAACCCAAACATATACAAGCACACAGAGAAGATGGAGAGAGAGAGAACCTGGGAACCAGCTCGCAAGCTAGAGAGAGTGAGGAACGGATTCTACAGAAACGCTCCTAGAATTAGAAAGAGCCATCCGCCATCTCTCTGCTGCAACAGATCGAGCGCTACGGCGGCGTTAAGAGTCGTCAGAAGACTGCTGCTGGTTGGCCATCGTTGGAGGAGAGCGGCTAGGGTTCCTCTGGATAGTGTGTGTACTCAAGATTCAGATTATACAAATATTTATTTTTTTAAAATATTAATAATAATAATAATAATAATAATAATAATAATAATAATAAATGGTAGGAGAGTGAAATGAGAAGGTGATTTACCTGGCAACGTAGAAGGAAGAGAATTGGAAAGATTGTTGTTGTAAGAGAGAAACGTAGAAGAAGGAATTGGGCGGTGAGATGAGATGAGAGACAGGCTAGGCTGAAGAAACGGCACTTTATTACTGTCTGGTCAGGCTGCATTGCACAGAAACAGAACAGTACTCTCTCCCCCAACGGTCATA
Source organism: Astragalus membranaceus (assembly GCA_039519185.1). Taxonomy (NCBI): domain Eukaryota; kingdom Viridiplantae; phylum Streptophyta; class Magnoliopsida; order Fabales; family Fabaceae; genus Astragalus; species Astragalus membranaceus. The sequence goes on along the minus strand of CM076850.1, from coordinate 178,631,265 downwards.
TTCTCAATTCCTTTCATTTCCCATTGCTACAGTCAGCACTTGATTGGACTTGTTGTGGGCCAGGGAAAGTGGATTGTTCTCCATTGCTACAGGGTCAACCATGTAATGTAATGAATGTAGTTGCGCATGCTGCATACATATGCTTTCAATATATTATATCAGAAAGGTATGATCTCTCTCAGAGCTTATGTTGGATGTGCTGGAATAAATGGTACCACACTGGCCCCATCTAATTCTACAAATTCAGGCTGCTTGTCACAATACAACTACAATGGTGTATCTTTCAAAAGCTCTGTGATTCTTGTAGTATTACTTTTGAGTGCATTTGTCATGTAAAACTAGACACACTTTATGCTCATAATTGGAATATTGATAGGCGGCTAGAAGGCTACTCTAACAAAACTAGGGAAAACTATTAAAGGAATAAGACAATAAAGAAATAAACTACTAAAATAAAATAACTTTTTATTTGATTCATTGATTGATAAATGTCTCTAAGAGACTACATATATAGTGCCTACTAATAGGCTCATAAGGTAAAAGGCCTAAGGGCTAAAAGCCCAACTAAAATAACAATATATAAAAATCTTACTAACTAAAATACTACTACTAAAATACTACTACTAAATTATTCTAATTAAACCCAACTAATGGTGTGACATGGTGGAGAAAAGGAGAACGTGGTGTGGTTTGCAAAGTTGTAGTAAAAGGTGTTTTGGAAGAATTGAGAGGAGCTAGGCGCGTCTGAGACAAGGTGCCAACTGCCAAGCATAAAAGCTTGTGCAATTGATGGATATTAATTGTTGGGAGGTGCATAGGAATGTGAGTAGTACAGAGTATGGAGTGGAGCAGCAGTAGGTGGGGTACGTTTTGGAGAGAGAGAAAAAGTGATGCAAAAGGTGTTGGTGGTAAGACAATCAAGACTGGTGATGCAGTAGCTAGCTGCGTAGGGGGTGCAGATAAGAGGGAGTAGGACAGCTGGCGCGGATTGTGTGGAGGATGGTACAACAAAGTTGGCAGCACATGGGTACTATTGCAACAGCAATATTAGAATAGTGCAGCAGGGAAAACGCTAAGAGAGAGAATGAACCTGGGTCCCATGTGCTACGTGGCGGTTTTGTATTTGTCTTATCATGTGGAACAAGGATTGTGCTTTTAATGAACGGCTGAGATTCGCCCCTAAGAAAACAAAGCATTGCTACAAGAAAAATGGGATTTTCCGGCGGGCAAAATCCGCCGGAAAAGCCATATTTTCGCCGCAAAATTAGACTTTGCGGCGGATTTTTGCCCGTCGGTAGCCAGCTCGCAGCAAATGCTTTTCGGCGGATTTTCAGCGGGAAAAGCATTTTGCGGCGGATTTTTTAAAAAAAAAAATTTTTGGAAATTTCCGGCGGATTTTAAAGCCATTTGCGGCGGATTTTAAAAAAATATATATATATATTTTTTCTATATTTTTTTAAAATCCGCCGCAAATGCCAAAAAACCGCCGCAAAAGCCAAAAAAAAATTTCAAAAACCGCCGGAAATGCCTAAAATCCGCCGCAAAATCCAAAAAAAAAATTTAAAAAATCTGGCGGTAATAAATTTGAATTTTTGAATTTTTTTTTTCAATTTTTTCGAATTTTAATGTTTAATTTGTATTTTAATAAAAAGTAAGAAAAAATGAAAATGAAGTGGAATATGAGAAAAAATGATATAGAAAAGAATGAAAATAAATAAATGAATGAGAATGTAGTAGGAAGGAATAAGAATGAAAGAGAATATTAGAAGAGAATGATATAGGAGAGAATGTGAATAAAGAAGTAAGAAGAAATAAGAATTAAGGAGTGAATGAAAAAGAATGAAGAAGAAAGGAGAAATATATAGAAGAGAGATATGTAGAGAAATTTATGGAGATGAGAGTATAAGAAATATAGAAGAGAGATATGTAGAGATACATAGAAGAGAATGAGAATGAAATAAAGAGTGAAATGAGAGAATTTGAGTGTAAAATCTGATGGTTTTGGTGGTGGAGACGGAGATCGTGGAACAGAGATTGTTGAACCAACCTTTAAAAAAACTGGATCTGGTGGTTTTAACGGTAGTGCCGGCGGAGGGATTGTGAATCTTTCCGGTGGTTTCGGCGGTGGAGACAGAGGAGGAGAGGAGACCACGTCAGGCGATTTTGGTGGTTCGATTTTTGGAGAGAAGGTCACAGAAGGGGTATTTTTCATGGAAAGGGAAAACAAATCTGGATCCTCTTGTTTTTTTTTTTGTCTTCTTCTTCTCCTTGTTCCTCTTGTCCTTCCTCGTCATTTTCTTGTGACTTCTTTTGCAACACCACACGAAACTTTTGACACACATCTACCCTTGATTTCCTCATCTTTTGAAATCTTTCTCTACTAGCAAGCTTAGAAGATTCAAGTTTCTCTTGAAATGATGCATTGAGGGAATGTTGAAGGGATTTGTAATATTCATTTGTAGCTCTCATTTGTGTTATGAATCTCTCAAAAGTTTTTACAGCTTTCATAGTGGAGTTTTGTAAATCATTAGGGTGAGAGTGTTGTGGAGACTCATATGTATGAGCTGTGTATGGGTTAGGGGGTGGCGATGGAGGGGACGAATTTGGTGTTGGGAGGGGTGAATAAGATGTGTATGGGTTAGGAGGTGGTAATGAAGGTAATAGATTTGGTGTTGGCAGGGTTTTGAATAAGATGAAGGAGAATGAGTTAGAGGAGATGAAGTATATGGGTTGTGTGATGGTGGTGAATAACCATGGTTGAAATCCAGAGTTGGTGTTGGGGATGTAATGGGAGTGGTGGTAGAAAAAGATGAAAGATTGTAGTATGGATAGGCTGGAAATGGAGGTGTATGAGTGGTGTTGGTGGAGTAAAAAGATGGAGTGGATGATGAATAAAATGGATGAGTGTTGTATGGGTATGCCATGAGAGGGGTTGAGTGCAAGAATGAAAGCACCAATTGTTAGGCGGCTAGAAGACTACTCTAACAAAACTAGGGAAAACTACTAAAGGAAGAAGACAATAAAGAAATAAATTACTAAAATAAAATAACTTTTCATTTGATTCATTGATTGATAAATGTCTCTAAGAGACTACATATATAATGCCTACTAATAGACTCATAAGGTAAAAGGCCTAAGGGCTAAAAGCCCAACTAAAATAACATTATATAAAAGTCCTACTAACTAAAATACTACTACTAAATTATTTTAATTAAACCTAACTAATTAAAATACTATAACTAAATAATCCTAATTAAGCTCCCTATCAAATATAATTTATGAAGATATGCTCTTCAACTGCCTTTAGGAAGATTGCATTGCAGCATACCTAATTTTGTATTCTTCCTGTAAAGAAGGCCGGCAAGGTTGATCAAAATGTATATTGTTAATTGTAACGTGAGTTGTCCATTGATTTTTTGTAGAAACGAGCCAAAGTAATTATTTGACATCATTGATGTAACCCTATTAGGGCCTTTTTTGTATTAAAGTTAAGATTTGTATTCTTTGAATTGAAATATTTTGTCTCTGTTTATTTATCTATAAACTTCATACAACTTAGAGAAACTCAATATTACACGGCATGATATTATAACTTTATGAGGAGTCACTTTTCATTATAGAACATCATTGTAGGTATATCCATGAGAATTTTCATCACAAACTTTACAGAGGAAACAAGAGTCTGAAGAAGTGCACCACCAATTTGTGTGCTGCTTACAATATGGTTTGTTACAGAAATTACACTTAGGAAGCTGTAACCAACATTGAAGGCACAAGATATCTCCACAGGCACCCTCTTCAGATTCTTGGGATTCAACACATTCACCACATTCTTCACACCTTGGAATACAAAATATGCATCCCTTACATTGACCTTGGGACCATTCCTTCTTACAGTCCCCTTTTGGACAGTCATAAACCATTCTCACCTCAAAGCACTTAGGACAAATCTCCAAATCAATAATCTGCTGATTCTCTTCGCGCTTAAATACCGATAAACTCGTGCGATTATGGTAGTAGATAGGTTTCTGCTGCTTTTGTTGCTCCTTTAATGGAAGGTTCTTTTTAATGTACAAGTTAAGCATGTCAAGATGCTCCTTCTGTAGATTGTAGATGCCATTTATACTCAACTTGCTTAAGCAATTGCTTCTTTGGCACAATGTTTTCACAGTTGTTAGAATTCCTTCTGGGGTTATACCAGTGCATCCTGGTATATAAAGCTACACCTCAAATGAAACCAGAAATAAGACAACACTTCAAGTTAAGTTCTACCTCCATGTTAGTTACAATTTAGGGATTTTTTTTTTACCCCCATCATCTCCCAGCTACCCCCCACCGACCCTGCGAAAAGACGCAATTGCCCTTAACAAAATTTAAAAATCCCGAACGTATCCTGATTTCATTTTTTTTTTTTGGAAATCGGATTTAGGTAAATCCGATTTCCACTAAAAATTTTAAAAAATTTAAATCGGATTTAGGTAAATCCGATTTCCACTAAAAATTTTAAAAAATTTAAATCGGATTTATTTAAGATGGGTAGATCCGCTTTTAAAAATAACAAATCGGATTTACCTTAAGTGGGGGTAAATCCGATTTGTTATTTTTAAAAGCGGATCTACCCCATCATACAAGGTAAATCCGCTTTTAAAAATAACCAAAGCGGATTTACCTTATGTGGGGGTAAATCCGCTTTGTTAACCCAATTAATAAATAAATAAATCAGTTAAAATTTTAAAAACAAATTTCGACCGTCTTTTGGTTCTGTTTAGTGTGTAGTTCGTTAACACGTGACGATATTGTACGTCGGGAGAATAATTTAGGCTAAAAAATCAGTTTTCGGGCAACCTACTCAAATTGTAATGAAACCACATTCTTTAAATCCGAAAAATATCAAGGATCAATACTCCTTAAGAAGTGACTTCTTTCAGGACTAGGGACCTCAAAATCCCAAATTCCATCGTTTACTATTTTTTATTAATTTTTTAAATTTTTCATAATCTCCAAAAAATCTGAAAAAATTTGCATAACTTTATTTTGGTTTTATTAGATTTTTAGTGGTGTTTTCATAATTTTTGGATTAGTTTTGGCTGTTTAACGGATTTTTAGTAGTATTTTATAACCTTTTTTAAAAAATTAAATAAAAAACAATTTTTTTAATAACAAAATCGGATTTACCTTAGGTGGGATAAATCCGATTTTCTTTTTTAAGGGAAATCGGATTTACCTTAGGTGGGATAAATCCGATTTTCTCTTTTTTTAGGGAAATCGGATTTATGTACCCACTAGGTAAATCCGATTTCCAAAATAACAAAGCGGATTTACCTTCAGCTAAGGTAAATCCGCTTTGTTATTTTTGAAATCGGATTTACCTATTGGGCACCCCCATATGAGGTAAATCCGACTTTAAAAATAACAAAGCGGATTTACCTCAAATGGAGGTAAATCCGAGCGAATTAAAAATTGGGCAGGGGTATTTTCGGGTTTCACTTTTATGTGGGGGTAAATAGGGAGATGATGGGGGTACATAAAAAAAAACCCTACAATTTACAATTTGTTGTGTCCGGTTATTAAGAGTAAGTCATAGCATCACACTAAGTAGAGCCGCCTGGCCCGACCCGGTTTAATGGGCCAAAATGCAAAAGTGGGTTGGGCCGGGCCAACCTAGTTATATAGTGGATTGTGATTTTTGCAGCCCAGTCCAAAACACTGGACCAATAGGCCGTCCCAACCCAGTCCAATTTTTAACAAAGGAAAACACAAATAAGCTTAAAAAAAGCATAAAAAACAGGCTTATGGACCAATTGGGCTGGGCCAAAATGTTATCGTTCTTTTTTGGGCCTCCATGTTTTGATCCCGACCCAAAACACCGGGCCATTGAGCCGGCCCATTGGGCTAGACCAACATTGACACCTCTTATATCAACGTTCTTTATCAACCGTTATGTACTCCTATATCAAGCTAACTATGTCAATTTTCGAACAATTTTATTACCATGGAAAGTCCCAACCAATCAGTTCGAACTAACAAGCAAGAATAGCCATACAATTCTTATCCATTGGGTTCCACAAAACAGATATAAAAAAATGGGTTTTGAATGAATATTTGTTACCTTGTTGATGAAAGGGTTTTGTTCTATGACCCTTTGGAGTCCTTGGTTGGTGATGTGGGTGCATTTCATGAGAGCTAGTGTTTGAAGCCTACCATTGGCTTTGGAGGTGATTTTGAATAGAATGTCATCAGAGAGTCGAGAATTGAGAGGTCTTTCAACAACAACATTAAGCCACAACAATATATCATTGTTCACTGCATCTCTCAGTGAATTGCAAATCTGAGACATGGTTAGAATCTCGTATACTGGAAGGTAAGCTATGACTAGAAACAAAGCCTCGTGAGGTTCTGTGGCTTCTGCTTTTTCAACTGTAAAGTTACTCATAGAAGAGGAAGCCTTGGAAGTCTCTTCCATATTTGATTATCACTTCACTTTATTATTCTCTAAATGTAAATCAAATTATGGGAAGTGATTTTACTACTATCACTCTTTGGAGATGGGAAATGAGTTGCAAGGGACACACAAGCTAACACAGTGCACACAGTGTGACACGTTAATACAGCTATATATGGTTGAGGATAATGCACGTATGAGAGTTATTGACTTTTCCTTTTGCTTGCATTGGGTTCAAAGTGAAGGTTTTTGTATTGAAAAAAATATGAGTTTAATGATTAATTGTGTAAGTTTTACATGTATAAATTTCTGTCTGTCAAAAAAAATATGTAAATATTTTGAGATTTTTTAGAAAATAATATAATCAAGTTATATTATGGTGAAATATACTTCGATTTACGTGTGTAAAAGAAATTATACTATTACTTTGTACTATTTGTACATATTCATTAAACTCAAAAAGGTATTAGTCACAGTTTTATGAGTAACATAATAGCTGAAAGAAAATCCTTGCTTTCTCTTTGTGTAGTTACATTTTCTCCCATGGGGTTAATTACCTCTGTTTAACTTTATAAGTCTCTCTGTATTTAGAAAAGCCCATATAGTTAAAACCATAAGATAAGAAGAAAAAACTGTCCTATTGAAGAAAAAAAATCTCAAGATAAAAAATGGTGAGAAGTTACCAGTTCTGATCCCAATGATTAGCTGCAAGTGATGTGAGAGATTTTCAAAATAATGAGAATTGGAGAACACATTGGAAGTCTTGAGATCGGGGTACAGGTTAAGGGTGTGTTTCGGAGTTTGGAAGGGCGATAAATCAAAGAACATAATAGTAATTTAAGCTCGATTAATGAGAAATAATGTAGGATTAATATGGAGAAAAGTTATCTCCAAATTACTAGTGAATTATTAGTAATAAGGAAACAATCGAAAAACATTTTTAAGCTGAAAATTCAGTAAAACTTTCTTCTGTCATGTGGTTTGTCACAATAAATCACAGACTTTTATGTTCTGTCATGGACAGAAGAATATCCAAACTAAAGTGCATCAATTACTTCACAGAATACAAATATCTTTGAATTTTGCAATTTTGTTGATTTTACATATCAGTTGGTTTGGACATTTATAATTTAGATTTATGGTGTCCAAGGAGATGAGCATATATGATATTGATATACCAACTCAAACTTGTGGGGAGTTATCAATGGTCTAATGGCTCAACAGCTGTCTTGAAAAGAAGGATATGAACCTTGTCAATGGAAAAATACAAGAAACCACCATGAGAATGAGTGACATAGGAACCAAAACTAGTTCCCACAATGCAATGCCAAGCTGGACCATAGGAAGAATCAAATTCCTGAAATACCAAGATATCTCTGTCATGAGCCATTCAAGAAATTCACACTAACTTTTTAAATGAGCAAGCAATAAGACATAAACTCTAATTAATATAATTGGTAAAGAGGACCAAACATTGTGAGTTATAATCAATTAAATTAGGGACCACCAAATCTAACATTTTTTATGTGACAAATAACTTCTACCAAACCACCTAAATTCATTAAAAATTCAACCAACAAACCTATACTATAGCTACCACACTTTTTCTGGTTTTTGCCATACTCAGATTCTCAGTAACATGCAGAAAATTCCAAATGTACAATTTAGAAAATGCACATGACAATGACATTCTTCTCAGATAGTGCAATCTTTAGGCCGGGACTGCAGAGGCACCATCTCATGAGGATATATCTAATATCTATCCATATTTATTATCATTTTTATTGAAACTTGAACATTTTGTTCAGAAATTAATGTGAAATCAACAATAAATTATGGACACCATAAGGTGATAAGAAAATTAAGAAAACAGATGAAATAAAATCAGTATACCAAACACAAACAAACAAACAATCAAACCATGTCCTTACAAGAAATGTGCTGTAGGCATAGGCATTGCAAAGGAAACTATAATCCACCAAGAAAGATAAAGAAACAGATAAATTTCAGTTCCATTTACCAGAAAGCAATTAGAGTTGTCAAACTGGCCGCTCGGCCCAACCCAGCCTAATGGGCCAAAGTGCAAAAGTGGGTTGAGCTATGTTTTTGTAGCCCAGTCTAGCCCAAAACATTTGGCCCATGTCTGGCCCATGAATCAACTGGTCTGGGCCAGAATGTTCTGGTTCTTTCCGGACCTGTGTTTTTTGAGCCAAGCCTAGAACATTGGGCTGACCCAAAATTGACACCTCTAGAAACAATTAGACATTTTCTAAATGATCACTCAGTTGGCAAAGCATAAACACCCAAAAATGGAATCTGCATATAAAATTTGTGATCCTGATACTCATATTGTTTTGTGCAAAGCTGAGTTGTACAAAGAATTAGCATAAAAAAAGACTAAATAAATAAGCTTTTGCCAAAAATATGAGATACAGAAAACGAACCTTCTTAAGGGTGAGGGCGAGAAGTTTACTGTTAAGCTTCTTTGGAGGCATGGAATCCAAGAGCTCACGGGCTCGGCGAAAGGCATGGTTCTGCAAAGGGAGAGGCATGTCACAGGCTCTGATCTTTACATTGTTGTTGTGGAGGTGGTCATGCTGCTCTTGTTGTTCTATGCTTTTCCTCTTCTGCTGAATCAAGCTTTTCAAAAACTTGCTTCTTCTCTCTAGCTCCTCCTCTGCACCTTCCATATTATGTTACGGCTCATATGAATCAAATGAAACGAACCACCTTTTCTTCTCTTTCTATGTGGCTTTTTAAGATTAGATAGATTGATTGATTGTGCCAACTATATGCTTTAAAGCAAGCAATGGCAAACATATTATTTTCAACAGAAGATGGATGGATTAACTAAGGGGCCCCAAAGAAACAAAAGAAAAGTATGCTATTGTTAGTATTGGTTTTTGAGTTGAGTTGTTTCTTTTAATATATATATATATACACATATATATCTTGCTCTTGCCTTTGTTGCATTTGTATATTATACGAAGTTGTTGGTTAATGCATAGTGACGGTTTGCAATTTCCTAGTTGCACTTAATAAAATAAAATCTCTAACTAAAAATATATTAAAAAAAGTGTCATGTGAAACTCAATTTTCCATCCAACGAAAAGTGTTATATATTATTGTGCTTAACAATACGATTGTATACATGTATTTCATTAGGTGGTAGATAAATGTTTGGAATAAAGAATTGGGAAAGGAATCAAATTGGATTATGGAAGGGACTCATTGTCGTGACTTTATAAAGTCCTGGTCCTAGAATATCAATCATTTTCACTTTTGCTTTTTTCCCCTTATGTTTCTACTCTAGCAATAAAGAATTTCACTTTTCCTTTGGTGAACATTGACAAAACCTGCTAATAGGGAACATGTCTCCCACTCTTGCCGTGGTTTTGGTCAAAGGAGAAGTACACTACTGTCAGAACAGTATTATTATATGGGTCCATGAAAGTTCGATGAAGTTATGAAATTTATTTATTTAATTTCTGGGATATAACAAGTTATGAAATGGCTGGGCTAACTAACTTTAAACAGGGTAGTTGGTTGATTGGTTCTTGGGCTAAATCTTCTTTGAATTTTTTTCATGCACTCCCATTCTTACTCTCCAGCACTCACTCCCCTTGCACACTATCGAGTGTTTATTTTTTTTTATTTTGTAGTTTTTTTGACAACATTTTTATTTTGTAGTTGATCCCTACACTACACGTCAGTGTTTTAAAAATGGGACCTAATTTTGTATTCTTAATTTTAAAATTTTGTACTCTTTGAATTGAAATATTTTGTCTCTGGTATCCATTTGAATGTTTGACACAACTGTTGCATTGTACTCTTCAATATGCCAGTTTACAGGAAAGTCTTCATGTATAACCCAGAGAGTCAAACCAAGGAAATTCACTATTGCAAATACTAACATTAACAATAATTTCTTTATTTATAAAGTGCATACAATTACAGAAACTCAATATTACAATGGTTGATATTATAACTATATCAGGAGTCACTTGTCATTATATATCAGGAGTCACTTGTCACTATAGAACATCATTGTACGTATATCCATGAGAATTTTCATCACAAACTTTACAGGGGAAACAAGAGTCTGAAGAAGTGCACCAGCAATTTGTGTGCTGCTTACAATATGGTTTGTCACAGAAATTACACTTAGGAAGCTGTAACCAACCTTGAAGACACAAAATATCTCCACAGTCTTGCACCTTGGAATACAAAGTCTGCTCCCATTACATTGAGATTGTAGCCATTCCTTCTTCTTGCAGTCCTCTTTTGGACAGTAATAAATCATCCTCACCTCACAAGACTTGGGACAAATCTCCAAATCAATAATCTGCTGGAATAGCCAGACATTTCTTATCCATTGAAATCCACAAAATAGAAATAAAAAAAATGGGTTTGAATGAATATTTGTTACTTTGTTGATGAAAGGGTTTTGTTCTATGACCCTTTGAAGTCCCTGATCGGTGATGTGTGTGCAGTTGATGAGAGCTAATGTTTGAAGCCTACCATTGGCTTTGGAGGTGATTTTGAATAGAATGTCATCAGAGAGTCTCGAATTGAGAGGCCTTTAAACAATCATTGTTCACTGCATCTCAGTGATTTGCAAATCTGAGACATGGTTAGAATCTCGTATACTGGAAGATAAGCTAAGACTAGAAACAAGGCCTCGTGTGGGACAGAAGGAGTAATAATAAGATAAAGGAATTGAGTTTTTTTTTCTTTCTTCTCCAATCTTATAACTTAGGGTTTTTAAAGATTTTCTTCCTCATTGGCTGATTTTTCTGACTTTCCCCCCCCAAATTAACATAACACGGTCACGCAGTTGCAGAGGAATAATGTGGCTTGTCACAACAAATAACACACTTATATGTTCTGTCTACCAAGCCACCTAAATTCACTAAAAATTCAACCAACAAACCTATACTATAGCTAGCCACACTTTTTCTTGTTTTTGCCATACTCAGACTCTCACAGTGACATGCAGACTTGACATTCTTCTTAGATAGTGCAATCTTTAGGCGGGGACTGCAGAGGCATATTGAGAGTCCCACAATGGATGTAATATGGCCTGAAAAAGAGTTTATAAGTACGAGACATCCCTCACTCTACAAGCAGAATTTGTAGGGCAAGCTCAACTTACAATGTATTTGGTAGAAGAAAGAGAGAAAGAGAAGATAGAAAGAGAGAGTAACTTTCAACTATATGGTTTAAGAAAAAAAATTAGGATAGAGAGAAAGGGATGAAATTAGTTTAGTACCATTTTACAGTGTTTAGTAGAAGAGAAGGGAGAGAAAGGGAAGTGACAAAAGAAAGAGTGAACACACTACTTCTAAAATGATCGGGCCACCACCTAGGCCGAGGAAAAGTTATACCACTTTTCTTTACAGCTTCCAACAAACTACACCATCACGGTTATCTTCATCTTCATCGTCCGTGTCTATTCTCACGCATTCCAGCACCTTGAACAACTTCAGTCTCAAAATTTTTGTCATAGCTTATGATTTTGTCCACTGAAATCTCTCTGCAAAAGTATTCTCCTCTTTTAGCGGCCACATCCATTTGTTCGCAACCCATAACATTTTCTTGAGGTTGAACATTCTCCCATCAACATTGAAAACTAGCTTTTAGTTGTTTCACTTCCCCAAACTCTACTTTTGTGATTCATCATCTTATGTGATGTCTATCAAAGTTTTCAACATATCAAAAAATATCAAGATCAACTTTCTTTTTTTTACCTTCACTATAATCTAGTTCAGTTGTCGTCTCAACCTTGACAGAGGGCGGCAGTAGCAGTCGATGCGGTGCATGTTCCTCACCACTCTTCTCACGCACTCCAGCACCTTGAACAACTTCAGTCTCAAAATTTTCGTCATAGCTTATGATTTTGTCCACTGAAATCTCTCTCCAAAAATATTCTCCTCTTTTAGCATCCACATCCATTTGTTCGCAACCCATAACATTTTCTTGAGGTTGAACATTTTCCCATCAGCATTGAAAACTAGCTTCCAGTTGTTTCGCTTCCCCAAACTCTACTTTTGTGATTCATTATCTTATGTGACGTCTATCAAAGTTTTCAACATATCGAAAATATCAAGATCCACTTTCTTTTTACCTTCACTATAATCCAGTTCAGTTGTCGTTTCAACTTGATAGAGGGCGGCAGTAGCAGTCGATGCGGTGCATGTACCTCACCACTCTTCTCACGCACTCCAGCACCTTGAACAACTTCAGTCTCAAGATTTTCGTCATAGCTTATGATTTTGTCCACTGAAATCTCTCTACAAAAGTATTCTCCTCTTTTAGCGGCCACATCCATTTGTTCGCAACCCATAACATTTTCTTGAGGTTGAACATTTTCCCATCAGCAAAGAAAACTAGCTTCCAGTTGTTTCGCTTCCCCAAACTCTACTTTTGTGATTCATCATCTTATGTGACGTCTATCAAAGTTTTCAACATATCGAAAATATCAAGATCCCCTTTCTTTTTACCTTCACTATAATCCAGTTCAGTTGTCGTCTCAACCTTGACAGAGGGCGGCAGTAGCAGTCAATGTGGTGCATGTTCCTCACCATTCTTCTCACGCACTCCAGCACCTTGAACAACCTAAGTTTCAAATCTTTCGTCATAGCTTATGATTTTGTCCACTGAAATCTTTCTGCAAAAGCCTTCTCCTTTTCTGGCGTCCACATCCATTTGTTCACAACGGATAACATTTTCTTGAGGTTGAACATTTTTCCCATTAGCATTAGAAACAAGCTTCTAGTTGAACATTTTTCCCATTACTAGCATCAGAAACAAGCTTCTAGTTGTTTCGTTTTCCCAAACTCTACTTTTGTGATGAATCATGTTATGTGCTCCTCTGTCAGAGCTTTCATCATATTAAAAAATATTAAGAAAATGTCCGACCTTAAGAAAATGTTAAGGGTTGTGCACAAATGGGTGTGGACACTGGAAAAGGAAGAGACTTTTGCAGAGATTTCAGTGGACAAAATCATAAGCTGTGATGAAAAATTTGAAAGTGAAGTTGTTCAAGGTGCTGAAATATGTGAGAAGAGTGGTGAGAAACATGCACCGCGTCGAGTGCAACCACTCTCTATCAAGGGTGATACGACAACTGGTTATATTTTTGATTATGTTGAAAGCTTTGATAGAGTAGCACATAACATATGAATCGCAGAAGTAGAGTTTGGGAAAGGGAAGCAATTAGAAACTGGTTTCCGATGCTTATGGGAAAATTTTCAACCTCAAGAAAATATAAAGGGTTGTGAACAAATGGATGTGGACGCTAGAAAAGGAGACTTTTGCAGAGATTTCAGTGGACAAAATCATAAGCTATGATGAAAAATTTGAAAGTGAAGTTGTTCAAGGTGCTGAAATATGTGAGAAGGGTGGTGAGAAACATGCACCGTGTCGAGTGCCACCACTCTCTATAGAGGGTGATACGACAACTGGTTATATTTTTGATTATGTTGAAAGCTTTGATAGAGTAGCACATAACATATGAATCGCAGAAGTAGAGTTTGGGGAAGGGAAGCAATTAGAAACTGGTTTCCGATGCTTATGGGAAAATGATCAACCTCAAGAAAATATAAAGGGTTGTGAACAAATGGATGTGGACGCTGGAAAAGAAGACTTTTGCATAGAGATTTTAGAGACAAAATCATAAGTTATAACGAAAAATTTGAAACTGAAGTTGTTTAAAGTGCAGGAATATGTGAGAAGAGTGGTAAGGAATATACGCCGCGTCGAGTGTTGCCACTCTCTGTCAAGGTTGAGGCGACAACCGAACCAGATTATAGTGAAGATAAAAAGAAAGTGGATTTTGATATTTTTGATATGTTAAAAATTTTGATAGAGGAACACATAACATGATGAATCACATAAATAGAGTTTGGGAAAGGGAAGAAACTAGAAGCTAGTTTCTGATGCTAATGGGAAAATTTTCAACCTCAAGAAAATGTTATGAGTCGTAAACAAACGGATGTGGACGCTGGAAAAGGAGAAGATTTTGCAAAGAGATTTCGATGGACAAAATAACAAGCTATGAGTTGTTCAAGGTGCTGGAATGCGTGAGAAGAATGGTGAGGAACATTCACGGCGTCGAGTGCTACCACTCTCTATCAAGGGTGAGGCGAACTCTGAAGTGAATCTAGTGAAGGTAAAGAGAAAGTGAATCGTGATATTTTTGATATGTTGAGAGCTTTGATAGAGAAGCACATAACATGATCACAAGCTATGATTACAAATTTAAGATTGAAGTTGTTCAAGGTGCTGGAAGGTACTGGAATGTGTGACAAGGGTGAGTCGACAACTGAAGTGGAATCTAGTGAAAGTAAAGGGAAAGTGGATCGTAATATTTTTGATATGAAGAAAGCTCTGGCAGAAGTAGAGTTTGGGATAACATGATGCATCACAAAAGTAGAGTGTGGGGAAGCGAAAGAACTAGAAGCTAGTTTCCGACGTTGATGGGGAAAATATTCAACCTCGAGAAAATGTTATGGGTTGTGAACAAATGGATGTGGATATTGCAAAAGGAGAAGACTATCGCAAAGAGATTCCAGTGGACAAAATCATAAGCTATGACGAAAAATTTGAAATTAACTTGTTTAAGGTGATGGAATGCGTGAGAAGAGTGGCGAAGAACATGCATCGCGTCGAGTGCTACCATTCTCTATAAAGAGTGAGGCAACAACTAAAGTGGAATGTGGTAAAGAGGAGCACATAAGATATGAATCACAAAAATAGAGTTTGAGGAAGGGAAGCAACTATAACAAGGTTTTTGAGAAATTATATTTTCAATAAATGATACGAAAAAAGTTTTCAACCTAAGTTCAATAGAGTATGCAAAAATAAGTTTCCAAAATTATTTTTCAAAAAGGTAATCCAGACAAAGGGTTTTCAAAAGAAAAATTTTCGAAAAGATCTAAGTACATTATTTTTGAGAAACTATATTTTCAATAAATGATATGAAAAAAGTTTTCAAGATAGGTTGAAAAGAGTATGCAAAAATAAGTTTCCAAAATTATTTCTGAAAAAGCTAGTCAAGACAACGGGTTTTCAAAAGATAGGTTTTCAAGATAAGTTCAAAAGAGTATGAAAAAATAAGTTTCCAAAATTATTTCTCAAAAAGCTAGTTTAGACCAAGGTTGTCAGAATCGAGATTCTAGGTAGGATCGGAGAGGGGTCACAAGATCGTGAATCGATGAATCGTAACACGAATCGTAAGATTCTACCAATTTTTCAAAAACATATATCTAAGCATAAGGATTCATATATATGTCTACAAAACAACATATATTTCATAATCATTCAAAATTAAAACTCACATTCAGTACCAAATCCATAACACCAAAATTAAAACAAAAGCATAAGCAACTCAAAGTCTCAAAGATCAAATATTTCATAATCATTCAAGGGATTGTGACTTCCATCATCATTCAACAGAGTACAAAACAGGGGAAAAGGTGCGTGAATGAATGGAGAAAAACAGAGGAGAAATGAGGAAAACAGTATAATTTTGGTTTCTGCGTGAATGAGAAAAACTGAGGAGAAAAACAGAGTATAAATAGGCATAATTTTGGAAGGCTAATGATGATTATGGGGAAGATGGGAGCTAATGATGATTATGGGGAAGATGGAAATGGAGTAAATAAGCGGACCGTTGCTTCAGATTGCGCGAGAAACGAAGCGTTTTCACGCTGGACGAAACCGGGTCGCGCGCTACTGAACCGGGTCACGGATCTAACCCGGAAAATCAAACGCCTTTTCCAAATCGTTCAGCATCGCCGATACCACCGACTCTACGATTTCGCACGGCGATTCTACGCGAGTTGATGAATTTGCGATTCTGCCATGAAACAAGCACGGAGATGGCATGCAGAGTCGCAGAATCGTGCGATATTACGAGTTGCATCGCGATTCTGACAACCTTGGTTTAGACAAAGGGTTTTCAAAAGAAAAATTTTCAAAAAGATCTAAGAACAAGGTTTTTGAGAAACTATGTTTTCAAAATAAGAAAAATTATTTCTCAAAAACCTACTTTAAATAAAGTGTTCTCAAAAGGTAAATTTTTAAATATAAAAGAGTTTTAGAAAAGATCTAATAACAAGGATTTTGAGAAATCATGTTTTCAATAATCAATAATTGAGATGAAAAAAGTTTTGAAGACAAGTTTAAAAGAGTATGCAAAAATAAGTTTCCAAAATTGTTTCTCAAAAAGCTAGTCTAGACTATGAGTTTTCAAAAAAAAAGTTTGAAAAAAATCTAAGAACAAGATTTTTGAAAAACTATGTTTTAAAAATATGATATAAAAAAAGTTTTCATGACAAGTTTGAAAGACTGCAAAAATAGTTTTCAAAAATTATTTCTCAAAAACGTAGTCTAGACCATGGTTATCAAATCGGGATACGTATCGTGTATCGTTAGGCCCATTTTCTGAATCATGTATCGTATCGTAAGATACATGAACAAAAAAATATATATCATTTTTGAGTAAATCCAAGTAACATTAGCAAAAAAACATGAACTTCAAAATAATTCAAGTCATAAATAGACATAGTTTAACATAGTAGGAAATTTATATAATTAAATGAAGAGGAAAACAACAATATAATAGATAGGTGAACTGTGAAGCACCGAAACAGAGTATAGGGTTGGAGAGAAGAAAAGAAAAAATAGGGCTTTGTCCAAGAAAAGAATGAGTTATGTGACTTCTTTCTATTTTTTTAAAAATGAAAGAAACCTACAGCATAAACAAAACAAGCAAAGAAGAAAAGAAAAATAAATTACCTGATGAAGAAAGAACAAAGAAGAAGACGATTGGGAAAGCAAAGAAGAAGAAGTGGAGAGGAAGATACGCTCGTTGATTCTGAATTCTAAACGAAATAAAATAAGAGACTAGGGATTTAAGTGTTTTAAAATAGAAAATGACAAAAATGCCCCTCCCTGTTTCCAACACATAATTGAAACGCAGTGTTTCCGTTTACACACTGCTCCCCAAAACACGTTTCACTTACTCTTCACTTACTCAGCTACGCCCAAAACGCCGCGCTTCCGCTCGTCTTCCCCCTCATGCGTCCTTTTGGCTGAAAAATCGCAAAGGAACCCTAAATTTCCGAGCTTTACGAAAACAGGTAGCGTGACACGACCCGGTTGCGAAATGTTACAAAATCGTGTGAGATAGTCTTGAATCGCGATTCGAATGATTCTGGAGCGATTCTGACGATACATTACACGATTCATGCATCAAAACGATATGACATGCGATTTGCATCATTTGCCCAGATTTTGGTATTGTATCGCGATATGTATCGTACGATACATACGATACTAACTACACTGGTCTAGACAAAGAGTTTTCAAAAGTAAAATTTTCAAAAATAAAAGTTTTCGAAAACATCTAAGAACAAAATTTTTGAGAAACTATGTTTTCAATATATGATATGAAAAAAGTTTTCAAGGGAAGTTCAAAAGAGTATGCAAAAATAAGTTTAAAAAATAATTTCTCAAAAAGCTAGTCTAGACAAACGATTTTCAAAAGAAAAGTTTTTAAGAAGATCTAAGAATAGGGTATTTAAGAAATTGTGTTTTCAAAATATGATTTGACATTTTTTTATGACAAGTTCAAAAGAGTATGCAAAAATAAGTTTCCAAAATTATTTCTCAAAAAACTAGTCTAGACAAATGGTTTTCAAAAGAAAAGTTTTCAAAAAGATCTAAGAACAAGGTTCTTGAGAAACCATGTTTTCAAAATATGATATGAAAAAAGTTTTCATGACAAATTTGAAAATGACAAGTTTGAAAGAGCATGCAAAAATGGTTTTCAAAAGTTATTTATCAAATAACCTTATCTAGAGAAAGAGTTTTTAAAAGAAAAAATTTCAAAAATAAAAAAGTTTTCCAAAAGATCTAAGAACAAGGTTTTTGAGAAACTATGTTTTCAAAATATGATATGAAAAAAGTATCCATGACAAGCTTGAAAGAGTATGCAAAAATAGTTTTCAAAAATTATTTGCCAAAAACCTAGTCTAGACAAAGGGTTTTCAAAAGAGAAAATTGTAAAAATAATTTTTTCCCCGAAAAGGTCTAAGAAGAAGGTTTTTTCGAAACTATGTTTTCAATAAATGATATGAAAAAAGTTTTCAAGACAAGTTCAAAAGAGTATGCAAAAATAAGTTTCAAGTTATTTCTCAAAAGGCTAGTCTAGACTAAGGGTTTTCAAAAAGGATTTTGAGAAACGTGTTTTCAAAATATGATATGAAAATGTTTCAAAAATAAGTTCAAAAGCATATTAAGTTTTCTCAATAACCTAGTCTAGAGAAAGTGTTTTCAAAAAAAAAAAAATTTAAGATCAAGATTTTAGAGAAAATATATGTTTTCAAAGTATGATATAAAAAATGTTTCGAAGACAAGTTGAAAAGTGTATGTATAAAAAGTTTTGAATTTGCTACGGTATTTCTTTAAATTGTTTACGAATTCCATCTTAAAAGACTACCTCATTTTTAGCAGCTATATCTATTCCACTTCCTTGAACGGGCCTCAGAGCAAGTTCCAGATAATCCCGGGGTGTTTTTATGTTATCTTCAGTTAGGTCCAAATAGAAATCCTGACAAATAAAACAAAGAATGAGATTAAACAGAAAAATCATGCTAAGATACCATCAAACTACAATATCATGACATTTCCTTCTGTCTTCTACCATTTGTACTGGTTTGCAACCTACCCGTAAGAGCCAAACAAAAATCTGGGGAAACTGTCCTATTTCAGATGCAGAAGTCTTTCCTCGAGATGCTCTCTGACACAAATGTGCTTAGCCATTTGAGTGACAAGCAAGGGCCGCCTCATCTATAACACCTATCTGTGGCAAGTGAAAAAACATCAGCGTTTCAATTTCAGCCAGAAATCCAGAAAAGAAAGAAGGATAAAAGTGAATGTTGACTAACAAAATATAGGTCTCAATAGGCTGTGCAAACCTGACTATATATGAACACTCTAGACAAAAGGACAGCCAGTGAGAATATTTGGGTGCTATATGTTCCATGTGTCGTAAAAATTAAATGCATAGTAAGAAAGCATAGTAATTATTAGAAACAGAATACCAACATGTACACTTAGAAAACTAAAAAGCTAACCATTTGATCATAAGCATCTATTCCTTCACTGTCTAATTGCAGGAGATTGTAATCTGCTCCATCAAGAGTAGTTCTCTTCAAAGGTGTACTCCACAACCAAATCCCTTTGGTACATGGGCGATTTGCTGATGCTACTTCAAGTCCCCTACTAGCACTCCTTCCTAAAAGCTGCAAAACAAAAAGGTAAGCTGCAAGCAATTCTTTAATACCCATAACAAGGTCTCACTGAAATAATGTCAGTGGAAAAGTTAAAGCTCAATCTCAAATATATCAAAAAATAACAAATAGGAGCTGAAAATGTTCCGTCAAGTAAATCTCATACAAATTAAAGGCATCCACAACAAACAAGGACAAGGACATAGATGAGTTTAACATGGCAGTCAGGCTAATAAAGACAAAAGAGTCATCGGCAGGTTCATCATTTCACATGGGTGAAATTATAGGTAAAGCAATACTAGGATTGTTCACATCCAAGAAAGAACAATAATAGGTCACATAATAAAAATATGAAAGATGTTATTATAATTCTACAACACAACATGGTTGTAACAATTATGTTAGTAATTTTGATCTATTAATTACTACCACTATCCAAATCCAAACCCATTCTTAACATCACAATCACACAAATGAATTGATTCAGTCGTAATACCCAGAGTATTCATAGATGGTTTGTTAGGGTAGAGTGAAAGATGGATAAATTACCTTAGAAGAACACATATGAGCACCAGGTTTTGGAATAAACGGCAACTGGATTTGTCAGCAACACTCTTCTTGATGGTTTCTTCAAGCTGAGAGCCAAAAGAAGGAGAAGAGTCAGAAGAAGACATTTCTCGATGGTTTCTTCAAATGTTCGCCAATGCCATTCCCACTCACTTTCACTAAAGTGGAAGAAAGAACAATGAGTAACAAATTCTGGAAAAATACCTTTGGAATTGTAACAAAATAGAAGAATTCGGTTTACCTCTTTGGAGAGAATTATAGTTGAATTCTTAAAAGTGCTATCACCAACGATCGACCTTAATGCCACCCAGGCGATACCTTTTCGAAGAAGAGAATTGTTATCAATGAATGAATGATCGAATAACACCAACAAATTTAAAGGAATGCGGAGTAGTTTCTCTTTCTCAGACTTCGTCATAAACTAATCCTCACCTTATAATCAAGACTTCGTCAAAAGAGTAGTTTCTCTTTCTCAGACACTCCAAGAAACCATCTAAGAAGGGCTCCCATTCTGATTGTGAGGTTTTCTGTTATGTTATGTTGAGGATGTGATCCTCAAGTGAAGACTAAAGGCATAAAAAGGCACTAGTACTTCTTTTTGTTTTTTTTGTTTTACCCGGGGTATCCACCGCCGACCGCAGTGACTAATCCCCTCACTGAATTGTAGGTGCCTCGAGGGGCAGGACAGCTGGCCTAGAGTTTTAACGCTGCTCCGTACCCAAGGTGGGGATCGAAGAACAAGGTTTTTGAGAAACTATCTTTTCAAGACAAGTTCATAAGTGTATGCAAAAATAAGTTTCAAAAATTATTTATCTGAAAGCTAGTCTAGACAACGAGTTCTCAAAACGATATTTTCAAAAAGTGATATGAAAAAAGTTTTTATGACAAGTTTGAAAGAGTATGCAAAAAATGTTTTCAAAAATTATTTCTCAAAAAGCTAGTCTAGACAAAGGGTTTTTAAAATAAAAGTTTACAAAAAGATATAAGAACAAGGTTCTTGAGAAACTATGTTTTCAAAATGTGATTTGCAAAAAGGTTTTACGACAATTTTGAGAGAGTACGCAAAAAAGTTTTCAAAAATTATTTCTCAAAAACCTAGCCTAGACAAAGGGTTTTTAAAAGAAAAATTTTCAAAAATAAAAAGGTTTTCGAAAAGATGTAAGAACAAAATTTTTGAAAAACAATGTTTTCAAGACAAATTCAAAACAGTATGCTAAAATAAGTTTCTCAAAAACCTTTTTTTAGATAAGCTCTCAAAAACGTGTTCTAGACATAGAGTTTTCAAAAAACAAATTCAAAAAGATCTAAGACCAAGGTTTTTAAGAAACTATGTTTTCAAAATATGATATAAAAAAAGTTTTTAAGACAAGGTTTAAAGAGTATACAAGAATTGTTTTCAATAATTATTTCTCAGAAACCAAGTCTAGACAAAGGGTTTTTCAAAAAAATTCAAAAATAAAAAACTTTGGAAAAAATATTAGAACAAGGTTTTTGAGAAACTATGTTTTCAAAATATGATATGAAAAAAGTTTTCAAGACAAGTTCACAAGTGTATGCAAAAATAAGTTTCAAAAATCATTTCTCAAAAAGCTAGTCTAGACAAAGGATTTTCAAAAGAAAATTTTTTAAGAAGATCTAAGAACAAGGTATTTGAGAAATTATGTTTTAAAAATATGATATGACTTTTTTTTATGACAAGTCCAAAAGAGTATGCAAAAATAAGTTTCCAAAATTATTTCTCAAAAAACTAGTCTAGATAAATGGTTTTCAAAAAAAAAGTTTTCAAAAAGATCTAAGAACAAGGTTCTTGAGAAACTATGTTTTCAAAATATGATATGAAAAAAGTTTTCATGACAAATTTCAAATGACAAGTTTGAAAGAGCATGCAAAAATAGTTTTCAAAAGTTATTTATCAAATAACCTTGTCTAGACAAAAAGTTTTCAAAAGAAAAAATTTCAAAAATAAAAAAGCTTTCCAAAAGATCTTTCAATATATGATATGAAAAAAGTTTTCAAGACAAGTTCAAAAGAGTATGCAAGGACAAGTTTCAAAAATTATTTCTCAAAATCTAGTCTAGACAAAGGGTTTTCATAAGAAACGTTTTCAAAAAGATCTAAGAAAAAGGTTTTTTAGAAACTATGTTTTCAAAATGTGATGAAAAAAAATTTATGACAAGTTTGAAAGAGTATGTAAAAAAAAGTTTTCAAAAAAAATTTCCTAAAAACCTAGTCTAGACAAAGGGTTTTTCAAACAAAAAATCAAAAATAAAAAAGTTTGGAAAAAGATCTTAGAACAAGGTTTTTGAGAAACTATGTTTTCAAAATATGATATAAAAAACATTTTCAAGTCAAGTTCATAAGTGTATGAAAAAATAAGTTTCAAAAATTATTTCTCAAAAAGCTAGTCTAAACAAACGGTTTTCAAAAAGATCCAAGAACAAGGTTCTTGAGAAACTATATTTTGAAAATGTGATATGAGAAAAGTTTTTATAACAAGTTTGAAAGAGTATGCAAAAATTGTTTTCAAAAATCATTACCAGTAAAAGGGTTTGCTAAGTGAAAAACAATACTCAACATGCACTTACGCTAGAAAACAAAAATATCTTTTTAACGCTTTTTACTCACATTTTTCTAAATGATACTAGATTATTTGCTATATCTGTATGTTTGCATCTGGCCTGTTCTTACTTCCTTGGAGTTTCACTACATTAAAAAGAGAATTTATTGGGAGAAGATAGCATAACTCAAGCAAAAGTGATCAAGAACACTAAAACAAATGCTTCATGGAATGACAACTCGGGAAATGAAAAAGATACCTCATTATTAGTAGTTATATCTCTTCCACTTCCTTGAATGGGCTTCAGAGCAAGTTCCAGTCTCCATTATATAAAGCAAGACTTCTAAAGATTCTTCCAAAATCAGATCGTGGTTGCAGTAACATACATACCTCTAATCAAGAATCACTTGCAGACTTGCAGTGTACATTCTTTTCTACACTTTCCAAATACTGTCCCAGATAATTCATATTTATATTTGTTTGTTTCTACTCTCCAATAACAAGACAAAAATATCCCTAGCTTGTTTGTCAACTGTTTCTGTTTCCCACTTTAATCTTGTAAAGGGAAGCTGTTGGTTATTATAATGTGTTCTGAAACAGCTTCAACTAGTTTCTCTTTCTCACATGATCTTTCTGAGTCACATGGTGTTCCTTCTCGCTGAGACACGTTGCTTTTTGAGGAGTTTGAGTTCATCTTCTGCTGATGAGCTTTTCTCTAATGGAGTCATTCTTCCTATTCAGATACAAGACAGAAGAAATATAAATGAGACTTCCACCTTGTCCAAATTCTACTACTATTACCACTAGTGTTGATAAAATCACTAGAAGAGAAGTTCAAGAAGCAAGTTCCAAGTCTAAAAGCACTTTCTGGGGGGATTCAATTACAGTAAAAGCAAGAGTCTCAATTGTGATGCAAAGAAAAGTTTTATATGCTCTTCTTCACCTCCTTTATCACGAAGCAATTAAACTGGGTCAGCACCAAATTTAAAGAAAGTGAGTTCAAGTAGGCACCAATCATGTTTGTATCCTGTGCAAAAATCTTCTTCATGTAAGGGTTATGAAAATGGTCTTAGGATTAGTCCTGTTTTAAACGTACCAACTCCTAAGTCCTAATAACTTTTCTAAACTCTTTGGGTTGGATTCACTTTTACGTGTTGGGAAGGCTAGGAAGAACAATTCCAGCTGATTTGTTCAAATGATTAATCAATCTTTGCTGTTTGTTCTTATTTCGTCACTTAATTTTAGAGGTTATTAGCAATTAGCAATTTAGCAAGGAATGACTAACTCAGGAAATGAAAGGATACCTCATATTTAGCAGCTATATCTCTTCCACTTTCTTGAACAGCCCTCAGAGCAAGTTCCAGTCTTCCAGATAATCCCAGGGTGTTTTTACGTTATCTTCAGTTTGGTCCAAACAGAAATACTGACAAATAAAAAAAAAAATGAGATTAAAGACAAATCATGCTAAGATACCATCAAACTACAATATCATGACATTTCCTTCTGTCATCCACCAATTTGTGTTGGTTTGCATTTTGCAACCTACCTGTAAGAGCCAAACAAAAATCTTGGGAAACTGTCTTATTTCAGATGCAGAAGTCCTTTCTCCAGATGCTCTCACACGAATGTGCTTAGTCATTTGATTGACAAGAGAAAGGCAAGCAAGGGCCGCCTCATCTATACCACCCATCTGTGACAAGTGAAAAAAACATCAGCATTTCAATTTCAGCAAGTAATCCAGAAAAGAAGGAAGGATATAAGTGAATTTTGCCTAAGAATATCTCATAAACCTGGTTATAAATCAACATGCCAGACAAAACGACAGCCAGTGAGAATATCTGGGTATGTTCCTTGTGTTGTAAAAATAAAATGCATAGTAAGAAAGCATAGTAATTATTAGAAACAGACTACCTACATGTACACTTGGAAAACTGAAAAACTAACCATTTGATCATAAGCATCTATTCCTTCACTGTCTAATAGCGGGAGATTGTAATCTGATCCATCATAAGCATCTATTCCTTCACTGTCTAATATGTAATACTCATAATAACAAGAACAGGGTTTTTAATGTTGGTGGAAAAGGTAAAGCTCAATCTCAGATATATCAAAAAATACCAAGTCGGGGCTGAAAATGTTCTATCAAGTAAATCTCATATACATTAAAGGTATCGGCAGTCAGGCTTATAAAGACTAAAGAGTCATCGGCAGGTTCATTTCACATCCAAAAAAGAACAATAATAGGTCACTCAATAAAAATATGAAAGATGTTATTATATTTCTACAACAAAACATGGTTGTAACAATGACGATAGTAATTTCGATTTGATCTATTAATTACTACCACTATCCAAATCCAAACCCATTTTCAGCATCACAGTCACACAAATGAATTATTTCAGTCATAATCTCCAGAATATTCACAGGTGCGATTAATTAGGGTAGAGTGAAAGATGGATAAAATTACCTCAGAAGAATACATACGAGCACCAGGTTTTGGAACAAACGGCAACTGGATTTGTCGGCAACACTCTTCTTCATGGCTTCTTCATTTCTCGATGGTTTCTTCAAATGTTCGCCAATGCCATTCCCACTCACTTTCACTAAAGTGGAAGAAGCGCCTGTTTTGTTATTTCAAGAAAGAACGATGAGTAAGAAATTCTTGAAAAATAGCTTTGGAAGTGTAAAAAAATAGAAGAATTGGGTTAACCTCTTTGGAGAGAATTATAGTTGAATTCTTGAAAGCGCTATCACCGACGAGCGACCTTAATGCCACCCAGACAATACCTTTTAGAAGAAGAGAATTGTTATCAATGAATGAATGATCGAAATAACGCCAACAAGTTAGAAGGAATGCGGAGAAAATAATTGAATTGAAAAACTGCTACTAATCCTCACCTTATTATAAACAAGACTTTGTCAAAAGACTAGTTTCTCTTTCTCAGACACTCCAAGAAACCATCCAAGAAGGGCTACCCATTCTGATTGTGAGGTGTTCTGTTACGTTATGTTGAGGAAGTGATCCTCAATTGAAGACTAAAGGCACAAGAAGGCACTAGTATTTCTTTTTGGGTTAGAACGACGTTTTTTAGAAACTATGTATTCAAAATGTGATATGAAAACAGTTTTTATGAAAAGTTTGAAAGAGTATGCAAAAAATGTTTTCAAACATTATTTCTAAAAAACCTAGTCTAGACAAAAGGTTTTCAAAAGATTTTTTTTCAAAAAAGATCTTAGAACAAGGCTCCAAGACAAGTTCAAAAGAATGTGCAAAAATAAGTTTCAAAAATTATTTCTCAAGAAGCTAATCTAGACAAAGGGTTTTCAAAAGAAAAGTTTTCAAAGAGAACTAAGAAAAAAGTTTTTGAGGAACTCTTTTCAAAATGCGATATAAAAAAAGTTTTTATGACTAGTTTGAAAGAGTATACAAAAGTAGTTTTCTAAAGTTACTTCACAAAAACCTAATTTAGACAAAGGGTTTTTAAAACTAGATTTTTCAAAAATAAAAAAGTCTTTGAAAATATTTAAGAAAAAGGTTTTTGAGAAGCTATGTTTTCAATACAAGCGATGAAAAAAGTTTCCTAAACAAGTTTAAAAGAGTATGCAACAATGAGTTTAAAAATTTATTTCTCAAAAACCTAGTCTAGACAAAGGATTTTCAAAAGAAAAAATTTCAAAAATAAAAAAGTTTTCAAAAAGATCTAAGAACCAACTTTTTGAGAAACTATGTTTTCAATATATGATATGAAAAAAGTTTTCAAGACAAGTTCAAAAGAATGTGCAAAAATAAGCTTCAAAAGTTATTTCTCAAGAGCTAATCTAGACAAAGGGTTTTCAAAAGATTTTTTTTCAAAGAAATCTAAGAAAAAGGTTTTTGAGGAACTATTTTCAAAATGCAATATGAAAAAAGTTTTTATGACTAGTTTGAAAGTGTACAAAAGTAGTTTTCTAAAGTTACTTCTCAAAAACCTAGTTTAGACATAGGGTTTTTAAAACTAGATTTTTCAAAAATAAAAAAAATTTTGAATACAAGATATGAAAAAATTTCCTAACCAAGTTCAAAAGAGTATGCAAAAATGAGTTTAAAAAATTATTTCTCAAAAACCTAGTTTAGACAAAGGATTTTCAAAAGTAAAAAATTTCGAAAAGATCTAAGAACAAGCTTTTTGAAAAACTATGTTTTCAGTATATGGTATGAAAAAAGTATTCAAGACAAGTTTAAAAGAGTATGCAACAATAAGTTTCATAAATTATTTCTCAAAAAGCTAGTCTAGACAAAGGGTTTTCAAAAGAAAAGTTTTCAAAAAGAAATAAGAACAAGGTTCTTGAGAAAGTGTGTTTTCAAAATGTGTTATGAAAACAGCTTTTACGACAAGTATGAAAGTGTATGCAAAAAAAAGCTTTCAAAAATTGCGTTTTAAAAACCTAGTCAAGACAAAGGGTTTTCAAAAAAAAAATTTCAAAAAAAAAAGTTCTCAAAAACATCTTAAAACATGGTTTTTAAGAAACTATGTTTTCAATACATGATATGAAAAAAGGTTTCAAGACAAGTTCAAAAGAGTTTGCAAAAATAAGTTTCAAAAATTATTTCTCAAAAACCTAGTCAAGAAAAGGAGTTTTCAAAAGAAAAATTTTCAAAAATACAAAAGTTTGAAAAAGATCTTAGAACGAGATTTTTGAGAAACTAAGTTTTCAAAATATGATATTAAAAAAGTTTTCGAGACAAGTTCATAATGTATACAAAAATAGGTTTCAAAAATTATTTCTCAAAAAGCTAGTCTAGACAAAATATGTAAAATGTCACATCCAGTTACCCCTCTGCCACGTGTCACCTTATTATTGGGCCTCTGTGACACGTGGCACTGACATGCCACGTCAGCTCCTACGTCACCACTGCCACGTGTCACTGACATGTGCCACGTCAGCAGCCAATGGATGGCTGCCACGTGGCACTAGTTATTACACTCAAAAATAAATGTTTTTGTGGCCACCAAGGGTGTTGAACTCGCGACTTCTTACTCACACCCACACCTCCTAACCACTGAGCCAAATTAGTATTTGGGATTATTAACTCACCTACAAAAATATATTACATCATTGCCAATTAAATTAAAAAAAAAAATCTGGAAATCAGAAACTGAAGCTCTTCATCTTCTACGACTCGTAAAACAACAATCTTCAAAACTCATATCCATCTTCAACCAACCAAACTCAGATCCGTCTTCAAAACTCAAGCTCTTCAAAACAACAATGCTTTCTTCTTCAATCTTCCATCTTCAACCAACCAAACAAACTACAATCTTCAAAAATCTGGAAAACGAAAATCTGGGTTTCCAAATCGTTTTAATGATGATGAATTTCTGGGTTTCCAAATCGTTTCAATCTGGGTTTCCAAACGAAAATAGTTTAATTTCTGGGTTTCCAAACGAAAATCGTTTTAATTTCTGGATGAATTTGGGTTACAGAATCGTTTGATGATGATGAGTTTGAAGAAAATGGAATTGAAGAAAAAGAAAAAGGAAATCGTTTTCTAGAAAAAGAAAAAGGAATTGAAGAAAAAGAAATTACAACAAGTAAATTAGAATGAAAATGGAACAGAGTAAAATGAAAAAGGAATTGAAGGAAAATCAATTGATAATGCTTGATGATGAATTGGGGATGGTTTGGTGCTTCACGATGAGATGAACGTAACAAAAATAAATTAGAACAAGTAATAAATATATTAGAACTAGTATAATATCACAAGTGAAGAATTGGTTTGGTGGTAATTCCCCTTGTGTTTGAATTAGAGGTTGCGAGTTCAAGTCTCATTGCAGCCATTTTCAAAATTTATTTAGAGTGTAACAACAGTGCCACGTGGCAGCCATCTATTGGTTGCTGACATGACAGTGGTGACATAGGAGCTGACGTGGCATGTCAGTGCCACGTGTCACAGAGGCCCAATAATAAGGTGACACGTGGCAGGGGGTAACTGGATATGTGACATTTTACATATTTTAACCAGAAAATTTAACGGCAGGGGGGTAACTAGATAACTTTACATTTTGCATGGTTTAATGTTTTTTTTGCAGGGGGTAACTGGATAATGGCTATACTTGCGAAGGGTAATAACTATTTAAACCTAAAATAAATAAAAGAAGAAAACTAAACTTACCCTTCTAAAGTGTGTTGTCGATTCTGGCCAAATAGCAATATTCAGAGATCTGCATCAAACATCAAATAGCAATCTCCGGTAAGGTAAAATTTTGAACTGAAGATTATAATACTAAACCCTAACAAAAAGGCAACGCATTTTCTGCTGACGCAGGAATTCTTGTACTTATCATTTCTTCTCATGAAACATTAATTAACGACCCTTATTTACTAAATATTCAAAACAAATATTCCTTAATTTATACTATCACGCATCGACTAAAAATTAATGAATGAATTAGGGACATTTCATATTCAGACTTAAAATGCTAATTGTTAGTTAAGTTAATGAAACAATTATTTTTAGTGCAAAAGGAAATGCATAGTGTAACACCCCGATATATCACACCTAGTGGATATACCAGAATATTTCATAGCATACATCAGAGTATTATTCTTGTTTTATGGATATTGAACAATACTAAAACCTTGACTAAACAAGTCAAAATACCACTCATAATTCAACACTTCAAAAAGAAGTACATAGATAACTTAAGTTTCATAGTTAGACTTTCTCGCCCCATTCCTAAAGTTCAATATCCAAATACAAATAAAACGGAAACCGATATACAACTTTAAGTACGAGTACAAGTGATATAATCGAATTGCTTAAATAAAACTAGAAATAACATAAGCAGCTAGCTAGTCTTCAACGTCATCGTGCGGAACATCTTCTAGTCATGCTTCACTGCTTTCGATTTTCCCTGTTTCTCTGAAAAACAACAACATTAAAGGGTGAGATAAACATTATCTCAGTGAGTCCTATCGAGACCCCTTACCAACGCTAACGGTTCATTATGCTTTATTCTTTTGCACTCGTAGCCCTACTAAGCGACTACGTGACAATATGTTCTTTTAACTCGTACCTCTACTAAGCGACTACGGGTTGCATTTCATACTAACACAACACCGGAGACCTGCAGTTTTAGTCCCCCGGTGAACTCAGTCCACTAATCCTTTCATCAGTGGGCAAACATAGACGGGGCCTAGGTTATGGGCTCATGACTTCCCTCCCCTAGTGTGCTATTCATGGAGGTCGTCACCTCAATTATTACATTAACATACCTTGAATAATGTCAAGTCATTTCATTAACATACCTTGAATAATGTCAAGTCATTTCATTAACATACCCTGAATTATATCAAGTAATTTCATTCCATTATCCTGTACATGTGTTCTCACTCGTAACCCTAATCGGTTATCATACATTTGACATACTTTGATAAATTTCAATGTCTTATAATGCCCATGCTTAATTACAGTTATTTCATCATTACATAGGGATGGGGAAGGGATTGGAATGGACTTGGAATCAATTAGGAAGGCGTTGGACACATTCTAAAAATTTTGACAGAGAGGGACGCACGACCCATGCTGAAAGGCGCACGGTCCGTGCGTGAAATGAAACTCTGCAGGCAGTGTAACAGAAGGCAGCGCACGACCCGTGCGTGTGGGCGCACGGTCCGTGCCTGTTACACAGATTTGCAAAAATACCATTTCGTGCAGTTTTTGATTCCGTTTCGTGTCCAAACATCATTCCGATCGATACCTAACTCATCAACCTTCAATAATAGCACAACATCCAGTCCAAACAATCACATATTCACATAATCAATCAACCATATAAATCATCTTTCAAAACGTAATTTTCGTAAAAACGGTTTTGACTTGAAAGTGCACGAACTAAACATAAAAACAGAACAAGCAACCAGTGTTTTGAAAACAAAATCCCTAAGCGAGTATAGAACTCACCAATCGTGATGAAAATCACGTAAATCCGAGTATCAACGAAGTTCACGGACAATCGAAATCACATGAACGGTCCCGGAATGACTCTAACGTTCCCACGAACTCGAAATCACTCCAAAACTAGCTCAAACTCGAATCTAGCAAGTCAAACACTCTTTCTTGCTACTGAACTTCCTTCCTATCTACGGAATCGATGCCTCTCGAAACTTTGACGACTCGAAACCGAACTCGACGAGCCGACATTCCAAGCTCCACTTTTGTTTTACGCATCAGCATGTAGATTTGTAACGAGTGTATCTAGATCAATTCTTAACTGAAATCCCTCAAACTTGTGTCTATTGTGTGGGGAATTTTGTCTAGTTTCTGAGGGTTAAGGTTTCAAACGGATGCAACCAGTATTTAAAGAGTTATAACGAAAATAAGGGGACTGGGTCAAAACTATGACTGATTTAGAAACGAAACTTGTGGACATGATATCTCCCTCCATACCTAATGAAATCAAACTTGTGTCTATGTTGAAGAATTTTGTGTCTATTTTCTAAATAAGCAAAAATTACGTTCAGATGAGTTGTGTACAGAGAGATATAAGGTGAACACCGAAGATGGTTCAAACGGGTTTCTTGCAGATTTTCTGTTGAACTTGTATCTTCAACCTCAACCATTATTAACCACGAATTTGAGCTCCAAATTCTTTGAACCCACAACCAAAAACCTAAATCTAACCCTTGGATGGTGAATTTTGTTCAATTTACACAATGCCAAATTCTTATCTTCAGTGATTAGCTCCAATTCAACATGCAAGCCAAGAACATCAAGTTTTGGTCAATGTTTGAGCTTCAAGCTCCAAAAATAGTGTAGAGGAAATGGGGAAGAATGGGTTGCTGAAACTAGTATCATTTGAAAGAGAATGGAAAATGAAAGAGAATGGTGGTGAAAAGGTTTACATGCATCAACAATGGGAGAAGATCTATTCTCCTTCTCCCCCTCTTCTTCACGCCTCCTACTTCTCTCTCTCACTATTCTGTATTTTTAATTTTTCAGCAACTGAACTTGTGGGAGTGAGTGTTGTTGTTTTTGTTGTTTTTAATGGGAGTGTGGGTCAGCTGGGGTAAAAGGCTAGGGAAAAGACCAATCTACCCTTACTTCTAATCCTCACTTAAAAACCATTTAAACCAATTTAAATCAAACAATTACTCATCCAAGCACACACATATCATTGGCAATTAACCAACTATGACATATTATGATTTATGCCTAATCATCTTAATTTAGCGAATTAATTAAACATAACCTCTTGCTAATTTCAATAAATGAAATTAGCTAAATTGGGGATGTTACAATCACCCCAACTTTTAAAAAATTTGTCCTCAAAATTGAACAAACATACCTCAGTTGAAAATGGGGATATTTCGCCCGCATGTTTTCCTCTACTTCCCATGTCGCTTTCTCAGGTGAGGCACCATCCCAAAACACTTTGACAATAGGAATTGATCTCGTCCGGAGCGTTTTCTCGCCACGTTCGATGATTCGGCTTGGATTAAGCTGATAAGACAAATCCGGTCGGATGTCAACCGTCTCAAAACTCTACGGTTGACTCGGATCGAGAATGTACTTCCTCAATTGTGATACATGAAACACATCATGTAATCTGGATAAAGCTAGAGGCAAGGCAATGCGGTATGCTACCGGCCCAACACGCTCGATAATTTGGAAAGGTCGAATATACTGAGGACAGAGTTTTTTCGCCCGCAGTGCTATACCGGTACCAATAGTTGGAGAAAGTCGCAGAAATACATGATCTCCTTCATCAAATTCCAATGGCCTTATTCTTTTGTCGGCATAACTCTATTGTCGACTCTGAGCGGTCTTCATCCTTTCTCTAATCTGACGGATCTTCTCAGTAGTCTCACGGACTAAATCAGGACCCAACAACCTTTGTTCACCGACATCCCACCAACACAATGGTGTTCTACACTTTCTTCCATACAATGCTTCATATGGAGCCATCCCAATACTAGAATGGTGACTGTTGTTATAAGCAAACTCCACTAATGGAAGATGATCCTCCCATCGGCCTCCACTGTCAAGTACACAAGATCTAAGCATGTCTTCCAAAGTCTGAATTGTCCTTTCAGTTTGTTCGTCCGTCTGCGGATGATAAGCGGTACTAGCACATACCGTTGTTCCCAATTCCATATTCAGGGCTCTCCAGAATCATGATGTAAACTTGGGATCACGATCGCAGATGATACTCGTGGGAATTCCATGCAGCTTCACAATATTCTTGAGATACTCTTCTACTAACTTAGCAATCTTGTGGTTCGAACGTACTAGAATAAAATGAGCAGACTTGGTCAAGCGATCAACCACTACCCAAATAGAATCATTTCCTGCATGGGACCGTGGTAATCCCATGACAAAGTCCATAGAAATGCTTTCCCATTTCCATTCTGGCACATTCAAAGGCTGTAACTGACCGGCGGGCTTCTGGTGCTCTATCTTAACTCTTTGACAAGTCAAGCATCGAGACACGAATTCTGCAATTTCCACTTTCATACCCGGCCACCAATACAACTGCTTAAGATCCCTATACATCTTTTGGTAGAACCAGGGTGTATTGAGAACTGACTCTTGTGAGCCTCTTCTAAAACCTGCTTCTTGATATCTTCATCATTCGGCACACAGATCCTACCATCAAAGCAAATCACACCATCACTATCTTTAGTGTAATTTGGCAACCTCTTCTGCGTTTGGAGCTCTAGATCAATCTCTTGGGCTGAGCGAATCAGATTTCTCAAGGGACTCGAAATCTGAATATGTCTCAACACCAATCTGTTTCTTCTTGGCTTAACCTTCAAGTTGAGATCTCTAAAAGATTCCAACAATGCCATCTCTTGAATCATTAATTCCGCCGTGTGAACAGATTTCCTACTCAAAGCATCGGTTACAACATTAGCCTTTCCTGGATGGTACTTCAGTTCAAAATCATAATCTTTCAGAAACTCTACCCACCTCCTGTTCAGCTCCTTTTGATCAAATAAATACTTAAGGCTCTTGTGATCACTAAAGACTTCGAAACGAGACCCATACAGGTAATGTCTCCAAATCTTTAGGGCATACACAATCGCCGCCAACTCTAGGTCATGAGTTGGGTAATTCTCTTCATGAGGCTTCAACTGTCTGGAGGCATAAGCAACCACTTGTTGATTCTGCATAAGAACACATCCTAAACCCTTACCTGAGGCGTCACATTGAAATCCCATAGACGGATCTTGAAGAATTAGAATGGGTGCAGAAGTCAAATGATTCTTCAATTCTGAAAAACATTCATCATAGTCAGAGTCCCATACAAACGGTTGACCCTTGCGAGTTAACCGAGTGAGTGGAAGAACCAGCTTAGAAAATTCTTGAATGAATCTCCGATAATACCCAGCTAATCCCAAGAAACTTCTTACTTCAGTGACTGTAGATGGTTGTTCCCAGTCTACCACAGCTTCGATCTTACTAGGGTCCACTGCAACATCGGATTGAGATATTACATGGCCCAGAAACTTTACTTCAGGCATCCAGAAATCACACTTAGATGGCTTGGCATACAAATTCCTTTCTCGGAGTACTTTCAGAACTGTTATACCCCAATTTTTTCTGATCCCTTTGTACAACAGTCTTTTTAAATTTAGTTTACGTGTCATAAATCCAAGTCACATTACTACGAGAAAAATTTTCGAGCCCATTCGATGCTATCTCATTTTAATTTGGGCCAAGGCTTAGTATTTTGTTCAATTGGACCGAGATACCTTTTGTCTAATGGCGTGTGCTTTCATAATTGGGCTTACCCCCCACATTTTGTTTTAATTGGGCTTATCATTAAATATGTGTTGTAATTGGCCCATTTCTTCTAATTGGGCCTCATTTTGACGCGTTGATTGATTGGGCCCGGTTTTCGTTCATGGTTTTGGCCGGGTTTCTTTTTGTCCTTTTTTTAAAAATAAAATATAAAATCAGAATTACAAAAAATAATATTACAATGTCCAAAGGTCCAAAAATAATACAAAAATAAAAACCCAAAAATACAAAAAATATAAAATCCGAAAATACATAAAAAAAATCAATAAAAATACAAAAAAGAGGGAATAAGGCAGCAGCTTGAACACCAAGTTATCCATCTTCTCCAACCCAAGCCCAAAACCTGTAAAAAAGGAAACAAAATCAGGTCAAAATCAGGAATTATGGCAAACAAACCGAATTGGTGCCTATATAAGGAGGCTGAGTTTTCAGAGAAAAAACTGACAAAAAATTCACACGAATCTTATAGCAAAATTAGGGTTTCGTACTGAAACCCTAATCACCAAAATTCTGAAAAAGGGGGACAGCAGCCATAGCAGTAAGGAAACAAAGAACAACAGTAGCAGGCATAACAACAACAGGCAAGTATTAACAGTAGGCAAGTACTAACAGCAGGCAACAGGAAACCAAACAGAGGCTGGAAAAGAGGTTGGTTAAAATGTTTTGGCTTTCTTTTAAGCTTTAGCAATTTCAGGAACATGATATGTTATCCAGTTTAGGTTTTTGCTATGGGTACTAATACTATAAATAAGTTAGGGCTATGAACAGATTAGGTTGCATAAGCAACAATTAAATTAGGTTTGAGATAGACTATTCTGTAAAAATCATATTTGTGTACATACGAACTAAAGTAGGAACTAGTATCTAGGATTGGTGATGATTTGAAAATAGGGCTCAGGGTTAAACAAAACTACGATTGTTTTGCATTAAGTAATAGACATTAGGGTTTTAAAGAATAATATAGCTTCAGTCTTAATTTTTTAGGGTAAGAGTTGTGTTACCGTTATTGAACCAAAATTAGGGTCCAGAACAAGAGACATATAGGAAACAGATCAAAAAATGAGAAGTAGATTTGGGGATTTTTGAAACCCTAAAAAACGAATTTAGGAAAGAAGAAGAACAGAATAGGACGTAGGGAGGAGGAAACGAAACAGAAAAAATAGGATCGGAACTCACTCTTTAAACTCCGTCCACCGTAGACGGTGGCCGTGACCGTGAACCACCACCGTAAGCCGTCATTTCCCTCTAACATTTTGTCGCCGCCGTTTGGCACATACGCCACCGTGAGTTCGCGTAGCACTGTTGTCCTCCAAACGCGTCACCGGCAGTCATGGTTTCTACGTCGTCTGCGTTCTCTTCCTCACGAGCATGTCGCCGCCGCCGTCGCCGTCGCAGTGGTCTTCACCAGTCAGAAACTTGACCGTCGCCGTCGTGCGCCACTTCCTCCACCACTGTCGCTGCAACTCCGGTCACCGTCGTCCCTTTCCCCTTTGCGTTCGCGAAGCACCCCGTTCGTGAGCCTTACCGCTGCGTCCACCACCGTTGCCGGGAACAGCGCACAATCTCTCCCCCTTTCGTTCCCTCTCACCGTCGGTTCACCATCATCACCATCGGTTCACCATCATCACCGTCGCCTCCCCCTCCTCCTCCGTCAGACTCTCTCTCCATCTCGCCGCTTCCCTGTTCGCATCTCTCTTTTTCGGTTCATCTCTCTCCCCAATTTCTGGCGTGAAACTCTCCCTCTCTCACAAGAAATTTTCACTTCTCTCTCTCTCTCTCTCTCTCTCTCCGTTTTGGGTGGCGCGGCGCATAGAATGAGAAGAATGAGAATTAGGGTTTGTTAAAATCTTCTGTTTCCTTTTATATTCAACCCTTTCATTATTTATTTTGTTTTAAATTCAGGTTCATATTTACACCACCCATTTTTAATTCGTAGACACCCCTATACTGAGCCAAATTCGTAGGTCAGCTCACGGACCCAAAAACATGAGCTGCTGACCTCTGTTATTCGCACCCTTCTTTTCGTTTTTATTAATTTTTTACAAAAATCTATAAAAATAAATAGATAAATATTTCATTTTCAAAAAATATAAATAAGGGATTAAGTCGACTGTACAGTCGGGTTAGTCAGCGTTCTAGGATGAATGAGTTGTACAGCTCAATAGTCCTAGCACCCCTAAAAAATAATAATTAATAAACCTTTTTTCTAAAAAACAAATAAGGGATTAAGTCGACTGTACAGTCGGGTTAGTCAGCGTTCTAGGATGAATGAGTCGTACGGCTTAAGAGTCCTAAAATCCCTATTCCAATAAAATCAAACCACCACACATCAAACCATTTTTTCAAACTTCAAAAAACTCTATTTTTCAGAAAATAGGGGACTAAGTCGACTGTACAGTCGAGTTAGTCATCGTTTTAGGATGAATGAATCGCACAGCTCAATAATCCTAAAATCCCTATATTAAAAAATACCAACCAACAAACTTTTTCTATCCAAGAACTACGTGTGATTTGATTCTCTACCAGGAGATACGTAGGAGCAGAGGGCGGCCGACCTCTGTTAATTGCACTAATAAAAAACCTTTTTTAGTGTTTTCCTAAATAATCCTTTTCTTCAATTCAAAAAATATCAAGTTTTTTTCTTTTTCTTAGTTTTCTTTAATTCACAATAAAAGGGTAAAATAAACATTTTCAAAATTAATATTCTTTCCTACAACTAGTTAGCAGGTAACCTTCATTAGGAAGGATGTCGTGGGGTGCTAATACCTTCCCCACGCATAACCGACTCCCGAACCCTTATCTGGTCTCAAGGACCCTTATCCATTCCAAAAGGGATTTTCCAATGTTTGCCCTTAAACTAAACTTTGGTGGCGGCTACATTTTTTGAACTGTCGAGGAATCCTTTCCTGGATTTTTCAGTCGCTACAAGAACAATTCGGAGATATTGCATATGCTCATCAATAGTCTTAGAATACACCAAGATATCATCAATAACCACGACAAACTGATCCAGATAAGGATTGAAAATTCGATTCATGTAATCCATGAATACAGCTGGAGCGTTGGTTAGACCGAAGGCCATCACTACAAACTCGTAATGTCCATATCTAGTACGGAAAGTGGTCTTCGGAATATTCAAGGCTCTAACTTTGATTTGATGATAGCCCGACCTTAGATCAATTTTAGAAAACACTACAGCTCCCCTAAGTTGATCTAGCAAATCATCAATCCTTGGCAGAGGATACTTATTCTTGATAGTCGCCTTATTCAACTGACGATAATCAATGCATAATCA
Organism: Astragalus membranaceus; assembly: GCA_039519185.1. Taxonomy (NCBI): domain Eukaryota; kingdom Viridiplantae; phylum Streptophyta; class Magnoliopsida; order Fabales; family Fabaceae; genus Astragalus; species Astragalus membranaceus. The sequence continues at coordinate 178,593,315 of CM076850.1, read as the reverse complement.
ATGCATAATCTCATGCTCCCATCTTTCTTCTTGACAAGCAATACAGGAGCACCCCATGGCGAAGCACTAGGTCGGATAAATTGTTTTGAAATCAACTCTTTAAGTTGGATTTTCAACTCTTTAAGCTCTAGCTAGGGAGAAAGTCCAAAATACATCTCAAAGGATGGGACTACTGCCATTAGAATCATGAGTCACTCATGATGGTAACCCGGCCTAAAAGACTGGAGATCCCAAGAATTAGGTTCAATGGGTAATAACAAGTTGTGAAGTGATACGAAATGAACATGCTATTATAAGTAAAGAAGCATGATTCCTGAAGCGACGTAAGGTTGAGGTAATAGAAACTCTTAATGAGATCTATACTCTATGTGGAGTGGAGTACCTAGCAACAGGAGTACTCTTGATAGACTCACCTTTGTGAATGTGGAAGTGGGGCTGCTTCCTATGGAATCATTGGCAGGATTCCTAGAGCGTTCACTAAACTGGGATAGACGTGCAGGGCCATAAAAGTACGGGCTTATAAGAGTGCACCCATGGAAAAGGTTGTGTGTTGTTTTGATGTTAGAGATAAAGCTCAAGACTACGAGTCACTCTTGTTGAATCTAAATCCTAACCGCCAAGCAAAGGTTCAAGTCGTAAGACACCTATGTTTATGCACAATCTTATGGAAGCGTTTGACGCTACTTCTAAAACTCCTTTTTAAATTCAAGTGGGGGATTGTTGGAAATTTGATGTTTGTGTGAATTGAAAAAGTCTCACATTGGATAGAATAGACGCTATGAGAGTGTTTATAAGTGGGAATCTCATCCATTGGGTTGGGGCTCAAGGGGTGCCCAATTTTGTGGATGGGAGATGACACACACAAAGTGACAACCACACGCGCGCGCCGCCGCTGTCCATCTGACCGGGCGGCTCGGCCGGGCCGGCCTTGTGGTGTATATTTATTTTTTCAGAAATTATTTTTATAATTGCGTTGACCGTTTGACTCCAACGATCATATTGACCAAGTCAAACCGTAACGGTTTTTCTTTAATTTTCCAACGGTTTTTTTTTCTTTGATAGAGTCATTAGCTCTTTAATGGGTTCCAACGTCCCTCACTCATCCTCACCTATAAAAGGAGCACTCACCTTATTTCTTACTCACATCAAAAGTTGATGCACTTCCAACTTTTCTCTTACACCTCTAAACTTTCTTTTCTTCTTCTCTAGAAAGCTTGAAGCATTTCCAAGCTTATCTTCTAAAGAGTGGTTTTCATAACCATATTGAGGGTGTATATCTTAGAGCGAATTTTCACGGTGCAATGAACTTTCGTAGCAATTTTGACTGGGCTGTTTTATCCTGGGGACGTCGTGGTTGATAGTCTGCTTGCACCTTGGAGCAGTGCCACGAAACGTCTTAAAGAGAGTGACCTAGTCCGCGACTCATCCCAGTAATCTCTTCGGTTTGATTTTTGAAAACAGTGTTGTTTGGGGAAAGTTCTGGCTAGGAAAGACTTGGTACTTAAGAGTGTCCATTGTGACCCACCTCTCTTTCTTGAGAACCTACTCGGATTAACATTGGCACAAAGCGCAAAGCTCGCAAAAGCAATGAGCCATGCAATCCCAACAAGGGCTTTCCTTCAACATGTATTGTCGTCTCATTTTGGAACGGTAGAAGCAAGAGTATAAACAACCACAACCAACCACACAACAAATTAGAGTATATAGAGCCCCACTCGCACCACATGCTGCATGCAAACCACAATTCAAACAACAATGTCGAATTAGCTTAATGTTACATAAATTTACAATCACATCACATAGTATACATTTATAATTGAATTTATTTTTCAAAAATATTGATAGTAATTAATTTTTTATCTTACATATGTTGATCCCAGGTCAACAATCTCTGCAACTCGGCCAAATGTGACACATGGACACCACCACATTACACAACCTAAAAATGTTCAAATAAAATTAGTATGAGGATATGATTTTTATATATAAGTAATAATCATCAATGTTAACGTTGCTGAATGTAATGAATGATTATTGTTAAGTGTGTTGCTTACAACTTTTTGCAATCGGAAAAACAGCCAAAGAGACCCGTTGACCATTCTTGGGCTTTAGGCTGGGTACAAGGGGGCTGTAGCCGCCGTGACTTACCGGAAGATTGGCCACAACATGTTAGTTACTATACTTTGTACATAACCAGCCTATACTGTACATAGTTAGAAACTAATTGTAACCATAGTTAGTTGCTTACTCTAGTTTAGTTAATATTTAACTCATGCTGTTACTATTCAGTTAGATGATCAATTAGAGTATATGTATCCTTTTTGTACAGAAACTGATACAATTAATCAAAGATGAATATTCCTTTATACTCTTCTCTCTCGATGCTCTGCAATTGTAACACAACAGGCTGATTGTACGGTGGTTGTTGTGCATAATGTGAGGTTGGTGCATGATTCATACCTATAAAGGTAATATGTGAGCGTGGAATTAATGGTTCAAAGATGTGTGAGACAAAATTAATGTGGTTCATTCATGGGGCGTGTGTGAGCCCTCTTCAATTTATTGATACAACTATGATAAGGAAAGTACTGTGAAAATCAAAATATGTAATGGATAAAATAACTAATGGTCGATAAACTAGCTTATAGGTTATAGTAAATGAGCTTGTAGTAGATAAGCTTGTACATTAAACTTAAGGCTGTTTTTTTTACCCCATCGGGCCCCATACACCCATTTTACCATAAATCCCCAAAATACCCCTAGTTTTTCGTAAAAAAAAATATTTTTTAAAAATTTTCGGAAATACACATATTTCCAGAAGGCAGAAATATGTGTTTTCCGGAAATACCTAAAAAAAGGTATTTCCGGAAGCCAAATGCCTTCCAGAAATATGTGTATTTCCGAAAATTTTTAATTTTTTTTTTAGATTAACAAAAATTTATGCGAAATAATTAAATGTAACGAAACTTGCTAAACTAATAAACAATAATAATCAGTATTAATACAGTAAAAATACAAAAAATAATACAACTAAATGTCCAAAAGTTGTAAAGCAGCCAACAGACTATCATAGACATCCCTAGGAACGCCGTCGACTGCCAAAAGACTATCATAGACATCCCGGACATGCCTAGCTGCTCTCTCCATCCTGGACTCTAAGGGAAGCGGACCAACATCCTCTGGAGGCGAAGGCGGACCTGGAGGTGAAGGCGGACCTGGAGGTGAAGGCGGACCTGGAGGTGAAGGCGGAGCCGGAGTCAGGCGGGGAATGGACACCTGGAAGTACCATGGTAGGTACTCGTTATCACAAGCACCCTGGACAGGTGTCCGTCGACCGCTGTCCCTGAAAGCCCGCGCTGGGGACTGATAGAACATCAGCTGCTGTACTATGACCTCCGGAGATGGACGTGGGCCCGAAATAGGTGGATCAGGAATCTGCTGGACATATCCAAACTGCCAACGGACCCTGTCTGGCATATAAGGCACCGCCACATCCCCCTACAGCAGCCAACCTCTGAATAATGAAATGTTGTGAAACCGGAGGTACTGTCTGTGGTCGTCCCAGGGGCTCCATATGACCTGCTCCCTCTGCAAGTCATCCAGCAGCTGCCGAAACTCCGGAAGCTTGATACTATCGCACTTCTTGTTCGCCCACCTGCTGCAACGTGGAAGTTCACTGGCACCGAAGTCTTTCCGCACCACGATGGTGGGGAAATACTCATATATCCAGCACTAAAATAATAAAAAAATAAATAAGTAATTATATAAATAAAAGTAATTAAAAAGAAATAAAAATAATTAATTAATTAGTTACCTGCAGCAGAGAAGCGTATCCGCCAATCTGCGACATCTCCCAGTAACAAGCATCATTCAGCTGCTCGTAGAGAATAGCTAGAGCAGCTGGACCCCAAGCCCACTGGCCACACAGGGCAAAGTCCGAAATAAGAGTCACCCACTTGACAGGGACAGATGTGTGACTCTTGTCGGCAAAAATGGTGTTGCCCAACAAGTGTAGTAGATAGCACCGTGCCGCCTGATCAAGATGGTCGCGCTCCATGTTCTGTGTGTATGCGGCCATCAAGAAAAAAAATCGGAATGTCGGTCCCCTGTTGAACTGACACTCTGCCCAGAAGGCTGTGTGGTCAATGCCCAGCAGGTCAACTCCAGCCCGAATAGCATCGGCAGTGTCAAAATGTGGCCGATGCGCCAACGGTGTGCCGGTGAGCGGCAAGTGGAGCAACGCGGCACGTCGTCCAACGTCACTGTCATCTCCCCCCACGGCCTGTGGAATGAGCTGGTCTCAGAATGCCACCTCTCCACAAAAGCTGATATGAGCTCGTGGTTGATGTTGCCGAGAGGTATGATGTCCAGCTCAAATAGATGGGCCTGCTACAACCATCCTGCTATATGTGGGTGGTGTTGCTGAGGTCTCATCTTCAGTATCTTCCCCCCATGAGAAGCAACTTTAATCTTACCCCGGTCCTGTAAAAAAATAAAAGTAATTAATAAATTATTAAAAGTTTGTTGAGGGTTTTTTTTAGTCTCTTTTGTTTTAAGTAGTTTACAAATAGTCCCACATCGGATAGAATGAACGGAACATGGAGGAGAATGAGATATAAAAGCAAGGCATATGTCAATGGGAAACATACTTACCTAGATGGCAATCACTAGTGGGGGCCTGCGTTCGCGCGGCCCCTCCCAATTACAGTTCAAAGATTTGATAAAAAAAAAAACACAACCTGGTTCGGTTCGAGCCGGGTCACCGGTTTTTCCAAAAACCGGCCGAGTCACACCGGTTCCCACCGGTTTACTGCATGGTCGATCAAAAACCTTGCCCGGCTCGGTTACCCCCCCGGTTCCCGGTTCGACAAAGAATCATATAGTATAACCCAGAATAGCAAAAATATAATTCCATAATTCAATAAAGCTAAACAGAAGAAAGAATCATATAGTATAACCCAGAATAGCAAAAATTGTATACTACGATTGCAGAGCTCTCTATGAAGAGAACTCTTCCAAAAATAAGCATATACCATTTTTAGTGACAAGCACACGGTATTCTTTAGTAAAAGGCGAAAGAATAGTTCGCTATGTGCTTATCACATGGCTCTGTGGTTTTGCTTTAACTAGTTTCCTTCTTTTTATAGCACAAATAAGTTACTATCATTTAGCATCAGACGATGTGGGTCTTTTAGAAAAACATAAACCTCCACACACTAAACAACTCAACGCTTCTCCTTCTCGCCCATCAACAGATATACACATTAGGAATGCTTAACCTTTTCTCCTCACTTCCATCCATGTGTTTATATTATCTCTTTATATTTCAGTATTTCAAGAACCATGGCACTGATCTAAAAACACACATCACTTAGGGCCCGTTTGGATCGGCTTATTTGAGCTTATCTACTGGCATAAGCACTTGTGAAATTGTTTGGAAGAGCTTATGGAAACAGCTTATGAAATACTCCATCCGGACCTAATTATAAGCAAAAATAAATATTTTCACACATATTAAGGATAGTGGTTTTGTGCATTTTATTTCCTTGAATTCATGGAAAAAACAAATAGATTTACTAAACTACCCCTAATTACTAGTCATCTTCTCACAACATTAATGAGCTACTTTAAGGGTATGTTTGGATACTTTAAACTTAACGGAGCGGAGCGGAATGAAATAAAATTTTTATTCCATTGTCTGGATATTTTATGATGGAAAAGAACAAAATTCTCACTCCATTGTTTGGACAATGAACGGAGCGAAATGAATTATAACATTTTTATTCCTATTTTACCCTTATTTAAAAAACATTATTAGAAGCTAACTCTTATTATTTACTATAAATAATTTTATTTTATTAATATTTGATATAATTATTTGATAAAAAAATAATATTCATGAAACATTAATCGTGATATTATTTGATATATTACATTTTTTGCCAAGTATTTATACGAGAATGCATTGAGCATGTATAGGGGTGTTCGTGGGTCGGTTTGGATCGGATTTGACCAAATCCTTTCCCCGAACCAATGATAATTATTCGGTTTGGGTTGGTTCGGATTTTACATTTTTTCCTCCAAAATCCGAACCAAACCGAACCGATATTGGATGGGTTGGTTTGGATTGGGCTCACGGGTCATTCACTAAAATATTAATTTTCTAAAATATAAAAAAAAACATTTTTTATGATATTCCAACACTTTAAATAGCTAAAAAAATTGAAAATCACATGGAATCAAACTCAAATCCACTAATAGTCTTCCCATTCATAGTATTAAAATTTTACAACTTAATCATAAATTATTAAGGTAAAAATTCGAAGCAAATAAAATCGTGTGCATCTAAAATTACAAAATTGTTATGACGTAATATGGGTTGGTTCGGGTTCGCGGATTTGATTTTTAAAATCCGTTGCCCGATCCAAACAACTACGGGTTGGTTTGGATTTGTTCGATTTTGACCCGAACACGAAAAATATCCGAACCAAACATATCGGTTTGGATTGGATCGTGGGTTGGTTTGGATTTGCCCGAACCACTGAACACCCCTAAGCATGTACTTAAGCCTCAGGGTACATGGTTCGATTCCCACGGAAGGCAAAAACTCTACATGGGGGGTAGAGAAGATCATGAGTGCATCGCTGGGTAGCCTACTAAGTAAGAAAAAGGGCCCAAGATGTTACAATGCTCAATGCATTCCCACCACCAATTGATCTAATGTAACATCCTCAAAATAATTAATTGAATTATTTGGAGGAAGACCCAAATGAATTATTTTAGTACTTGATCTGTGTAATTATCGAGTGCTAAAGTTAATTATTTAGTTGTCTCAGGAACGTACCGATAAATGAAATAAGGGTGATTTAGGGAAGAAATAAGAGATTAAGGGCAATATGGTCATTTGACCATATTACCACTTAATTAAAAAGAAAAGAAAAGAAGTCAAAGGAGAAGAAAGAAGAAGACATCGAAGGAGAGAAAGAAGAGAAGATAAGGAAAGAAAGAAAGAAGAAGAAAAAGTGGAGAAGAGGAAGGATCACTCACCCCCAAGCTCCAAAAATTCGTCAACATCATCATCTCCCCTCCATCTTCAAAACCCAAGAACTAGGTAAGCTCTCCTCCATTTTTCCCCCTTCTTTGGACCTACGAATTTTGAGGGTTTTGATGGGGAATTTGTTGAAATCTTGGGTTGTGTGATGAAATTGATGATTGAAATATGTTTAGCAGCAAGCCCAACGAAGATTCAAAGCGATTTGAAGCTCAAATCGAAGTTTGAAGCGGATTGGTGATTATAGGGTTCTGTTTTGGGATTTTGAAGTCTCGGTGATTTCGGCTCGGTATCGACTCTCGCGTCAAGGGTGAGTTTTACTCACGTTTAGGATTGTTCCGTTTTGAAATGAACTTTTCGTGATTTGGTTTCGAAAGATTTTGAGTCGAAAACCGTTATTTCGAAATATGTCATATTTTGATGAAATTCGTTTAGATTGAATTTTTGATTGATTTTATTGATTGTGTGATATTGATTGAATCTGTTTTTCTGGTTGTTTGGACTGTTTTCAATCGAAACAAGAATCAGAATTGAGCGGAATAGCGGATTTCGCGAGAAACCGCAAAAATCTGCCCTTTCTCAGCACCCATCGCGACGCGAGGCGCGTCCATCACGTCGCGACCCCTTCCAGAAATAGTTACAGTTTTGTTTCTGTCACTGTTCGCGTCGCGACAGAATCTGTTCGCGTCGCGACGCTTTGCAGTTTTTCAGCAACTATACACTGATTTTGTTTTCGCGATAACTTTTGATCCGGGAACCCGATTGAGGTGTTCTAAGATGCGTTTGAAAGCTTATTCAGAGGCCTAACTGGATATACAATTTAAAAGGTAAAATGAAATGTTTTTGAAGTTATAAATGGTTTTAAAAGCGGTGAATTAGTATGCGAGAGCAAACATAGATTGTGTTTATGATGCGAACTAAATGTTCAAACAAAGGTCTAATGTAAATGAACTAAATGTTCATGTGAAAGTAGATATATATATTATATCGAGTTTGGGTGACGACCCATAGGTCTAACATACTAGGCGGGGTAGTCATGCACCCTTACCATAGGCCTCTTGCAACAGGGAAAGTACTATTGGTAAGGTGGTTCACCAGGTATGTAGCGTTCGCGCAGTCGGTGTCGTACTTGGTTGTAACAGGTTCATCGGGTATGTAGCGTTCGCGCAGTCGATGATCTGTCAAAGGTTAAATAACGCAGTTCACCGGGTATGTAGCGTTTGAGCAGTCGGTGGTGTGTTAAATTGTTTGTTGTGCGACTCACCGGGTTTGTAGCGTTCGCGCAGTCGGTAATCTATTGAAAGTTATATAATGCGGTTCATCGGGTTTGTAGCGTTCGCGCAGTCGGTTCCGTGTTAAGTAAAAACCAGGATTCATAATTGGACCGAGAGTGTTAGTAGGGGTCTCGGTAGAAGTCACTGAGAGTATCTCATTGTTTATATGTTGTGGTTTTACAGAGAAACAGGGACAGCGGAAATCCAAGAAGCACGAGTAGGTTGAGCTCGGGGGATTGCTGATGACTTAGCTTTTATGCTTAAGTTTATAATTCCTTTTGTTGTCTATGTACTACAACTCTATGTCTTAGTGTTATGACTTTATTCCGCTTTCTTGTCTATGTACTAGAACTCTATGTCTTAGTGTTATGACTTTATTCCGCTTTATGCCGATTAGGTTATTTGTATTTAGGACTGTTTTGGTTGTTATTCAGCGAGAACTATATTGCAGTGTTCAGTATCTATGCAGGAATTTTATATCTCTGATGTTTTAGGGAGGGTGCACTTGGGTATCTTTACTCGATAAAAATACCGGGGTGTTACATTATGTTGTGCGAAAAGGTGATGTGCAAGTATACACAATCGCAACAAGTAATACAATGATAAGTAAAGATCGTTCCCACGGAGATTGTTGAGTTTACTTCTATATTTAAATTAGTAATTTAGCTAGTGAGAAAAACAAGTAACAAATACAAATTGTCAACAAGTATTGTCATTGTGATCAACATGAATGTAAATAAACAAGTAAAGATGTGAAAACAGTAATGAATTGAAAGTATTTAAGATTGAGTTGGATAGCTCAGTAGTTATGTAAATTCCCAAGAGTAGTGTTCTATAATATTAGATGCTGTAGCGTTAAGCGCTGTAGCGCTTCAGAATCCGTAGACGCTGTAGCGCCTTGGTGGCGTGCCTTTCAGTCACTATCGTCAGGGTTATGTTACAAGACTCCTATGTCTAGGCTCTAAATAAGTTTTACCCCAGTATATTAAGCTCTTACAACATTTGCCTTATGAACTATTACTCCCCTATGTCTAGAGTTAAGTAGTACTTCCTTTAAATGTCTTTAAAGGGTTTTCATTCATATCATTCATTGAGTTCTCTTTGTGAACCATGTCTGTACCCACAAAGTTACCTTGTTTTAGTTGGCCATTCCCAAAACAAAGTTGAAAGCATTATGGCACAAGGAATAAAACGCAAACATCATAATATTACATAAAAGCTACTCAAAGTTCATTACACACTAAGAACAATCCAACTACAACATATATGATTAGCTCATAACAAGTTTCATCAACATAATACAAACTAAAAAGCTCATATTACCGTAGGAAGACAAGAGGAGAATGGTTGCAAAAGATACACTCTAATGATCCCAAGTCACATACGAAGGATGAAGGATGAAGCTATGGCGTGAGCAAACCGTAGGTGTGATAATAAAACTATACTAAAAATAAAAGCTTCAAGAATGGAGGATTAATTGAGGAATACTAGGTGTCAAGTAGTTTTTCTCCAAGTAACTCTCCTTATTTCTGAATTCAAAGTTGTGTGGAAGATGAAGTTGTGAGATAGATATTATCCACATCTCATAAAGTAGATATTTACAAAAAGGTGACAATGACATCTTTCAATAATAATGTGCCAAGTGTCCAAACTTGTCATAAAAAGCTACAGCACATTCTGAACAGCAATGGATAAGGGTGTTGATTTAAGTGATAAGAGCATAAATAACCAATATAAATATGAGTTATCACATTACGAAGGATAGGAGCAATCAGCAAGGTATTGATAAAAAAAAAGCAGAGGAGCAAGGTGATGCAGGAAAAAAAAACTGGTAAGGTAAAGATATCCTATGCGAGAATGTAATATAATTTCATAAGGGTAAACATGTAATAATAATTGGAGTTGGTGATTCCATGATTCCATCCCATACCTCCAAATTTGGGGGGGGGGGGGGGAATTAAGGGGATACGATGGAATTGGATGGAATGCATTCCATTGGGGGAGTTTGTTTCACGGTTAGAAATTACATTTCAAGGAATCGCATGCTCAGGAATCCGATGATTGAGAATGTAATTGTTGAGTATTTTCTAAAGCATGTTTGGTTGGTTACAAGCTCAGGAATCCAATTCTTGGAAACAATTTATAAACTTGTTTGGTTCATACCATACATTTCTGGGAATAAATATTGTAATTATCAAAATATTTCTGTTTATATGACATGTTATTTTAACTTTCTAAGTTATTAAAGGTAAAATAAAAATATAAAATAAAAGTGATTATTAACTTATATTTTTTTTACAATAATCTTTTGTAATAATCACTACAAGAATAATCAGTTTTACCGACCAGGACTTTCCGGCGGATTTTTATCCGCCGCAAACTTCCCGGTGGATTGTAGGACTTACCGGCGGATTGCATCCGCCGCAAACTTACAGGCGGAATTAGGGACTTTCCGGCGGATTTATCCGCCGCAAACATTTCCGGCGGATTTCGAGGTATTTCCGGCGGATCTGGTTTACAGAAAAAAAAATTGAAAAAAAAATCAAAATCCGCCGGAAATGCCTCGAAATCCGCAAGAAATGTTTGCGGCGGATAAATCCGCCGGAAAGTCCCTAATTCTGCCGGTAAGTTTGCGGCGGATAAAAATCTGCCGGAAAAGCCTGGAAGCGCCAATTTTGAATTTCAAAAATCCACCGGAAACACCCTAAATCCACCGGAAAGTCCCTAATTCTGACCGTTGATTTTCGCTTCCTCTATATGAATCTCTTCTCCACTTCTTCATCTTCACACCTCTTCTTCACTTCTTCTTCTTCACACCTCTTCTCCACTTCTTCTTGTTCTCCACTTCTCCACTCCTCTATATAAATCTCGTCTCCACTTCTTCTTATCCACTTCTTCTTCTTCTCCACTTCTCTCTTCAAAGAAACAGAGACATACGCCACTCTCTTGAGCATTAATTGTCGGCAGCGGCTCCAAGAGAGTGGCGTATGTCTCAATTTCTTTGTAAAGAAACTTCCACCTTGTCATTAACATCCCCTTCATCTTTTTCGTTAAAAGTAACATTGTCATGAACCTCCCCTACGAATTCCTCTCTTGTTAAGTTAGGGGATGATGTCGAGCATTTGATGAGTGTAGACATTTACCCACATCAACCGCTTCGTATCATCCTCCAACTTAACAACAGGTCCTTGGAGTTAGGGGTGTTCACGGGTTGGTTTGGATGGATTTTGACTAAATCCGTTATCCGAACCAATCAAATTTAATCGGTTTGGGTTGGGTTGGATTTTGAGTTGTTTACTATAAAATCCGAACCAAACCAATCCGATATTGAATGGGTTGGTTCGGATTGGGCTCGCGGGTCAAAAATGAAATAATCCCTAGAACTAGCTGCTTAATCATATGGTAAATTAAATATGGTAGCATTAATGAAAAAGTTTCTAATAAACAACGCAGCCTAAGGCATTACACAAAATCCAGCATTACAGATACTCGAATGGCTAATATCCTGGAATAACAAAACAGTAGCATTACGGATAGTAGCATTACAGATACTGGAATAACAAAAAAGTAGCATTACAGATACTGGAATAACAAAACAGTAGCATTTTTAATAAACAAAACAGTAGCATTACAGAATACAGATACTGGAATAACAGTATAACACAAAATCCAGCATAACACAAGGCAGCCTTTTAATAAACAATGATTCTGAAATTTCAGCCAGTTGTTGCAGCCTGCTTCTAGCCCGTTGTTGCAGCCAATAATTCTGAAATTTTAGACACAACCACAACAATCTTATTAGCATACAATAGAAATTTACATTGATATTCATATTATAAACAAACATAAAATACAATAGAATTTAAACCAGTGAAGGACTCAAAGAACTACGAAATTAATACCTGCTTCAAGTCTCTGCACTTCTTCCAATTCAGCTTCTAAATCAATCACCTCTGGAGATTTTATCCAATTTTGAGTACAAATTAAAGCTTGGACAGTAGAAGGGCTCAAAGAACTACGAAATGAGTCAAGAACCCGCCCTCCGGTGCTAGATGCAGATTCAGATGATACAGTGGATACCGGAATGGCTAATATATCTTTTGCCATGTAGGAAAGAACATGATATTTGCTTGTCTTACCTTTCCACCAATTCAAAATGTCAAATGTAAGAGAAGTTTCCTCAACACCATCCTCCAAATACCTTTCCAACTCAATATACGGTTCGGGTAACGGGTCCGCGGGTTTGGATTGGATTACGGTTTGGTTCGGATTTACCCAAACCACTAAACACCCCTACTTGGAGTTCCTCAAACTTTCTATTTAGAGCAAGGTAATCAAAATTGGACCGGACATTGAACCGGAAGAAGTAGCGGTTCAGGGGTTTCTTGGGTTCAACCGGAATCAATTAAAGTTTTTAATAAAATAATATTAATTTTTTAAATAAAACGATTTTTAAAAAAAATAATATTTATTTTTTAAAAATAATTAATTTTTTTTTTAAAAAAACGGTTTTTCCGGCGGATTTGTGGACTTTCCGGCGGATAAACCATACGAATTTTTCTGGGGTTTTCCGGCGGATTTTTCGGCGCCACAAAATCCGCCGAAAATTTCCGGCGGATAATCCGGCAGAAACCATTTGCCACGAGCTGTCTACCGGCGCCAAAAATCTGCCGGAAAGTCCAACAAATATGCTGGAAAGTCCACATTTTCGACGGATTTTTGGCTTTTCCGGCGGATTTTGTCCGCCGAAAAGTCCAATTTTTCTTGTAGTGAATGTATTATGAAAAAATTATATATATATATATATATATATATATATATATATAGATAGAGAGAGAGAGAGAGAGAGAGAGAGAGAGAGAGAGAGAGAGAGAGAGAGAGAGAGTGGGTGAGTGGGATAAGTGGGGGTTAGGAATGTAAATTTGTGCCAAAAGTTGAAACTCCCTATCTTGAAATGAAAGATTACCACTACTTTTGGATGGAATCGGATTCCTACAAATATAGAAAGAAACTTTCCAGACCAAGCAACATTCATTGGAATGTATTTTTCTTTTTTTGTCATTGGAATCCTCTTTAAGTCTCCAAAACAAACCCAAACAATGGAACATTGTCTCATTCCATTCCATCTCATTCCATCCCATTCCATCTCATTCCATCCCATACCACCAATCCAAACATACCCTAAGGGTAGTTGTGGAAAAATAGCATTAAATATGGGTGAGTTAGTTGAGATTTGCTTATATTTGAGTCCACCAAAACTAGACATTTTTTTTCTTATAATTAGGTCCGAAGGGAGTATTCATAAGATGTTTTCAGCTAATTTCCATAAGCTCCAAAAGATAGCTTATGAAAACAGCTTATTGCTAATAGAAAAATAGTTTTAACATTATTGGCTTAATTACAGTTTTGGTCCCCCTATTTTGACCAACTCACGGTTTTAGTCCCCCAACTTTTTTTTCACAAATTTAGTCCCCCTATTTTCCCAATTTCTAAAATCTAAGTACCTCCCTAATTTGGTCAAAATTGCATCTAATGTGGTGCTCTATTAACCGATGTGGCAAGCCACATTGGAATGCCACATGGCCTTTTTATTTTAAAAATATTATTTTAATCTATTAAATGAATAAAATATTTTTAGTCCAATAATAATAATCCAATTATTATTATTATTATTATTATTATTAAAAAACTTTATGGAATTAAACGACGAATGGGAACTCTGCTACGACGACGACTTCGTCTACAAGCGCAAGCGCCGTCGACTCAATCCTACTCCTCCGGCGCCGACGCCAGAAGCAAATCAGGAAGTTGCGGAAAAGCGGACCCTATTGTTGAAATTGAAATCAAAGTAGGAAAAGGAAATTGTTCAGTGGGAAAATTTATCAAACACCTTGTGTTCAATGCAATTTTCTGCTCCTCTTCCTCAGCAACTTCAACAACAAGAAGAAAACCAAACCCCATCTCTTCCTTCCACTTCTTCCTCCACCGATTCCTATCTTGTTGACGATCTTCTCTTACAGGTTACTTAACTTCTCTTTATTCTGAATATTTAATTGAAAAAAGATGGATAATTGCAAACTGGTTATAGCATTTACTAGCCAGTGAGAAAAAGAGAAGAAAACACGAAAATGTGAAGAGCACCAACAGTGTAAACAGAAGCATGAGGAGCACCAACACTGTAAGGGAAGAGCACCGCCACCGTGAGCACCAACAAATCCGGCGAGCACCACCATCTTTAGTGAACCACTACACCACACCCCTATCTCCCTCGGTTTCTCGAAATCTTTCTCTCCACCGCAAGTCTGCAACCCTGTTCTCTCTCTTCTCCATCGAAATGCCCTATTTTCTTCTTCCAGAACTCAGCGATCTGAGAGAGAAAGAGGAGAGAAGCGACCCGAAAGAAAGAGGAGAATGGTTTAGATCTGTAGGAAGAAAATTTAAAAAAATAATATGATTTATTTATTTTTAAAATAAAAAAATCACGTGGCCTTCCAACGTGGCTTGCCACGATTTTAGAAATTGAAAAAATAGGGAGACTAAATTCGTGAAAAAAAAAAGTTGAGGGACTAAAATCGCGAGTTGGTTAAAATAGGGAGACCAAAACTGTAATTAAGCCAACATTATTTCATCCTTTATTATATAAACAGCTTATACATAAGCATTTATATGTTAAGCGCTTAATTAAGTTGTTTATCCAAATGGCCCAAATATGCTTTCTTTTGCTATTTAATTTTCTATGAAAAGTTGGAAGTTGGAATTTGAAGAATTTGTTGTTGGTTTTTGTTACTCAAACAAACTCCCGTGTAACTGAAATCAAAGTCTTTTTGAGTATTAGTAAACCGCTCGTGTGAGCACAATGAACTATTGCTTCTAATTATAGAACCCTTATAATGATGATGATGATGATTCATTCTTTTAAGTTCTTTTATTGTTCGCTGCATGATTCATTTTAAGTTCATTTTAAGTTCTCCTATGAACTTATCGAATATAAATTAAGAGTTTGACCTAATCAAACACACTCTTAAGCTCAAAGACTAAATCCAATTATCAGCTAAAAAGTCTCTGTAACATGTCTATGGACTTAAGAGGTGGTTGCTGCTAATGGGGTACGCCGAATGCGCAATGTAGGCAACTTTTAACCTCAGTTTTGGAAGTAGATTAGAGCAAAAGAAAGTTTATCTAATCTAATCTAATATATATTTATACAAATAAACCTCCTATGAAATTAATAATTTGGATATCTTATTAACAAGACATATATCTAAAGTTAAGGGTAAAAATGTCATTACTCTCTCTTTCTTTTTCTTCTTACACTCTCTTTCTTCATTTTTTTCTTTCTTCTTACACCGTCTTTCCTCATTTTCGCTTTTCTCTTACACTCTCTTTCTTCCATTTTTCTTTTTTACTTTACTTTACTTTTCCCATAAACAATTCTTCTATTTCTCTTACCACTTCACTTTAGTTTTTTTAACTAAATTTCTAAATTTATAGAAACACTACTCTACTAAAATCACCTATAAAAATGTAAATGAGTCACACTAAAAAAAACTATCACCTTTTTGGAAAAAGTTATCACCTTAAAATTTTAATTTTTCTCCCCTGAAATCTGTTTACACTCTTATTGATAATCTACTATCACCTTTTATTGATAATCTATTATCTATCTTTTACAATCTACTATAATCTACTAAGCAACTAAAATAATCAATTGAAACTATGAGATAACAGCAATGATATATAAAAAAACATGGGACAACTGCACTGATATATAAAAAATACATGATTAATATTTGTCGTTGATAATTAATTTTTTTGGAGACTACTATAAACCTACTATCTAATTTTAACCAATTTGGATCTCTTATTAACAAGACACATAGCTAATTTAAGGGTAAAATTGTCATTACTCTTTCTTTCTTTCTTTTTCTTCTTACACTCTCTTTCTTTCTTTTTTTTTCTCTTTCTTTTTACACTCTCTTTCCTTCTTTTCACTTTTCTCTTACACTTTCTTTCTTCCTTTTTTTATTTTTATTTTACTTTTCCCATAAACAATTTTTTTATTTCTCTTACTACTTCACTTTAGTTTTTTTAACTAAATTTCTAAATTTATAGAAACACTACTCTACAAAAATTACCTATAAAAATGTAAATGAGTCACACTAAAAAAAACTATCACCTTTATGGAAAAAGTTATCATCTTAAAATTTTAATTTTTCTCTCCGAAATCTGTTTACACTCTTATTGATAATCTACTATCACCTTTTATTGATAATCTACTATCTATCTTTTACTATCTACTATAATCTACTAATCAACTAAAATAATCAATTGAAACTACGAGATAACTGCAATGGTATATAAAAAAACACGGGATAACTGCACTGATATATAAAAAACACGGGATTAATATTTGTCATTGATAATTAATTTTTTTTGAAAACTACTATAAACCTACTATCTAAAAAACAAGAAGATTTGATGATTATTTAAACTACTGATTAATATTTAAAACAAATATTTCTAATTGATAATCTACTATCTCTCTTTTACTATCTACTATAATCTACTAATCAACTAAAATAATCAATTGAAACTACGAGATAACTACACTGATATATAAAAAAGGCAACGACTTAGGATATTAAGGATTTTCTTAGTAACAATTACTAAATTTTTCGGTGACCATTATACAGCATTCCAATGGTTATTACATACTAACCACAATTTAGTGTTTGTGTGGTGAGTGAAGCGGGTAAATGAAAACACTGGTTAGTACATACTAACCACAAGTTAGTGTTGGTGTGGTCACCTAATTTTTTCAATGATGGAGAAATGACTATTATGCTCATTTAGTAACAATTACTAAACTATTGTTTAGTACGCTAAGTCGGGCTCATAAAAAACACGGGATAACTGCACTGATATATAAAAAAACACGAGATTAATATTTGTCATTGATAATTAAAATTTTTGAAGACTATTACTACAAACCTACTATCTAAAAAACAATAAGACTTGATGACTATTTAAACTACCAACTAATATTTAAAACAAATATTTCTTATTGATAATCTACTATCTAACTTCTACAATCTACTATAATCTACTATTCAACTAAAATAATCAAATAAAACTACGAGATAACTGCACTGATATATAAAAAAATACGGGATAACTGCAATGATATATAAAAAAAACACGGGATTAATATTTGCCATTGATAATTATAATTTTTTTTTGACAATAGATAATTATCATTTTTGAAGACTACTATAAACCTACTATCTAAAAAACAAGAAGGCTTAATAACTATTTGAACTGATTAATATTTAAAACACACGTGACAAATGTCACTAATACCTAAAAAAGGACAAATAATTGTCACTGATATATAAAAAACAAGGGATAAATATTTCTTGTTGATAATCTACTATCTATCTTTTACTATCTACTATAATCTACTAATCAACTCAAATAATCAATTGAAATTATGAGATAACTGCACTGATACATAAAAAACACGGGATAATTTCACTGATATATAAAAAAATACGGAGATAACTGTAAGATATATATATATATATATATATATATATATATATATATATATATATATATATATATATATATATATATATATATATATATATATAAACAGGATAGTTGCACTGATATATAAAAAAATATGGAAAAAATGCACAAATTGTTTTTAAATAATACTTTTACATTTTTAGATTTTAATATTTATCTATTTTTTATTTAAAATTCTTTTTTATCTATTTTAAATTTATCTTTATTTTCACTACGCACTAGTTGCTCCAAAAATAAAGAGTAAGATTGATCAGTGAAAGGGATGATAACACAAGACACTTCCATAATTGCTTAAAGATAAACAGGAAATCACATAGCAGCCCGGAAAGTGGACGGTTCATGGATTGGTGGTGGTGTTCAACTTCAAAGCGTTAAGAACGAAGTTCATAGACGTTTTTCCGATACATTTGTAGAGCTCTCTATATAGAGAACAAAAACAAATTTGTTAAAATTTTGTACTAAAATTGCAGAGCTCTCTACTAGGAGAACTCTTCCAAAAATAAGCGTATACCACTTTCAGTAACAAACACACGGTATTCTTTAGTAAAAGGCGAAAGAATAGTTCGCTATGTGCTTACCACATGGTTCCGTGGTTTGTCCTTGACTAGCTTCCTTCTATTTATAGCACAAGCAGGCTACTTTCATTTACGCACCAGGCGATGTGGGTCATTTAACAAAATATCAACCCCCGCACACTCAACTACTCAATGTTTCTCCTTCTCGTGTTTGGCTTGTGCCTCCACAATCAAGAGCATGTCTCACTCTTCCACGGATACACACATTAGGAATGCTTAATTATCTCTCCTCATTTTCATGTGTCTATATAATCTTTTTACATTTCAGTATCTCAAAGTAGAGAAAGAAGAAGAACCATGGCATTGAGGCTTTGCTTCTATTGAGTTGTAATCTGTAAATTGATTTTGACAAAGTGATATAAGAATGTTTGCTTGAGCTACTCGAATACTCAAAACCAAGAGGAGGCTAAGCCATTGTTAGTCTGAAGTATGAATCAATGCAAATTATGCTTGATTACCATAAGATGGTATTTATTTTTCGTTAATTGACTCGTTGCATTGTCATCAATATCCCTTGTTTAATAATTACAAGTCTGTCGATCCAATCTAAAAACACATAACATCACTTCTGTACCGAGTCTGCTAAAATATGCTTTCTTTTGCTATTTAATTTTCTATGAAAAGTTGGAACTAGAAGAATGTGTGGTTGGTTTGTTACTCAAACAAACTCCCATGTAGATGAATTCAAAGTCTTCTTGCATATTAGGACATTTTTGGTAGCAGTTGTTACCAACAATTTAGCACATTTGGAATGTGTTCTAAAGTTGCATGTGTTCTGCTTATATTTGGTATGTGTTCTACTTCATGATTCATTTCAAGTTCTCTGCATAATATTTGGCATGTGTTCTACATTAGTATATTTCTAGCAAGGGTTGTTACCAACGAACAGTTGAGCATATTTGACAAGTGTTCTCTGTCTATTTGGCATGTATTGTATCGATTAACTTAAATGTATATTCTTGTTTTAAAGGAGACAACGACTTTATAACCCATTTCATGTTCATACTAGTGACGATATTATGTCCAGGGAATGAAGCTTCCAGAATGTTTTGGCCATTTCATCCTCCCATGTTCGATTGTTGAGTAACTTCAAAGCAAATATG
This sequence comes from Astragalus membranaceus, assembly GCA_039519185.1. NCBI lineage: Eukaryota > Viridiplantae > Streptophyta > Magnoliopsida > Fabales > Fabaceae > Astragalus > Astragalus membranaceus. The sequence goes on along the minus strand of CM076850.1, from coordinate 178,573,721 downwards.
CAGAAAATTAAACAACTAGTGAGATTTCTTCTATTGTCCCATAGAAAGAATACATTGAGCTATTGAGAATTATTCATATAATGAATAAAATAATACTATGTTGCTAAGAGTATAAACATTGCTGATGCTTTATAAAGAATTACACCTCTTCAGACCTCCAGCATTCAAGTAAAGATAGTTCTTTCGCTCCGTAGAGAAGTTTGATGTTGTAGGTACAGGAGTAAATCCAGGATATCGTCCATCAATCTTTGCCAAGTATATATCATTAATGTACCTCATAAGCTCATACTTTTCCATATATGGCTGAGCTACATATTCCTCAAATGGCATCCACTGCAACAGAGAGAATAATATCAAGTCTATAGCTATGTATAATGAATTCACATTTCCTCAGGATACACGTTATTGTCAGACAGTATACATCAAAGTAACAATTAATTCTGGAAAAAAAAAAGCTTCAAATATTAAGTAGTGAAAGAATACGAGAAATTATGGTATCTTCCATAAAACTGAAACATTTAAAAGATATACGGAGAACAGACCATAATCACTACCTAGCTTCATTTAAATTGAACGTACCTGTGCAGCCTCTATCTCTACCTCTTGTGTTTGGAATGTCAAAAGAAAGAGGGCGCAATAAGCACACAAAGAATAGATCTGACTTCTCAAAGAATGACATGTGACTTTGCCTGTTATTCAGATGAAAGAACAAAGGAATGTATGGTTATCAAAATTGTAAACTCACAAAAACATAACAATAAAATAAGAAAAATAAGTTCCTAAATATTTCCAATAACTAACAATTAAATCCACGATATGAAGATTGTCCAGCATATACTGTCGCTCAAAAACTATGATACTGCTATTAATGCATATAGCAACACTAGAAAGTTTAATACTTCCACATGACCAAGATTAATACTTTCATATGACTGCTTAAGACCAAGAATGGAGCTTGCAGTTGGTGTATTGGCAGTTAAGGATTCCCTATTTCCTACCCCTTTCCCCAAACAGAGAGGAGCTTTGAACCTTGTACTACCTCCACTTTAAAAGTCACCATATTCGAGAATTGGAACTTCATTTTCCAACACACAAAATGAAATATTTATTTATGTAAACATGCTACCTGAATGCTAATACTTCAACAAATTCTGAGTCAACCTGAAAATTGAAAGAACTTGAAAGTATTAGGCGTGGAATCACAGAAGTAAACTGTTTTATGGTCGATCAAATAGCCAATTTCATATCTAATCCACATTCAATAGGTATCACAAAGAGATTACTTACTCCTGTTTCTTCTTTGACCTCTCTTACTGCTGCTGCACAAATATCCTCTCCCTGAGATTGAATGAGCAGATTATATACACCCAGAATAGCTTAAAGTATAATACACAAAATAGACAATATATTTACCTGATCAGCAACTCCAGTAGGGAATTTCCAGGCTCCAGTACCCCTAAAATGTCCAGTTTTTTCTTGAACCACTAGGACCTAAGAGAATTCAATAACTAGGACATGAGACATCAACACTGCTGCCAGTTCAGAATTCTGAAGAATTCGCTGTATGAGACATTAATCATTTTCACTGAAAATCAAAATACTGATCATGAATCACTGAGGAACATGGATGGATCTACAGCCACACACAAACAAGTAGGAGCATTGAGGGAGAACAAATTGATTTGATTTGAACCCATATGTTGGAGTATTAACACAGGATTTAGAATAACCAGCAAACATAGAGTCCTTCATCAATGTTATTTCTACTAATAAATGAGATGCAAATCATTTCTTCCCTCTCACATTTTCAAATGATTGAAACACTGTTCTCTGGAACTTAAGTGTCAAACATGCAACATCGATTCCATTCCAGTTTAAGAGATAATCATTTGTCAACATAAAGGAATTGTATTTATAATGATGTGGGTGATCGTGCTTCCAATTTTCCAGAAAACATGATCATGTAGTCATTCTGCATCATGATTAATAATGGGTAAATACCTCTTGCTTTTCATTCACAACTAATGCTCCAACACCCACTCGGTGTGTGGCATTTGCTGGAATAGTATTCGCGCTGTCTGCAATCCAATGTACAAGCATCAAATACTTTGGTTCTGCATGGTGATACCAAAAACCTTCCTGCATAGAAGTGTCACACAGAAACAATGATTAATATGAAAAGATAATAATGCATGTCGGGTTAAATTCATTTTTTCATCAACTGTCAACAAAACTACTCAAGACTCAGGAGTCACTATTATCAATCGGGTAAGCACTAAGCAGTAAATTCACCTTAACTAAAGCTTCAACAAGGCTGGCTAGATGAATAGGTAATTTTATCCAAACGCCCTTCTTGCCCTACAAGACAATTCAATAACTCAAATTAACAAAGAAAGATAGTACAAACTCCAGATTCCCGGAACAAGTAGTTACGATAAAAACATTCCAGAAGAATAAACCATCAATATCTTTAATACCATGAACTATCCCAATTGAGACTAAAGTATTGTTGCATACATATGACAGGCTTGTTAGCTTTACAAAATATATCTAGCGTTCCAAATAATTCAAATCTAGGGTTGGATCCACTCCTTCCATCTCTACCCCCTCCCCTCCATCCTCTCTATCTCACTCTTACAAATCTCCCCGCTCTCCCTTCAACATGTACTTTCTCTCTTTGTCTCTCTTCTAAACATACTGGAGAGAATCCACTCACAGTTAATTTAAATATTACCCAAACTAAATGAGAATGATAAAAAAAGTTATGTACAAATGATAAATCTCCGAAACAAGAGCTATTTAACCTTTCTAAGCTTGAAATTTGCAATTCCAAAGAGTGTTTGTAATGTCTTAAGCTTACAAGAGCTATTTAACCTTTCTAAGCTTGAAATTTGCAATTCCAAAGAGTGTTTGTAATGTCTTAAGCTTACCGGGAGCTTTAGGTGCCATTTTGGAATGAATTGATGTTGTGTTAGGTGCCATTTTGAGATGAATTGAAGTGTTGTTTCACTATGCAGGAATTTAATTGTTTAGTGCAGAAATGTTGTGGAAAATGCTGCAGCAAGGGCAGCAGAAGAGCGGTGTGCTTCATCAGAGTTTGTGCTAGAAATAGACAAAAATTGAGGATCTGAGGCGCAGAAATTAAACGACAGTTGTCCTCAATTTGTGTGCTTGTTTTGTTGCCCTCAATTTGACCAAATATAAATATAATACCCATCGAATCATGCATAACTTGAAATGGAAAAAGCCTTTCTCTTTTTTTTTTTTATCAAAAAGAAAAAGCCTTTCTCTAGATTTACAATTGTACCAGTGGTAGTATGAATCCATTAAATAAATGAATAAATTCAAAATAAAGAATGAATACAAAGAGTACCAGGTGTTTCCAGTGCGAAATGGAAGCTCTGAGAGTGGATAGAAAAATTGTAGAATCCATAGGGTCATCCATTTCCACAATAACACCGCCATAATCATCATCAGTTGATGTTAGTAGTTCAATCTGATGCACTTGATCTTGTGCAGTCATTTTAAGGGATGAATTTGTAGAGGTGCTCTAATCTTGACACTGTCAAGGAAGCATGATCAAAATTAACATAAACACTGGTTTATGATAGTGATTATAGGGAACGTAGAAGAGAAATACTTATTATTAGGGATTATTCAACCTATAAAATTAAAAGCGGAACACAATCCAGTGAAAACTGAGGATATCAGTAGCACTTCTCACAGACACACAAATCAGTAATAGAAAACGATACCCAAATGAAATCAGGGGAAATTAAGGATACAAGCAAACATTCAATCCAATTCAATTATGCGTCAGGACTTACCTGTCTGTCAGGACGAGGCTCGCTGCTCTTCTTTGCTTTAATCCATCGGGGATGATTGATGAATACAATATAAACGTGGTGCTTTAATCCATCGACCACATAGCAAATTATGCGTGGATCATTATAATAGCACTAGACTAGACATGTCTTGCGATCCACGGGGTCTTAGTTTTTTTGCATAATATATTAGAAAAATACAAAAAATGTAGAGAAGCTTTTACGAATTTTCTATTGGGATTATTGAGATATTATTGATATTTATTGTTGTTATTGTTCTTTATAATCAAGAGTGTAAAGGTCATCCGTTATTCTTAGCTTAATTATAGGTGTGATTAGTGGCTAGAATTCCTATAGGTTTGTAACAGATGCCTTGTACTGTGTAGTGGCTAGAATTCCTATAGGTTTGTAACAGATGCCTTGTATTGTGTATATATATTGTGATCCTGATGAATGAATGGACAGACTTCTTTTGGTGGTAAAGCTTAACATGGTATCAAAAGCTAGGGAATATCCTAGGGAAAATTAAACACGTATATTTTCTTCCAGAACAAGCACCATAAGAGATTATGGGTGACAACAGTGGTAATGGCGAAGAGAAAGTTGATGACAACAGTGGTAATGGCGAGAAGAAGGTAGACTTGATTTTTTTTCTCGGCTCCAATGACAATCCCGGCAACGTGATTACACCAATACAATTGCGTGGTCTGAATTATGATGAATGGGCAAGGGCAATTCGAACCTCGTTGCAAGCAAGGAGAAAATACGGTTTTGTGGAAGGGACAGTCCCAAAACCAACGACACCTGAGAAATTGGAGGACTGGACCGCAGTGCAGTCGATGCTCATAGCGTGGTTGCTCAACACTACGAGCCATCACTGCGTTCTACTCTTTCTTATTATGATGATGCGAAATCCTTGTGGACACATCTCAAGCAGCGCTTTTGCGTTGTGAATGGGACTCGTATATGCCAATTAAAGGCATCTCTAGGAGAATGCAAGCAAGGCAAAGGTGAAGAGGTGTCTGCCTACTTTGGCCGTCTGTCTCGTATATGGGACGAACTTGTGACTTATGTGAATCATTGCGCTTTTGCGTTGTGAAGGTTGTACCTGTGATATCAACAAACAAGTGATTGATTTGCGTGCCGAAGACTATATATCTGCATCATTTTCTTATGGGCCTTGATGGGGCTTACGCAATGATTCGCTCAAATTTGCTTTCTCAAGATCCGTTACCAAACATTGATCAAGCATATCAGCGAGTCATACAAGATGAAAGGTTGCTGCGAGGAGAGTCTTCAATTCATCAGAACCGTGACAATGTCATGGCTTTCAAAGTTACACCCGATGGGCGAGGTAAATCTAAACTTGTGGACAATTCTGACAAATTCTGTTATCACTGCAACAGAGCAGGACACGACGAAAGCTCGTGTTTTCGGCTTCATGGATTCCCCGAGTGGTGGGGGGACCGTCCTCGTGGTGGACGTGGACCGGGTCGTGGCACAACAGGCCGTTCTGGAGGGCGTGGCAGGGGCGCCTCCATCGCACTTGTGCGCGCCAACAAAGCCGCAACAAGTAGCAGTAGCAGCGGTGGTAATGGTGGACAGTCTCATGCACCACCGCACTCAAGTGAGGCAACAGGTATATCAGGAATTACTCAGGCACAGTGGCAACAACTTCTTGACGCTTTGAATATTTCCAAAACCAAGGATCGCCTCCACGGTAAGAATGACATTTCTTGGATTATTGACACGGGAGCCTCACACCATGTGATAGGAAATTTTTCTTGTCTAATTAATGCGAAAAAGATTACAAATACACCGGTGGGTTTGCCGGATGGGAAATATGCGACTGCTATAAAGGAGGGCAGTGTGATTTTGGATGGTGGATTGCGGCTCAATAATGTTCTTTTTGTGCCTCAATTAACTTGCAACTTAATTTCTGTAACACAACTAATCGATGACTCCAATTGTATCGTTCAAGTTACTAATGCATTGTGTGTAATACAGGCCCGGACGACGAGGACGTTGATTGGAGCAGGTGAACGGATCGATGGGCTTTACTTTTTTCGGGGTGTTCCAAAGGTGCATGCCTTGATGGTGGAGGGGGATTCGTCAATGGATTTGTGGCATAAACGTTTGGGTCATCCGTCGGAAAAGGTGTTAAAGTTCATCCCTCATGTAAGTCAGTTTAGTAGAAGCAAGAATAATAGACCTTGTGATGTTTGTCCTCGTGCCAAGCAGCATAAGGATAGTTTTCCATTAAGTGAGAATAATGCAGGGAGTTTGTTTGAATTAGTTCATTGTGACTTATGGGGATCTTATCGAACTTGTTCGTCGTGTGGGGCGCAATATTACTTGACAATTGTTGACGATTATTCGCGTGCCGTTTGGGTTTATTTGTTATGCAATAAGACTGAGATTGAGACTATGTTTTTGAATTTTGTGGCATTTGTTGATAGACAATTTGATAAGAAAATAAAGAAAGTACGCAGTGACAATGGCACCGAATTTAATTGTCTACGTGATTATTTTTTTAAGAATGGGATTGTGTTCGAGACGTCGTGTGTGGGTACTCCACAACAAAATGGGAGAGTTGAAAGAAAACATCAGCATATTATGAATGTGGCACGGGCACTTAGATTTCAGGGTCATTTACCCATGCAATTTTGGGGTGAATGTGTGTTGGCAGCGTGTTATTTGATTAATCGAACACCGTCTAGTGTGCTCAATTATAAGACACCTTATGAAAAATTATTTGGTAAAGTCCCTAAATTTGATAACATGAAGATTTTTGGTTGCTTATGTTATGCCCATAATCAACGACGTGACGGGGATAAGTTTGCAAGTAGAAGTCGCAAGTGCATATTTGTGGGGTATCCCTATGGGAAAAAGGGATGGAAATTGTATGATTTGGAATCCAAAGAATACTTTGTCTCTAGAGATGTGAAATTTTATGAACATGAATTTCCATTTGCTGTGCAACACGCCACCACTCATTTTACTCCTCCCATTAATTCTGATATTTAGTATGTTGCTGATGATATTTGTTGGGAGACTTATGATGCATCATTTGGAAGAGGGGGTGCATCTGTGGCCTTGCAAGACAATGAGCAGACGCAGCTCCAGGGGGGTTGCGTGGGGACTGTAATGGAGCTGTTGTGGCAGCCAATGAGGAAGTATGTGTCGGTGGTGAGGCAGCACCCACACAAGAAATTGATGGGGCTGGTGTTGTGGTGATGCAAGAGGATGATGTGGAGCCCGGAGAGCCAGAGGTGGCTGCTGGGAGGGAGGAAATCGCGGCTGCTGGGAGGGAGGAAATCGTGGTACCTGAGATGGGAAGGGGGATGAGAAGCAAAATTCCGAATACAAGATACAAGGATTTTGTCACTCATACGATCCGAAAAGTAAAGTCCTCGGAAAGTTCATCTGCCCAACAACATGCCTCAGGTACTCCTTACCCTATTACTTACTTTGTATCTTGTGAACGATTCTCTATTAGACATCGAAATTTTGTTGCAGTTGTGACAGCAGGGAAAGAACCTAAGAATTTCAAAGAAGTCGTAAAGGATTCTGGTTGGCATGATGCAATGCGCAACGAGATACGAGCCTTGGAAGACAATGAGACATGGGTTATGGAGAAACTGCCACCCGAGAAGAAAGCACTCGGAAGTAAATGGATATACAAAATAAAACATCACTCAGATGGGAGCATAGAACGATTGAAAGCAAGACTTGTTGTATTCGGACACCATCAGATTGAGGGAATAGACTATGATGAGACATTTGCCCCGGTGGCAAAAATGGTGACTGTTCGTACCTTCTTGGCAGTGGCAGCAATTAAAAAGTGGGAAGTACATCAAATGGATGTGCACAACGCCTTTCTCCATGGTGACCTGGAAGAGGAGGTGTATATGAAAGTTCCTCCAGGTTTTAAAAACACCGACCCAAATCTGGTTTGCAGGTTGAAAAAGTCGTTGTACGGTTTAAAACAAGCTCCTCGTTGTTGGTTTGCTAAGTTGGTCACGGCATTGATGCGATATGGATTTGTTCAATCCTATTCAGATTACTCACTCTTTACTTTGCACAAAGGAGAAATACAGATCAACGTGCTAGTTTATGTGGATGACTTGATTATTGCAGGGAATGATATTGCAGCCCTGAAAATTTTTAAAGCTTACTTAGGTGCATGCTTTCATATGAAGGATTTGGGAGTCTTAAAATATTTTTTGGGGTTGGAGGTAGCTCGTAATCCCGAGGGGATTTATCTATGCCAGCGAAAATATGCGTTGGAAATTATTGAGGAAACAGGTTTATTAGGTGCCAAGCCTGCGGATTTTCCAATGGAACAACACCATAAACTAGCATTGGTTTCTGGTACGCCACTTGAAGATCCAGAACCCTATCGCAGACTTATCGGGCAGTTGATTTATTTGTCTGTGACTAGACCAGATCTTGCTTACTCTGTACACATTTTGTCTCAGTTTATGCAGCAACCTCGTGAAGAGCATTGGGAGGCAGCCTTAAGGGTGGTTAGATATTTGAAGAAACATCTGGGGCAAGGTATTCTACTTCGATCTGATAGTGAATTGAATCTGGAGGGATGGTGCGACTCGGATTGGGCATTCGAGATCTTCACGCTCCAACTTGAGGGGGGGGGGGGGTATTGGGATTATTGAGATATTATTGATATTTATTGTTGTTATTGTTCTTTATAATCAAGAGTGTAAAGGTCATCCGTTATTCTTAGCTTAATTATAGGTGTGATTAGTGGCTAGAATTCCTATAGGTTTGTAACAGATGCCTTGTATTGTGTATATATATTGTGATCCTGATGAATGAATGGACAGACTTCTTTTGGTGGTAAAGCTTAACATTTTCTCACGAAGAAATTTTTCAAAAACAAATATTATGTATACCACTCCTTTTACCCGGCTTACGCTATACCTACTACTACTATCATGATTGTTAATATTTTTTTGCTGGAAAGTATTTAATAGAATAAATTTGTTCAAAAACAATCGAAGTAAGGATCGAAAACAATGGACACTTTTACACTTTGATTGGATAAACAGTGTGTTGGTTTAGGAAATATTTCTACTATTATATACTATTATTTTCTTATACATGCACTATTGTGAGTTTCGAAAATTTGCATGTGTTTCTTCTGCCACCTGTAATTTCCCTAACCTGTCTCAACAATATTACATGTAATGGTGACACATTAATAATTGGTATATGGATAGAAATCATTTATGAAAACGTAGTAGGCTCAACATTATTTTGGTGTAATTTAAATATGCTTCTAATAATTATTTGTGCAAAATAACCAAAATAAATAAGACAATATATGCGGGAGAAATGCTGCAAGTAAAAAAGAAGTCGTCGCAGCGAAGAACTACAGTGCGGTGGTGGTGTGTACTGACGCAATGGGATTTAGAGATAGTTAGAAATTGTTTATGGCTTATGGTGATTATAAAGACAGAGTGAGAAGAAAATAATGCCCAAAAATGAAGAAAGATGGCCTTGGGAAGAGGAAGAAAATGTGTAACAGGAGAATGAGAAGTGAGTGATTTTTCTTGGAGCATTTCGAAACATGCATTTGGAGCAAGGACATCTAATTCCACATTGTCGCTCAAATTCTTTTTGACGCTTATAGCAAAAAAACAAACTCTTCGACTCTTTGTACAAAACGTCGCTTCAACCCAGCTCTTCCAGGATACATTCGATCATACATCCAACTACGTTCCTTTTTTGTGTGGATGTTCCATATATATATATTTTCTATTTAAATATGCTAAAATAAATTTAAAACTAATTTTGCCTAACGTATGATATATCCAATTAAAGTGGATATGGTAAAATTTACCTATTAATAATGCTAGCTGAAATAATTATACAACCTGTGTCTGATCGGATAAGAAATCGGTATTTCAGCAGCAAAAAAGTTGGCAAATATACATAACAATGAATATATTATTAATATATAGCAAAACTATTAGAATAATTGAAATATGATGTGTAACTTAAGGATTGGTGATGTTGACGGTGGTAGATATTCATGTTATCTCTTAATTTCGAGCCGTGTGCCATTTTTTCTTTTTTGATATCATGTTTATTTTAAATGGAATCCCTTCCATCTATAAAAAAGGGAGTTTCGATCTGGGTATATTAAGTTGCATCATTTCCTCCACATATAATTATTTTTGCACTTTGTTTACTTATTTGTGTCGCTCATTTTTCTAAATGATGATTGAGTTAATTTTTTTTATTTTTTATGTTGATTGTACGCGTATTATGGTTAGCTACTAAAGGCGGCCATCACAAAAAAAGGTTAGCCGTGATTGATCATATTAGAGAGTTATGGGATATTTATCATTATGTCTTTCGTATAATATTGAAAATGAGCAGAAAGATCGAAAATATTTGTGGAAGGCTATACTTAGTAGGTCTGGGTTTGTTGCTAGATGTAACTAACTCAGTTAGTAGTATGACATCTTTATTCATAATTTACTGGATCAAAGTCAATGTTTACAACAGAATATTCAATCAAAGTTTAAACTTAGGATTTTTTTTATATTTGCGTGTAATGCATTCGGATAAGAGACTGTAATAGAAGGTTGAGTTGTGAGTATCAGACGTTGTTGAACAATTTTTTTACTATATGTATCATTGTATAGTTCATAAAAAGTATTAATGTACAAATACATTCTGGAATGAAATGTTTTTATGTGCTTATAACGTGGTTCCATGTTGAGGTCATATTTTTTCAGCTATTGTCAATAGACATATTCGTAATATAGCAACTGATATACAAGCTATCTGCAATGCATGCGGGAATGTGAACAGTGTTAAAATTTCATGGCCGTTTTAATGTTACCTAACCGACAAATTAATGTTATTTTATTAGGAATCTTTTAATTTAATTGATAGTTTACTTTTTATTTTTTTAATCAAACAGGTATCTTGTCAGAATTTTAACCATTTATTTTTTTAATAGATGGTTTATTTTAATCATCAAAGGATATGAAATCTTAATACGACAAAACCATATAGGCTTATTAATTGGAAAAACGGTTGTGCATATGAATGTGGCAAAATACCAGTTATTAAGTATATAGGCTTATTAATTGGAGGTTCGAAATTAACTTTTATAAGAAATTATATGAATTTATAGATGATAAATAAAAAACAATAAAAGCCTCATAAAATGCACTGGAGTTCTAAAGTTTAATATTATTTTATGATTTAATGTCAAAATCTGAGCAGAACGACCAAGTATACTTGTGTTGGTATATTACTAGTGTGTATGACCCGTGCGCTGCACGGGTCGACATTCACTTGTAACTTAGAAGTTGTCAATTTTTTTTATGAATTAACAAAATAGAAGTTGTATATTTAAGTGTATTGTGTGACATTACGCCATACATGGAATTCATGTGTTTTCCCACCACATTACATGTAACTGCCACGTAGCTATTGTAACATCTCCAAAATAACTAAGTGAATTATTTTGATGTTCAATTTAATTACTTATTTATGATTATGTTAAAATTATTGAGTTTATGAAATTAGTTTGATTGTTAATGAGTTGTGGAGTTAAATAGGACTTATTAGGGAATTAAGGATTTGAGTGGGGTTAGTTTGGGGAATTCACCCACATAAGTTATTGTTAATAACTTATATAAGAATTATATAAGAAAGAAAAGAAAGAAAACTGATAAAGGAAAGAAAGAAGCGAAGTCGAGAGAGAGGAGAAGAGTAAAGAAGAAAAGATAGAAGAGAAGAAACGGAGAAGAAGAAGAGAAGGAGGACTCACCGAAACCCTAACATTGTGAATTCCATCATCATCTTCCCTTTCACTTCCATCCTTCATAGCTAGGTAAGTTTACTTTAAATTTTCATCTTCGTTTATGGATTCGAATTTTAAGGGTTTGAGATAGGTGATGAGTTGAAATCTTTGGTTGGAAAACTGACTGGAGGCCGTCGATCTACGGATCCATACTACTACGAATCATTTATTCACCTTTCAGAAAACCCTAAAATCCCCTTCGACTTTCCCAACGCAATGTTTCCCCTCAATCGTTCTCACCGGCGCCGTCTCAGATCTTTCTCTACCATTTTCGATAAACAGTACTCTATACTGAATAATCTACTGGTAATGCTTTTGATCAGGAATGGCTACACACTATGCATCTTCTTCAAGTCATGCGAAACCGCTATCGAGAAGGGATGCTCAACGAACTGCTCCGGAAACACTCACCGAGGTATGGGTTAACGAATCGAATCTTATTGAGTTTAATTTAGGGGTAAAGCAATTTAGGTATTATTATGTTGCTATGTTTTCAGATTAAGCCAAATAATCTTTAAGAAAACCTTGTTACAAATATACAGATTGTGAATCATCTTAATGTTGTGGTGTTCTGTGCGATTATTGTAGTGTTCGGTATCAGTGTTGTTTTTCCTAATTAGGCAAATACGTTAGCTAGAAATAGGTTTTAGAATTCAATAATTCAAAAAACAAAAATCTGAAAAGGTGTAGAGAAAATTGGATGAGAGAATTAGAGCAGTAGATGGATCTGAAAGTGAAAAGAAAACACAAAATAAAGGTCTGGATCGTACTTACATTGAAGGTCACCGTTGAAATCCCTCCTAATAGAATTAGAAAAAAGATGTCAAACAAACTGTTTTGGGTAATGTTGGTGTTATAGATATGATTTTTACTATCGTTGATGTTTAATGAATATGTTTAACTTTATGTCATGATAATGATATTCTAAGGTCAGCATTGGAATGTAACTGTGTAATCAAATCTATTTTGGCGGATTCATACTACATACTATGAAAGCTACTTATATGTAACTGTTGTTTGTTAACCTAATGGACAATAAGAAATGTATGCTTTTGCTTATGTAATTAACCTTACTTAATTTGTACATATATTCATCTTAGATATTATTAATAAATTGGATGGGTTGAAAGAGTTTTTCTTTTTATTCTGTCCCATATAGGACATTGATTTCAGCAGCTTTGTTATCAAATATCATGGTGGTCGCGGCGACAGAATTGTAAGTATTGATATGCAAATCTCATTCTTCTCTTATATTTAGTATAATAGTAAACTGACTAAGTAATGCTTATAATATAAATCATACAGAAATTTCCACCTAGATTCACGGAGAGGTTGGGTTACCTAATAGATCAAACAGTGATTCTGGATACCAAAGATGCTCAAAGGTGGTTTCAGAGGGTGGAGTGGCGCAATGGTAACATCTGGCTGGGTGATGGGTTCGATCGTTTCATAGAAGCATACAACATCCAAGTATTGGATACACTATATTTTAGGCACAAATTCAAAGATCATTTTACTGTTGTAATGTACAATGCAGCTGGTATGCAATATGGATGGGAGCGGGATGTTCCAAATGAGTTACCGGTATCATTTGTCAAGCATATCGTCTCAAGGGATTACGCAACAAAATTAGTATGTCCATTTTATAAAAGAACTTTTGATATTACTACGTGACGTTGTTATATTGTAATTTCATCCTACAATCTTAATTTGTTACGTATTTAATATACAGGTTGTTCCGGATGCTTTTACCATGACATTTGGTAGACAACTACAAAACCCGATTACTTTGGTTGTTTCTGATGGTATGCATTGGACAGTGGAGTGGGCATTAATTGATGGTTCCGTATGGTTTACTGAAGGCTGGGTGGAATTTGCCAGAAATTACAACATTAATGCTGGGGACTTTTTATTTTTCAAGGTTCATATTAGCGCCCAATTATTCCTAACTTAATATTCAATCATTATAATCAGTTAAACATTTTCCTTTATATGTGGTTATTTGTATTTTGTCTCCATAGGTACGCGATATAGCGAACATGATGGTACGTTTTGTCAGGAGGAATAGTGGTATGATTGGAAACAATGAACGTATTGGACCTGATGATACAATTGACATTGATGTTAAGGTAAGGGAACTATGGACGGCAACACTTTCTGCTGCATCATTCAAACGGCGTCTACCTTTGGTGAGTTATATCACAATAAATTTTATACCTTCAGCATTTTGATTCATTGAAGGTTGATATTTATGTATATGATGTTGGTTGAAAACTTTGTTGGTGTAGTATGTACCAGCGGATGTGTCCTCGTCATGCCTAAGACATAAGCCGGAAATGGTTTCTGTTGTACTACCTTCAGGAGATGTTCATGAGTGGAAACTTAAATGGAGTCCGGGTCGGAACGACGAATGCTATGTTGGAGCTGGTTGGTATGAGTTCAAAATAGAGCATAATCTACAGACGGGAGACCGTGTCAAGTTCAGTAGGAGAGGAAATGAAAATCAGTTCATTGTTGAGATAGTGTAAGATATTTGACTTTGTTGACCACTACACCTTTGTGTCAGGAACCAGAAGGCAGAATATTTTGTAATACCGTACATTTAGAGCTAACTTAGTATTAGTTCTTATGTCTGTTAGAAATTGTCGTGACTTCATTTCTGCCAAGTCTATCGGTTTTAAGTTTGTAACTTTACATTTTAACTTGAATGTTGTATGCTTTCAGTTACTAATTTTAGGAAGCAATTAAATTTGAAATATTGTGGGTAGTAAAGTTCAGATGATGGTTATACAATCATGGATTAACATATTGTATGTACACACTGTGTGTGGTAAAACTAAGCATGTATCCTACTATAAGTATCACTGTGCTTCTTTAGTATCATGGCAAGCATAAATATGCAATTTAGCAGGTATGTTGATGTCATAAGATTTATATTTTTATATTGCGTACCTATCACTTGCTGATGCAGTCTAATCTTTTTGAATACTGTTGTGCAATATTTACATGACAAAATGTGGGGGATTACTCTTAATCATAGCTGAACAGGTATACTTGGAACTATAATGATAGTCGTCCAGATCGACGTGCTTATATAAATTTGAGACAGGGCTGTTCAGATTAGAAAAATGGATGACTTGGACATCACCTATTTTTAAGTTTAATGCGTGGCTTTTTTTATTAGTGAGTTAGGATGCTTAGGTGGACGATTCATATATGTATATAATTAAGATAAAGATAAAGGTTAAGTTAAGATTCAATATCGTGAAAGACAAAATAACAAATTTGTAGAATATTAATAAAAATATGGTAATTAATTAATCCGGTTAAAATTATCTAGGATTTGCTATAAATCAAAATAAAAGGAAATCATAAATTATTTGTAGAAAATCGTCATAATTCTCAAATATCGTTTCTTACACACTCAATTTAATCCAGATTTGCTATAAATCAAAATAAAATTCACTAAAATGAACAAACTGATCAGAACTACAAATTCTCAAACACTTCCCGATACACTACATTTTTAGTGGATCGCAACAGATTTTTGTCCTCGTCTAGTATTAGAAGCTTTAGACCCTTTCTTGACTTCACACGGGAAAGCGCAACATACAATTGTCCATGTGTGAACACCGGTTTTGGCAAATAGATACCAACATGTGAGAGTGATTGGCCCTGGCTTTTATTGATGGTCATCGCAAAACATACTGTAACAGGAAACTGCCTACGCCGGAATTTAAAGGGAAGCCCAGCATCACTTGGAATAAGATTCATTCTCGGAATAAAAATCTTGTCGCCGATGTTCTTACCTGTTAGAACTGTAGCTGTTATTATATTTTTCCCTAGATGGTTTACCATTAACCTTGTACCGTTACATAGACCTGCAGATTGGTCAATGTTCCTCATCAGCATAATAGGTACGCCTAGTTTCAATAGTAACTTATGGTTTGGAATACCAGAACACTTTACATCATTCAGAAATTCTGGTGTGAACCATTCACTCTGACAGTCACTGTCTTCATCTGATTGGCAAACGGTGTCTGAGCTCAGGTACTCAACTACTTCACCAGGAATTTGGGACAAAACGTAATCATTAACCTGCTCCACAGACTCTAGAGTTGGAGCTAGAATAGCCCTCTCCTCAAAAAAGTGATTAGTGTTAATATTCTCTAAAAGTTGTGGATACGTAAAGTCAATAAGAGACTGTAGGGGGTTGGTTGCATCCGAAATTAATAAGTCCTCAGGGATATCAACATCAATCTCTCCATATTCATTTGATGTTGAATTACCGTCGCCAATTTTGAGCAACCAATCTGCAAAGTCTTTGATTTCATCTCTTTCAGAATCTATATTTGAACTACCAAGTCTCATGTTGATAGTGAGCTTAAGGACTTTGCAGCTTGACCATATATCAGATGAATTAATTGCAGCAGCAAGTACGTCCTGTCTGGAACCTTTCCTTATGACTGGTAATATTTGCCTGAAATCACCGCCGAGTACCAAAGTCTTTCCACCGAATGGTTTTTCCATGTTTGAGGGATCTACAGTGGACATGATATCCCTCAAAGTACGGTCAAGTGCCTCAAAACAATTCCTGTGCAACATTGGTGCCTCATCCCAAATGATAAGTTTTGCCTGGATTAAAAGCTGAGCTCTTGGACTATTTTGACTTATATTGCAGGTGGAATTATCACGGGGTACCAAAGGAATTGAAAAAGTTGAGTGAGCAGTCTTACCACCGGGAAGTAATAGGGCAGCAATACCGCTTGATGCAGTGTTTAGCACGATGTACCCCATTGAACGTAAACCGGTAGTCTCCGTACTCCATAAATATGTCTTTCCAGTACCACCATAACCATTTACAAAATAAAAACCGCCTCTACCTGATATCACCGAGTCAGTTATCTCATCATAAGCCTTCTTCTGATCATCATTTAAATTCTGGTGTAACTCACTATGTTTGCGTGCCATCTCCTCCCTGTCATAATTTAACTCATCAGCTATCAGTTTGTTTTGGAAATCAAATCCTACACCGACAGTTGGGAATGGCATTGAAAAATCAGCAAGGGACCGCCCATTTAGATGAAGTAGTTTTTCGATCTCTAATAGACACATATTCTTCAACACATCCTCTCTTATATGAAGACCTACGTAATTCTCACAATAATGTTTAATATTAGTTTAAGCGTAATTCGTTGTTAATATTGGTAAGTAAATTGAGTATGCAAAAATGTGTATAAAATAAACAACAGGTAAACTGTGTAATATATAAGTACCTGGTGTCTCTAACTGTCTTCGTGTATTATACACAATGCCATCAGCTAGAAGTGTCCAAGTTGATTGCCAAACAAATTCCGCCTTGTGCATCGTGTACATAGATAGCAAAGTCACAAACAACCTTCGCAATTGATTACCAGAAGCTAATTTGCTTGCCTCAGTTATTGCATCAATGAACTCCCTATCACCATCCAATAAACCGAGTTGAAAACATGCTTCTTCAAATGTGGGCTCGACTCTGCCATTGACCTTCCGCAGAGCCTTATAGCTTGTGCACCCCTTTTGGATGTTTAGCAAAATTCGGAGATAATACTTCTCACCAATCCCAGGTGGAACATAATTTATTCTACCAACACTGTAACCCTTTTTCCTTGGAAGCCAAATTCTATCGGTATAGTTGTAAACAAATCTACTTGGAAACTCTGCGTAAGTCAAATCCCTCCCCTCTGGATATGTTCTATTTGCAGCAAACCAAGCCAGAAACATAGTGTCATAGTGTTGCGCCCTCCAGACAACATTATTGATATCTTCATCATCATCGAAAAACACAGTTTGTTCATTCGGGAGATGGAATGACAGCCTCTGGACTGCAGGCCATTTTTTATGGATATCAAATGCGAAAATTCGCCAAACAGCTTCAGAAGGGGAAACATACCTGCAATCATAATAGTTGCGAATTTCATCAACAGGTTCGTCTGGATTGTCTGTAGTGCGTAGTACCTGAAGTGTTGCACGATCTGGACCCTTATTGACATATTTGAAGAGATATTTGATAGCATTAGACTTGTTACAATACTCAACATTCAGATGCCCTCGATATCGCATCAGCAACTGTGGATTGTATGGAACGACAAACCTGTTATCAAAGACAGTGCCCCCCTTTTCAACTGTTATGCCTGTGTCGTGACGTTTGTAGCACGGATAACCATCTTCATCAATCTTTGTTGACTGTAAGAAAGGCTTAGGATAGAACTTGGTACATTGTGTTCCCTTAGTGCATGAAGATCTAGGATTAGCACGACCACATGGTCCATGCAGCATGTATGCAGACACTACCTCATATAGATTTGGATATAGTAAAGGATCTGGCAACTCAGCTGAAATGACCCTATCTATGTCTGCAGTTGTTGTTAGTTTGTTCTCCGAAGACAACCATAGCAACAAATGGGCATGTGGCAGTCCCCTTTTCTGCCATTCTACAGTATACATTGCTGTAAATAAATCAATAGTCAGGTGTGATATTCAACATAGTAAGTGTTATGCTATTATATAATTCCACAATAATTTGGAAATACATATTAGGATTTTGATTTAGAATAAAATCAATGAATTATACCTGCATCCACTTTACCAAACATCTCGTCCGTCTTTAAGTCAATAATAAGTTGGTCCAACTTCATCTTGAAGACACGTGAGATAATATCTGGTCTATCAGAAGCAGTTAAACCACGTGGCTTAACGAAATCAACAATCTCTGGCCAATTTGAATTGCATGTCATGGTAATGAATAAATCGGGATACCCGAACCTCTTGCAGATTGCGACTGCATCTTGACAATTATTAAACATGTACCTAGCACCTCCTGTAAATGATGGTGGCAAAATAACACGTCTTCCAATGGCCGATGCATCAGTTTCACCTCTAGTCACGGCATCTTGTAATCCAGTCAATACTTCAGAACGTATTACTTGTTGGTTGTTGCGGATAAATCGTAGCCTCGTAGTCTCAACCATAGTATAACAATCAACCACAAATTGCTGAAACAATCGACGTGAGTTAACAATCTGACCAAATTCCAAATCCCTTTCCTGAATTCTGAATGCTATGAACTCTCTCAAAGTCACCTTTTGTCTGCTTGCAGATCTAACTAAACCATTCCTTTGCTTCAATGGAGTGTTTTCTCGAAAACCATCCTCACCACGAACAAAAATTAATGGATATTGCAAAGGCAGAAGAGCAGTATGTGTTTCATGAACCCTTTCAAGCTCACCTGACATGTGTTTGACAATTATGTCCCTACCATACTCAACATGGGCATCATCCCCAATTATTAAAGCTGCAACTTCATCGCAAGTAGGAGTATTATGGGTCCTTGGATCTGTTGTTCGGTCTCTAATCAATCTTAGTCCGATCTTCTGAGTTGGGTTTTGTTGTTGTAGGTCACGAACTTGTCTGTATTTCTGTGCAATAACATTGTATTGATCAACCATTTCTTTTAAATCTCTGACTAATGATTCATCAAGTGGACGGTGGTTGTTATTTGACCTGTAAAATATATAACATTTGACGTTCACCACAAGTGTATATATAATGCATCATATGTTAAATTTCACACGTCTTGATAATAAGATGGGAAATCCGCGAATTAAATTAATGATTTGGGAATACAGAAAGTTTGTATAATATTAAATTAGAATTCCTATCTTTTTAATATGAATATTATAAAAGATGAATATTGAGGAAGTTGGGGTAAAAGAAATTGTATATACCTGAAATGGCTCATTCTATTGGCAACCTCGTTTATAGTGTCCCATATATATAACTGTGCGTATTTCGGGGTACCACCTTCAGTCGGCAACAGGCTGCCTATGCGATGGTAGTTTTGTCCATGTAAAATGAAGTTTGGTGGACTGTTGCCATCATTATGTCGTGAAACAACCTTACCTCCCATTGAGGTGAACGCAAACATGCTGTTATACAACCTTATGTTGTCACGAAAGTGTTTGCTTCTATGATCTTTGCCTCGAATAAGATTTAGCAACAACTGCGGTGGCTCTTGAAGCAATGGGATATCTACCTGGCCTTTCATGCAACACATAGAAAACTCAGGACTACTTGATCGGTTACTCTTGACTGACCTTTCTTCAAACCAAAATAACGCATGACACTCACGACATTCATATGTTGGTAGTCCAAAATCAAGAGCGGCTGTCCACACAAAACATAGTTATTTGGAATATTAATCCGTATATATATATATATATATATATATATATATATATATATATATATATATAGACATAAACTATGAAAAAAATCATAAGACTAACGTCGATCCTCATTGTTGTTGTACAGAGTGGAGCGATTATTGTATGGCTGTTGATGACCCCCTGGGGCAGCAAACTCTAACATTAAAAAGGTCATTC
The DNA here is from genome assembly GCA_039519185.1 of Astragalus membranaceus. Lineage (NCBI taxonomy): Eukaryota > Viridiplantae > Streptophyta > Magnoliopsida > Fabales > Fabaceae > Astragalus > Astragalus membranaceus. The sequence goes on along the minus strand of CM076850.1, from coordinate 178,553,625 downwards.
TTGAGAAGGAATATTCGTGTGGTAAATAAACATTATCTTCAATTTAAACAATGAATTTTCGTAAACTATTAATACCTGGAATTCCCTGTGTTGTGGCGGTCGTGTCAGCTTGATACTCATCGTCGAAATCAAGTCTCATTATAGGCAAACTGTCATTTAGGGCGGTATGATTGTCAAAACGATTTTCTTTATGTAGTATCGAGTCACCATCAGGTTCTACATTATCGGTTGTTCAGATAGTACCAAACGAAGGTCAGTATAAAAGCTTCTAGTTGGTTTCGAAGCATTATTTTTTAATTGGCTAAAATTTTCCGATTTAGCACTCTTTTCAGCATAAAAGTATAATAAACAATGTATAGTGACAGTATAAATTTTAGTAAACTTTTATGTTATACGAAATACTATCACATTTACCATTCGTTGTCGTTTTCATATCTATAGCATTGCCAGTTACACATGAATGTAACTTTTGTTGCTGTGTCGAAACTTCAGAAATGAAACCGGTTGTGGAGCCCTTATTTGTTAAAGCTTCCATAGATGAGTTATTGAATTGTGTAACTGCATTGTTAATCATATTAATACATATATATCTTACTATTAATATAAAAAATATACTACATAGTCCCTATTGCGTAAATTACAAAATGGACATGTGATACAATTAACTAAATTGCATTAAGATGTCGAACAAAAACAATATTAGCAAGCATGATGATGAGTACCTCCAGACATAGGTGACGGTTCTGTCATATCTGATATATATACAAAGTTGCCCACCATAGATTGTCCTTGTGACGGAGTTTCAAATTTAGTTTTGTCCCAACCACATGCTTTAACAAATCGAATTGTCAACAAAATTATTATATTGAGTGTATATGAATCTAATTCTTATTTAATTAGATATAGAACCAATTACACATGCTGCATTTTGACATACCACCAACTGTTATTGATCTGCTAGACTGAAGGGCAGTTTGTTGAATTTTAGGTGTAACTGGTTCACTATATCCAGTGTCTGGTACTCTTGTAACATTTGAATGTCCATCAGACAAACATGGCCCTGAATCAAGAATTTTCCTGTCAACTGGTTCAATGGTCATGTTATCAGAACATTAATACATTATTGTTTTAGTTAGATTACAGGAGAACACACAAAACTATTTATAAGAATGCATCACTTCATGATTTAATTACACATAAAATCACCTTGCAGCTATTATGAAACATTTTTTAATACACACACACACACACACACACACACACGCACATATATATATGTATATATATATATATATATATATATATATATATATATATATATATATATATATTTAACTTATATCGTACCTTGAGGGTTGTTTCCCAAACTTGTAGTGTCATTTATAAGTGTTTTCCTTGGTCTGCCACGGCCTCTACGGATGGTCACTGGTAAAAATGCAAAGGTAGATACAACAAACCAGAGAGTTACTCATCAATTACATATTGTTTTATTTGATTTTGAACGGTAGTCAGGGAATATCAATTTATCGCTTTCCATTATAATAATTCATATTTTGAAAGATGAATTAACATTTATTCGGAAGCTAAAATTTAAATTGTTACTTGGATTTGTTACAATGTCATCCGCTTGTGTGGAGGAGCAACTGCTACCAAAATCTCAATGTAATTTTCTAATATCGTAGTCTGCGGCCAACAGCCATGACTGTAAGCATAGTTGCTTACTTAAATTTGATTAGATTTAGAGCGAATGAGAACCAATAGTAATGATTACAGGAGGAATCCGAATTAAATATACTGTGCTCAATTGTTTATGAATGTTGTTTTTAAGATCCAACTTAATTCAGTAATGGTCAAGACACCTATATATATAATTAACTTATATCGTACCTTCAGGCTTGCCAACCAAAATTGTAGAGTCATCTATAAGTGTTTTCCGTGGCCTGCCACGTCCTCTACGGTTTGTCACTGGTAAACAGACAAAGGCAGGTCATAAACAAAGATAGTTACCCATTATTTTTATATTGGTTTATTTGATCTAGAACCGTAATAATGGAATATCAAATTACCATTTTGAATATCAGTAAGAGGGGTTAAGAAAGATGAATTAGAATTCGATCCATCGCAAACATTTTGGACATTACTTGGATTTGTGACATTGTCGTCCTTTGGTATGGAGGAGTTACGGCTACGAACATCTCCAATTAATTTGCTAACAGTGGAGTTGGAGGCCGGCAGGCTTTCCTCCGAGCAATGTTTGGGACCTTCAAATTAGAATTATAATTTAGTGACTAACGAAAAATAAATTAAACCTATGATATAAGTCTGAATAATTCGAAGAGTATGAATAGACTGGTACACCCTGTTACCAGTTATAGCTGACATGTTTGGTCGACCTCTCCGTCTTAACGATAAATCTGGATATAGAAAGATAAACATACCAGGGTCATCATTGTTTCGCTATAAATCACCCATCTTAGTAAAAAAACTTAAAAATCATAAGTAGACAATGTCATCTGGTTAAGTTGAGAGAGAGGTGGGCGCATTTTTTTGTTCGCACTAACACAAGCTGCAAATCCATTGTATACTATGGGCTCTCCTGTATTTGCAGTTGTAATACAGAAACTCAAATTTTGCTACGTTGTTAGATTCCTATATTTTGGTAAATAATTCTATTGTTTCCGAAAGCTTACCTGAGACGATATCTGAATTTGTTATTCCAACCATTTCTTTGGAAGAGTGATTTTCAGTGTAATCAGGAATTGGATTCGATATTGAGTGACCTGTTTTTAAGAAATATATTGAATGTAATATAGAACAATATTCAAAAATTATTATATCATTTAAAAAAGGATATAATATGGTTGCCCAACCTATTGTGCGCCGCTTCCTAACATGGTTGGTGTGGTCTTGTGTTAAATCTTTCCTATACGGATCGTCGTTCTCCGATGGTCGTTTCATGCTCGCCTCCTAACAGCAAAAACGGCTTTGTTAGAAGACCAAAGTTGCGTGTCAAGAAGTACACGCATTGACAATAGTTTCACACCAAATGAAATGCTAAAGTCTATCAACAGTAGCTATTTATGCACCATTGACACTGTTAGCTATTAACCACAATTGATGTGCATTGATTAATAGACATTAAAAGCAAAAGATTGTAATCAGGATATTAAATAATATTATGATTATTTGGTGCCTGATTAATTCATTCCATGATTTTAGGATCTTGTTAGTTGTTTTAATTAGTTTGATAACATAATTCATGGTAAATTTTGTAAATAGAATTGAAACAGAACTTAAAACATATCTGTATGGAATACACTGTCATTTTGTACTTATTCCATAGCTTATAAATATCGATTGTTGACAGAGCTCGAAATATATCTACTTCTGTTTTGTGAATACGATTGTATAGTTGTTTTGAAACCAAATCCAAGTAACATTGCACATGTCATTTACGGAAAAGAATAAACCCAACATATCTTCTCTTAGGATTTTTGGTTGCTTGATATCACTGGCATATGGGCATGTGTCTGATCCTTATTTATAATTATCAATATATGTTGTGGAGGATAAAGTCAATTTAATGTTCAATAGAGATGTGAATAGAAATACATCATCATGTCACCAGATCAAATTAACCAATTTATAATATAACTAAATTGTCTGCTTGGACTAAAATGCTTGTTGACAACATCCATGGAAAATAACTCGAAGTTAATGTTAAAACACTGCAGCAAATCAAATACTATTGTTCAACCAAACTGCTTAAACAAATCATATACTATTGTTCAATTAAAATACTTAAACGTTGAAGGAAATCTAAAAGAACTGCCATATATTAATTAACTGGTCACATCTATTTCTCAATCTTGATTGTCTTCAGGGGCAGAGCAACAGAAGATGACCCTGTGTCAGTTGGACTTTTACGCTTCATAGGCGGTGTGTCGTCCTTGTCTTTGGTAATGTCCACCATCCCTTTCCCCTGGCTAACTGTATTCGAGTCCGACGCTGATTGGTCAAACTTACCAATCAAATCCTAATGATGATAAAATTAATAAGACACAATCAGATTACTAAGTTTCGTTATGGAATATGCAGCCATTAGCTGCCGGCCTTGTTGTAAATGTTGTTTGCATAAAAAATCTTCAAATAAATACCTGAGACACATCCTCACTGAACTTGTGTAAACTGGCCGAGTCTCCAGTTGGGGTGTTCTCAATAAATAGCACTTCTACAGGTGCATCAATTGCCACCTTCAAAGATACAGTTACAGAAACTATAAACATGGTTTCAATTCTAATATTGTATATATCTATGCTTGGATATCACTCTAGAGGGATTTATGTTTGAATATACGAACCTCATTATCAGTCCATTTCTCCTGGTAGCGAGCTAACATCTCGCGGTCAGCAGTAATATTCCTCACACGGTATTGGCGTGGGTACCGACCTCCACTCATACCTTCGCACTGTATTTTGATTAGTGCCTCCTTACCTATCAGTCCTTTCAGCTCAATAGGGATGTCATCTCTATCATGTTCCTGTAGTGAGGAAAGCAAGTGCAATAATGTTACCAATTAGTAATCTTCTCAAAGCATATTGTTATAGTTATAACAATACTAATATCGATAGTATAACAGGCTTTCCTTTAGTTACAATAATGCTTGGTATTAGGCAATGCAACAAACCTGAATCCAAGCATCATAGACATCATCACACGATCTCCCCATCAATACACGTACAGAATGGTCAAAAAGAACAACATTAACAGAGTCAGTATCGTCAATGATGCGTAGCTTCAGGAAAAACCTGACATGGAAAACCAATGTTATTTCTGAGATCTTGGATCACAGGACAAATTGTCAGGTAATTTAAGTCACAATAAAGTATAAAATAATATATATGCTAATTTTAATTGGCATAACCGTACTTTTTAGTAACGTTGATGACATGTGTGTTGCATTTGGAACAGTAGTACATGTCTGAGTCTGGGACAACCTTTTTGTGGCATTTGCAAGCCCAGTACCACCAATCATCATTATTGATAATGGCATCAATGGAAGCCAAAACAACAAATTCATTTACCTGCAATGCACACAAAAATGTGGGTCACATTGAACCATTTAATTTAGACTATACTATAGCTGTGTAAATGCTAACAATGAAACTAATTCGTATTAGTGTATTCTTTGTAACAACTAACTTACATTAACCCATTCTTTGACATTGGATATACTATGCTTCTGATCAACCAACAGGAAGTCATCCTTCGATCCCCCACTTTTGCTATGCTGACTGATTGTCAAGGTTGGAGACATAATGGCCTGAGACATACTGCCACGCAAAAACATTATGCCCATAGACTATTAGATATACTGTCAATAGATTTATAACCAATATAACAACATAGCATGCTAACTACTTAATCCAACAACATATTTGACAAAGAATAGTTTTCCTATATTTTCCGTGTCTACAAAATTAATATAAGTTGTATAAGTCGTATGAATACATGTATAAAAGTGTTATTCTCTTCGCATAATGAATTGTACATATCCACTTCACATTTAGTTTTCAACCATATGAGCATACAGTATAAGTTGTTTCTTCATAAAGTCATCTAAAAATCAAATTAACAATGTTGACATGGTCCTGATTAATCAAACCAGATATTTCTTCATAAAGTCATCTAAAAATCAAATTAACGATGTTGACATGGTCCTGATCAATCCTGATTAATCCAACCAGATATTTGACAAAGAATAGTTTTCCTATATTTTCCGTGTCTACAAAATTAATATAAGTTGTATAAGTCGTATGAATACATGTATAAAAGTGTTATCCTCTTTGCATAATGAATTGTACATATCCACTTCACATTTAGTTTTCAACCATATGAGCATACAGTATAAGTTGTTTCTTCATAAAGTCATCTAAAAATCAAATTAACGATGTTAGAAAATCTAATTTTTACTTACGTCTCTTTCAACGCAGTGGCTTCCGGTATTGCTGGGTTGATCAAGATTTTTGTCGTGTGCATTGTTGTTTGAATTGATATACCCTCTATATAATTGATGAACAGGAATATTAATACCATTTGATATTATTAATTCTTTCATTAGTTAATGAAACAGAAGTATATAAGAAGCTTCGAAATACATACGCTGCCATGTGTCAACTTTGCAGTACAAAAGTGCCAGAACAACATTGCTTGCATCGCCAGATGAGATGAATTGGTTAATTTGCTTAACATATTCCCCGAAAAGTGTGACGCTGAAACGGTAACTGCAATCCAATATTTGTAACCAATAATATTTTTAACATATATAATATCAAAAGTTGAATTTAGTTTTAATGTTCAAGGGATGTTTCTAAATTTAAGGATAAATAGAAAATTCCACCAACCCTCGATTATCAAGATCTATCTTCATTCTAGAAGATTTGCCTGATGGTTTAGTGAACTCATACTCTGGTCCAACACCAATAAGAACACCAGCGACATCTACAATATAAGAATGATAGTGATCATGTCAGTGATAATGAATAATCATGATATTAATAATGATAGGTTTTATTTCTTTCTGCCCCCGTAGAATCAAAATAATTGGAAAGACACCAAACCAACTAAGTAATCCTGATTAAAGCCCTTGTCGAAGCACTCTGCCGGTGGAGTGAACGTGTATTCAGGATCCAGGACCATGTCAGCACGTGCAGCAGGCCGTATAATGGTCTTCAAATTGATGTTTAGTCTATAGTTGTGCCTTGTTGCGCGAAACTTGCCAACATTCAGTGCGACAACAAACTTTGTTATCAAATAGACATGACCTTCATGTAGGTGTTTGTCATGCTTATATATGTGCATTTTGTCTATATGACCTTGTATTTTCGTACCCTGAAATATCAAAGAAAATGATAAACATATGCTTAATTTGAATCACAACATAAGGATTTAGAAACTTTGCGTAACCATATTGTTTAATGTAATTTTGAGACTCTAAGATAATCTATATACCTCTGCATCGGCGAAAACCATCTCAACAGCAAGAGGTGAGTCACCTCCATATGAAGGAAAGACGTGCCATTTTCGGAGAAGTTTGACCATTACTGAGGAGGAGTCGTTGGCTGGTTCGATTATGGCCAAAGCTTGAACATTTTTGGGAACCCCAGGAGTGACTTTGGAGGAGGACGCCATGCGTTATTCAGAAGTTTTAGTTGTAGGTATCACTGTTTTAGCTTTTGTTCTAGGTTATACTTTTTGCTTAAACGAAGGATAGTATATATTCTGGTTTGTGTGTGATTTTGATAGTTTAGTATTCTGATACGCCTATAATTTCGTCAATTTATGATTAATTGAAATTAATGTTGTTCTCATTTCATTGTTAAATTTGGATGAGGACAGTGAGGACCATCCCTTGACTGTGCCTATGATTGAGCAAAATCAATAATAAATTTCAGAAACCTTAAAATTCGGTGGCATTTAATCTAAAACCGGAGATTATGGAAAAATTTAAGTTTTGTTGTTTTGCTTTTGAAAAGCTGTAGACCGATCTTAAAGTGAGAAGGAAAAACAAAATTAGGGTCAGTGTCGTACTTACATTTGAGGCTACCGGTTACGGTGGCCGTTTACCGCAGTCAGCCGTTTGTAGCGAACACAGTCGGGTTGCTCCTGTAAACCACCGTGGACAGCAGATCGCCGTCGCGATGCTGCTCCCTTACTCCCACCGTCGAAATCCCTCCTCCCTTTAACCATATTTGAGAAGATCATCTCCGTAGCAGTGTTTCGCTTCCTCAAGCTCCGTCGCCGTCCTCTCTCTCTTTTACTACGCGAAAAATATGGTTGAAAAGAAATCACGATCCTCACTCTCTCAGATCGCGAAAATCTCTCTCACCATGAAGGCAGGCGGAGATACAGAACCTTCGCAGCGTGTGGCGAAGAAATCCCTCTCACTTTTCTTTTCCGCTGAAAACGTGAATGCTTAAAAAAGATTGATAAAAGCAAACCTCATTTAACCTAAACGTGTTGTTGCCAAGACCTTTTAACAATGCGGACGTGGATTTTTTAGAAGTATGACGTGTTTTTACACGTATTTTTGAGGTGGACAGTGACTTGTAACATCTATGGTTTAGTATAATTAAGATTTTACGCTATAGTAACAATCAACAAAAAAAGAATAGAGTGGATCAATTTCATAATCTAGTTGAATTCAAATACTAAAACATACGAGAGGTAGTTTCACAAATCAAGATAACACAAAAAAAAACAAAAGAATGATTTTCAGATTTTCGCAGTAGAAATATAAATAAAGATAGAATAGACGCTAATTTTGTCCGCTTAGGGGGAAGAGGAGTTAGAGAAAAAAGGGACGATTAACACTTGGCGTGTTAACCGAGAACAACAAAAGAAACGATCACTGGGGATCTGGCAAAGCATTGGGGCTCTAAGAGCATTTGGGCACCAAGGGAGCACTGGGGCTCCAAGGGGTTGCCTAAACCCTGAAGGACCATTTGGGGTCCGAATGTGCACTGGGGCTTTGAAGGACTGCCGGGGTCCGGGGGTGGCCTTTTTCGAGCGGCCGTTAATAAGATCAGGTCTAGAACTGATCACGAATGACGTCCACTATGTCTTAGGCTGACACAGCTAGTCTGAAGGGCCTGGGGCCGGATGATCCGTCGGTGCTCGATGCCGACGTGCGATCTGGATTGGACCTCTGGGGGTCTGAAGGTGCACTGGGGCTTTGAGGAACCGCTGGGGGTCTGATACTTTGAATTGTGATATGAGACCAGTGCTTGTAGCACTGACTTTGAGGAAACAAAGTATTGGGATTGACACATGGCGTACTTGCCTAGGACATACCTAATGAATGTATTTACCTGAGAAGGGAAAAGCTATCTATATTTTGCATGTCTAAAAATGCGATGGATGATGCATGCGTGCAATATGGGTATGCGAAATGGTAGGTGTCCGATGGGATGAATGAAACGTGGCAGATGATGTGAGTTGAAGTTGGTGGAACATGGAGGTTGACAAACAACGCATGTGAATGCAGATAAGATATGAATGTGATTGTGCTGATTAATGATGAATGTAATGGAATGAGCGATTTTTCCTCTTTTTGCTTTTTTGCCTTTCCCTTTTTTTAGTATCTAATGGTTGTATGAAATGCAAAGTGCGAATGTGACGCAAATGTAATGCTTTGATGCGAATGTCGTGCATGGTATGATGCATGATTGCATGATGGAATGATTTATGCTATGATTTATTGATGATGCAGAGAGATTTTTTGTAATGATGATAAATGAGACTTTTGATGCGAGAGGCAGAGAAGTAATCATTCCTTGGAAAAAGGTTTGAACTCAGACGTGGCAACCTCAAGATTGTCATTCACATACACTGATGCACAAAAGTATTTGATTACATTTGCGAGCTCGTTCACATTGTTCTTCCATTTGATTATGATGTCCCATGACGATTGAATTTTAGGTCCACAAAGTTAACTGAGTGAGTTTCCAACTTCATATTAGCAACTTGTGTTCTCTCTCTTTGAAGCATTGTGTTAGTGAACATGTAGAGTAGTGCAAATACAGATGAATGAGTTGGTTGACTCGGGGGTATGGACAGATATGACACGTGAGGGGGTGAATGGTAGGTTTTTGCCAAAGCCATGAAAGGTAGGTTCTCTCCAACTCTAGAAATGTGGGACTGCCCTAATTCATAGTTGATGACGGTGAATGCATAACTTGCCCCTGTCTAGTGGTGACAACAACTAGAGGTGTAGAGGAAATTATGAATTGGTAATGTTGTGACTTTGGAATGAGAGGTGGAAGGCAAAAGATTTTGTCTCAACCCATGGCGTTTGGTGTTGCTCCAACTATGACAAGGATAAGGTTGCCCTGACTAGAGTTTGCGAAAAGCTGTATTTAGGATGGTGGGTTGAGAAATTTCCCCGGTATGGTTTTATGAATGTGAATATGACAAGGGGATGAGATGGGTGTAGGACGGATTTCTCTGATTTTAGGTGGAGTGAGTGGCGACGGGATTGCTCCACTTTGGAATGGTATTTCAAATGGTTGCTTTTAGTGGGGTTGTGAAAGGTGACTGAGTTAGGGTTGTGGGTTTTTGGAATTGGTCGTATGGCTATATGGATTGGATGTGGTATATGAATGGGATGGACGCTGGAAAATTTCCCCAACTTCGAGAAGCATGAAAGGTGAAGGGACTGCCCCACTTTGGGATCTAGGTGGTGGTCCTAGTATAAACTTTTGGTTCTTTTAAGATGACTCCCATAGACTATGATAGTCCTGATTTTTGGATATGATGAAAATTTCACTTGGTGATCACTAAACCTTGTTTTGATATCAGTGCAACTTGAATAATCTTGGAGCGCAAGCCTTTTTTTTCTTTTTCTCTTTTTTTTGCCCTTTTTTTAGCTTTATTTTTTTTGTCATATTTTTTTTGAGCAAACATATTGTAAATAAATAAACTCAATTGTCCTAAAATTAAAACTTTAAGAAAACGAAAGCAATCAGTCATCGATCAGAATGGACTTGTTTAGGGTTGTAACGTGGCCAACGGTTAGGGGTTTATGTAAGAAAGGGTTCGTAATGTGGCTAATGGTTAGGGATTCATGAAAGAAAAGGTTTGTAATGGGGCCAATGGTTGGGGGTAATGTACCAATGGTTAGGGATTTATGAAAAGAAATGATAATTGGGCCCAAAGTGTTTGGGGGATTGATGAGACAAATGATCTTTTTATTTGCGGTGCAACGTGGCTAGTGGTTGATGATTTATGAAAGAATGGGCGATTGGGCTCAAAGTGTTTGGGGATTGATGAGACAAATGATCTTTTTATTCAGTGGTGCACTTCATGATATGATGTATCAGCTCAAAGATTTATGCCGTCTTTTTATTCAAGACTTTTGTCTCTTTTTTTTTTGAAATATGATTCTCATTCTTTGACGGCCTATTTCTCTTGAGCTGAAGAAAGTAGTGCACCATCTTTGAATGGGGAACAGATCATTGTCTAGGGTGATTGAAAGATTTTGATTTTTTGGCTCAAAGTGGGTTGCAAAGGGTATTTTTTTAAGCTTTTTGTGAGAAGATGACCAAACTTCATTTCAAATCATGATTGCTTGTTTTCTCAAAGACTAACTCAAGGACAAAAAATTATTTATTTTTATATATCTGCTCTTTTTCTTTATTTCTTTTTATATGCCCTAATTTTTGCTTAGGCTGCTCTCGCGAGTTTTCAACCTAACAGGCTTTTTGATTATTTTTTTGTAAAGGACTTGCACCAAGGGAATACAATGTTGACAAGATATCTAGTAATCACAAATTTGCCCCAGTTTGGAGGATCCAAGTGTTAGTTTATGAAATTTCATCACTAGGAACAAAACCAAATAGTCAACTAAGAACTTGTGTGGAGAATATGCACTTTATGGAGTGGTCGGGGTGAGACTGGACATGAACAATGGATGATGATAGGATGGAAAGGTGTGGACACTAACTGACTCAAACAAGAGCAATCGCATACAATTTCACTATACGAATGCTTTACAGAGAGTTAACATAGTTAGAGACAAGATAGAGGAATTTTTGATAACACATTAGTTAACAAAATGGACTATTTTGATCGTTTATCATGGGATGTATGAGATGCATTGTTTTGCTGACAAAAATTGTGGACGAGCTGCAACATTAATTTTTTTTTTGAAAATTGAGTGTCTTGAAACACCTTGAGTTTGCAACTAAGTTCGACCTCGTTTGAAATTTAGTAGGTTAAACTTTTTCAAGGAAGAACAATAAATTAAAATGTATTTGCAAGAACGCCTCATCTCTCATCAAATTTTTTTCAAAAGTATGCTCATGTTTTTTTTAAATTATGAAATAAATTGTAATGGATGAATAACACATTGTGATGGATATGAATGATAAAAATGCAAATGCATGAGATATGTTTCTAAAAAATAACTTGCAAAAATAAAATATGATTTTTTTGAATTTTTTCTTTTTAGAAGACCGGAAAAATGTATCAGTGTTTGTTTGAATGCAGGGGTATAAGGCTCATTTGTGTCCTACGAGGGTTCCTTAGAGAATAGGTCTAGGGCTTGTCTGTTAAGTGAACTTTTCAAAGGGTAGCTCTAAAGAGTCCTACATAAGGTTCCTAGAGCCAACAACCCCAGTTAAGAACACTGATCAACAACAATAGGCAAGCTATTAGGAGTGCCAACATTCTCAAGAGGGACCAAACTCTAGGTGAGACTTTCGTGACCACCCAACAGGACGCACATCCAGTAGGCCATCACTACGCAGTCTCGTTCTAACTTAGGTTATTCTCCAGTCCGGGTATAGGACTATTCTCACGTGTGTGCAAAAGTATGATAGTGGAGTGTGTGAAGGAGCAAAATATCAAGAATACCCCCCAAGCTGCAAAACAAACATACATACAGAAAAGTGGTCTTCTATCCTAGGGTTTTCATATCACAAAAGAATAATATGCAATGAAAATAAAAGACAAAAAGGGATGGGTAACAATAAACATTAGATTAACAACTGATCCTACAACTAATTAGACTAGGTTTGACTCTCTAAAATTTCCCCAGTGAAGTCGCCAACTGTAGCGACCGAAAAATCCGAGAAGGATTCCTTGAAGGTTCAAAGATGAAGCCGCCACCAAAGTTTAGTTTAAGGGAAAACATTGGAAAATCCCTTTTGGAATGGATAAGGGTCCTTGAGACCAGATTAGGGTTCGGGAGTCGGTTATGCGTGGGGAAGGTATTAGCACCCCACGACATCCTTCTTAATGAAGGTTACCTACTAACTAGTTGTAGGAAAGAATATTAATTTTGAAAATGTTTATTTTTACCCTTTTATTGTGAACTAAAAAGAAAGAAGAAAATTGATATTTTATTTAGGAAAATGATTATTTTGGAAAAGACTAAAAAAGGTTTTTTATTAGTGCAATTGACAGAGGTCGGCCGCCCTCTGCTCCTACGTATCTCTTGGTAGAGAATCAAATCACACGTAGTTCTTGGGTAGAAAAAGTTTGTTTGTTGGTGTATTTTATTTAGGGATTTTAGGACTCTTGAGTGATCAGTTCATTTGTCCTAAAATGATGACTAACCCGACTGTACAATCGGCTTAGTCCCCAACTTTGTGAAAATGGAGTTTTTTGAAGTTTGGAAGACAGTTTGATGTGTGGTGTTTGATTTTATTTGAATAGGGGTTTTAGGACTCTTGATCCGTACGGTTCATTCGTCCTAAAACGGTGACTAACCCGTCTGTACAGTCGGCTTAATCCCCTGTTTTGAAAATTTGATTTGTGGCAAGAAATATGTTTGTGTTTATTTTGACTTAGAAATTGTTTGTTTTAAATAGGGATTTTAGGACATGATCCGTAACGGTTCATTAGTGACCTAAAAAGCAGACTAACCCGACTGTACAGTCGATTTAGTCCCCTATTTATTTTTTTTTTAAAATGCAATATTCATCTATTTATTTTTATAGGTTTTTGTAAAATAAAATAATAAAAATGAAGAGAGAGGGTGCAATAGTAAAATGGAGTGCAGTTCGCAGAAAGGGAGTTGTATTATTAAAAAGGGGTGTGAAAGGCAGCAGCCCAGTTTGTAGACTGGCCTGCGAATTTATGGGCTTTTCAGGGGGCGTATACAGGAATTAGTGTGGTGCATAGAGTAATCTGAACCATAAATTAAAACAAAAAAACTGATGGATATAAGAGCCCATTTCATTTCATTTTAACTTAGACCTAATTCCCTTCCACTCTCCAGCAGCTGCGCCGTTTCATCAAAGGAGAGAGAGAGGGCAACACGCGAAATTTCCTGGTGGGAGAGAGAGCGAGATGATTTCGGAGAGGGAGAGGGAGAGAGAGATGGGGGAAAACGCGAAGAGGGAGAGGGTGAGAGTGAGGAGCGAAGGTGAGGGGTGGTTGACAACGGTGGTGCGACGCGACAGTGGGTTTACGGTGATGGACGGTGTTGATAGGCCGAAGGGTGGTGGTTACGACGCCTAACGCGTAATACGAAGGCGTGATTAGGAGGTTCGGTGGTGGTGTTTTGGAGCTAACGGCCACCGTCTACGGTGGCCGGAACTAATGGGTAAGGCTTCGGTTCTGATCTTCTTGTGTGTTTCTCTTTCTCTCCTTCACTTCTTTTCCTGCTCCTCTCTTTCTTATTTTTTTATGTTTGTTTTTTTTTGTTCTTTTGGGTGGTTCGTGCGGTGGTTGCGGAGAGTCTCACGGCGGCGGCGACGCGCTTGTGAGGAGAAGCACGCGAACGACGGAGGAACCGTGACAGACTGCTCTTGTGCGATAGCAACGACAACGCAAAGGGGCTTGTAGACGGAGGTCGTGACAGCGCGTTTTGGGGGAGGCGACCACTGTCACGGTGGTCGGAGCTGGTACGGTGCTGACCCCTTGTATTTTGTTTTCTGTCTATTTTTTTTTTCGGATCTCGCCTTCTTTCTCTTCTCTTACTTTCTGAATTCTTATTTAGCTACTATTTTGTTGTTTTTTATTATTATTTGCATGTTTTCTATAAAATAGTGATAACCTGATTTTCCTAACTAATCACTATTTTAAATTAATCGCTAATTTTGTTTTCTATAAAACTGATCCTGGAACCTACTTTTCTAGCAACTAAACTTGTTTCATGTTAATCCCTAGTGTCATCTTTATTCTCTGGCAAATACCGACTTCGTTTTTCTTCTTAGTTGATACAATGTTTTCATGGGCGTGCTCACAGAAATGTTAATACTTTAGAAATTAAACTTTTGGTAAACAAAATAGCAGGCTAGTCTTGTTAGACAGTTTAGCAACCTAACAACAACTAAAACACAATCTCATGTTATACAAAATTGAGGAAATTGATAACTGCTACCAACCTGATTTTCCGAATAACAGTATCTTGATTTTTAGAACAAAAACGACATATCCTTTTGATCTGTTGCTGCTGCTTTTTATTTGATGGTTGCTGCCTCTCACTTTATTTCAGAAACTGAGTTTTTTTTTGTTGATTAGGGTTTCGATGTGAAACCCTAATCGTTTAGGTATTTTTCCTTTGTGTGAATTTTCTGTCTCTCGTCTCTGCTTTTCTGTGTGAATTGCCCTCTTTTTTATAGGTGAAAATTAGGATTAGGAGATTAAAAGCTTGATTCTAACCTGATTTTGTTTCCTATTTTGCAGGTTTTGGGCTTGGGTTGGAGATGTGTGCTTGGTGAGCAAGAAAGGGTTAGGGTCCAGCTGCTGTTTTTTTGCATTTTTTAGTTTTCATTTTTTTTTTATTTTTGGTATTTTTTGTATTTTTAGATTTTTTGGATTATTGTAAATATTTGTAAATTAATTTTTTTTGTAATTCTATTTTTTATTTATTTTTTATGGCTTTTGATAAAAATGAATGAAGCAGGACCAAAAAGACTAAACGGGCCCAATACTCAACAAACACTAAAATTAGGTCCGAATGCTAAGAAAGGCCCAATTACGCGAGCCTAGGTTCAACTAGATAAAAAGGCATTTCGGCCCGATTGAAAAATCTACCAAGCGTTGGCTCAAATTAAAACGAGACGACATCGAATAAGCCCGAAAACTTTTCTCGTAGTAATGTTTATGACACGCGGACTAAATTAAAATGGTTGCGAAAAAAGCGATCGAACAAAATTGGGGTATAACAGTATCATTCTCGTAGACCAGAACACGAGCAATTGGGACATTTCTTGGTGTGTCTTTCTAGGAGTGCTTCTTTTCACTGTTCATTGGTGTTTGAGTTTTGGTTAATTATGGCGATGGAGTGGTTATCTTTAGGTGTTTGTGTACTATTTGTTGGAGTTATCTCAATGTTAGTCTATGGGTATGCATTTTCTTGTCATAGGTGTTTTTTTATCTTACATTGGGTGTATTGCATTAGGTTTTGTTAATTCATGGTTGTCAAAATCGCGAATCAACTCGTACGATTCTACAAGTTTACGAGTTTATGATGCCCCAACGAGTCAAATTTCGTGTAGAATCGGAATCTTCATAAACTCGCTCAGACTCGGTCAGACTCGCTCAGACTCACGAGTTTATCACAGAATTGATTTTTTTTTTAAAAAAGCCCAAAACGCTGTGTTTTAGGTTAACTTGTAGAGGAAGCTCATTATGTCTGAGATGTGTACAAGTGCTATTTCTTTCAATTGTATTAAAAATGTGGAGTTTGCAAAGATGTTTGACATGATCGGGAGGTATGGAATCGGTTACAAACCTCATTCATATCATGAAATTAGAGAAAAGCTTTTAAAGAAACTTGGAGTTTTATCTAATAGGAATTGTTATCTACATGCTTTATTATTTTGCTTAGTTGAAAATTTTGATAAATTTTGCTGTTTTTGATGAAATGTCTTCATTGTTATTGATACTGTTTGACACTACAGTAATAACTTTTTCATATTTTTTTAGTGTATTTTTTTTTTCATAAACTCTTACGAGTCTACGGTCCTCTTACGAGTCTATGTAGACTCTCGAGTCTGACAACCATGTGTTTATTTGTGCCGGTGTATCTTGGCTTGGGCCATTAGGTGGTTTATAGAAACTGTGGTAGTTTTTTGGTTGTGTTGGTGTATCCTATCTATCTCTAGCCTTGCTTATTGCTTAAGGTAGGTCCTATTAATAAAATATTTTCAATTATAAAAATAAACTCACAAATGCCACTCTTCCACGGTTAAACAAGATTTTTTTTTGACAATCACGGTTAAACAAGATGATCTCTCGCTTATCAAAAAAAAAGACGATCTCTCATTTTTTTTCTTACTTTTAATTATTGTTGATTTTTCAGGAAAAAATTGGGAATGGAAAAAGAATCTAGCAAGTATTTACATGAAAAGACCAATGGGCATAGAAATGATCTAACAAGTAAGTAACCATTTTTCCCGATGAAAGTGGCTTTCATGTAAGAGAGAAGAAGCCCCTTTTCCAATCCACTATTTTGGATCTAATTCAAAAACATGAAAGAGAGAAACTAAAATAAATGGTGTCAAGTAATTCGTGAGTGTGGCAATATAAATGCTTTGTGAGGTTTAGCATTTTTCTTAAGTAAATATATCAGTGAGAGAAACACCAGAATTACAGAGGAATATAGAAAGAAAATTAAAATGAAAAATGAGAAAAACAGTAATTTTATCGCTCATTCTTCTAATGCACACATTTGTCTCAATCACACAACTGGATGTATAATGGATGACAAGTTCAACGGGTCATGCCATGTTCGACAGTTGGAGCAGTTATACCGCTCATGGCTACACCTTGAGTCCGTTGCTCAACATTTCCATGCCATCCAAGGATCATGTTAAATCCCTTGTGTTCAAGCTCACGGTATTCTTGGCACAAAGCGCATGGCTCACAACAACAATGAATCAAGCAATCTGTACAATCATTTCCCTTCAAACCGTGTTGTTGTCTCATCTTAGAACGGTAGAAGCATGAATACAAGCAACCACACCCAATCACACAAGTAATCAACGTATACAGAGCACCACTAGCACCACACGCTGCAAAATGCAAATCACCATATAATTAATTAAAAACAGCCCAATTAATTGTTATTAATAATTAGGAATTAAAATTGAGAGAAATGTCTCACAAGTTGATCCCTTGTCAACAATTTCTGCAACTCGACCAAAGGTAACACATGGACACCAGCAAGTCATGCAGCCTGATACAAATTAACCGTATCAAACAGTTAGTTAGATAGTTAGTTAAAATTAACCATATCAAACAGTTAGTTAATTAGTTAGGGAGGGAAATGGACTTACAGTTACTGCCGTTGGAGAAGCAGTCACAAAGGCCGGTGGACCAATCAACTAGAGGTTTAGGAGGAGGAAGAGGAGGCGTGTGGTAGTCCGATGAGGCACCGGAGTAGCCTGTTGTTGAACTGTTGTAGTTCACCGGAAAACCAGTGGCGGCCGCTTGTGGCTGATTGTAGGCTGGCTTTCCATCATCTGCTGGATACATTTTGATTGTTAATTTGGATAAGAGTTTTGATAAGATATGAAATATGAATGAATGAATTGGGGTCGGCAACCCAATTTATAGTAGGATAGGATCATAGGAATACACTGTTGTGTGGTGTTGTTTGAAACCGTTGAATGGTTCAATGATACAAAGTCATGCTCAAGAGTCAAGACTTGCAGAAACGTGTCTCTTCGTGCAACTTGTTCGTTACTTCCACCATCCATCCACCATTGGAGTAATTATTAAACAAAACAAAATTCATTTCATTGTGCCCAAAACATGCCCCATGTGAATTAAAAATAGTGCCTACCAATGCTTATTTACTTGTGTGCTGTATATATACGAAACTACTCTGTCATTACCAATTCTTGTTCATTTCTTCATTCCCACCTTTTTTTTAATTTTTTTTTTTTCAGAATCATAACAAATTTCGTTCTCTTATATTAGTTGTCCAAAGTTCACCCAAAAAGTATATAGTTGTCCAAGGTTTGGGACACTATTAAAATATAACCATAAACTATATATATATATATATATACTAGTTTGTATGACCCGTGCGCTGCACGGGTATACATTTTCTTTTAACTTAAGATGTTTTTTTTGGTATTAAAAATATAGTCAGTTGTATATGGAAAACAATTACATTTTCAACAATGCAGTAAGATGGAAATGACAGTGTGTTATTCTTCTCTTCAATGGACCAGTCATCATCTCTGCAATCATGAAGAAAAACAGGTAAATGATTATCTGTTTTTGTTTATTTGTACAATTTGTTACCAGGGAAACATCACAAAACTATAAAGCATTGATTCAAAAGTAAATGATATAACTCTAAAGTATTTACTTCAAATTGAGTAAAGTGATACAGGCCAAAAAGAACTATGCAAAATTCTTAAATTTGTGACTTTCAACTTAAACACCAATTCTAAATATTAAAAATTTGATCTATCATACAAACATAATGGAGGGAAGCTTACCTGAAGAATGAGTGCATCGTCGACTTTATTGCTTCCTATAGTATCATATACCTTCACAACCATGTGTTTCATAAAATGAGCCCTATTAAAAATTTGGTCTATCATACAAACATAATGGAGGGAAGCTTACCTGAAGAATGAGTCATTGTCGACTTTATTGCTTCCTATAGTATCATATACGTTCACAACCATGTGTTTCATAAAATGAGCCCTTGAAAGATTTTGTCCTTTCAACCGAGGAATCCAAGAAACCCCCATCCTTTTCAATATTGCTAGAGCATTTCCAAGAAGTAGGAACCCTCTAGTAGAATCCAAAAACCCATTTCCCTGCACCACAATGAAACTCACCATGACATAATTAATCTAGATAACATGGCCAAAGAGCAGAGATGGTTATTATTTTCTAATTAAAGTTCAATGTTAAAAATTATTGCAATAGCTAAAACCACAAAAACTAATGTTTCTAATTAAATTGAAGGCATCCGAATTTTCATCCTTTGACCAGATTTCTTTTTGAAAATTATGTTTATATAGAACTATATGCTTTATATTCAGTTCCATGCAACCAAAATGAATTTGAGAGATAACTCAGTGCAGCCATACAAAAAACAAACAGCCACACAAGCCATAAAATTTTGGTCAACCATTGATGAAAGCCAACTAACTAATTAAGATGACAGCCAACCACTAAATGCTCATTAGCCATTCAAAAAATTCATTGTAATAGCTAGGCGCAGGAACAGAAGCGTATTAAAAAATTCATTGTAATAGCTAGGCGCAGGAACAGAAGCGTATTAAAAAATTCAACAAACTTGAAAATGAAGAATGGTAGGCCTAACCATTCTTGTATTGTAGAAAAATTCATAATAATTTCCAGCCTTATCCAGCTGTCTGCACTCTGCACTCCTGGGACAACAATCAAAGAAAAAAAATTAATTTTTTGAGTACTCAAACATTTGTCAAATAATTTCTGATATTACCAACAATCACAAAGATCAAACAGAGATAATGAATTCCAATGAAAATAGGTAAAGAATAGTGAAATTAATAAGATGATTTTGAATCCAAAACAGTCGTAGGGTTTAGTATGATCAAAGAAGGTAGTTACTATGTTGGATCCAAAACAGTGAAATTAGACAACATGAATTTGAAGAAGGCATTAGAATCAAAGAACGAATTCATAAAATTAGCAGCACAAATGATTAAAAATTCAAGTCACACACAAATGCACACTCATAATCAACATTGACTTTGTTACCAGCATGACAAATCTAAATTTTCAAGCCAGGCGATGAATAAAGTTCACCCTGGGTACTTAATTCTGACGTGTCAACTCTTAATCTGATGCCATCAAGTTCAAAATCAAAGACTCTTAAATCTTAATAAGCATAACCATCAAACAACACAAAAAAGAGAACTTCACAGTAATCCCAACAAATTTCTTGTTTTTAATCATTCAAAAAAAACATGAAAATTGAAAACCCAAAATTAAACAATTGAGAAGGTTCAAGAAAGACACACAACATAAAAAATAAATAAAAATCCTCCTAGTGTGAATGACCCATGCGATGTGAATGACCCGTGCGATGCACGAGTATACATTGTCTTGTTAGTAATATAAGTAGTAATCAAATATATATTTACTATGCATGTTTTCAACTGACCATTTACACTATCTTTACCTACACACGATTCTTCTTCTAATTGTATACCATGCCTCTATTGTTTTCACGATTTATGCAAAAATATCCATACAGAATAGGTATCATATAAGTCTAAATTATGATCGATATTTTGCATTTGCCCACTTCTCCATAAGTAATGTTCAAAATAGTATGAATCAAATTGACTATATAACAGCATATGATAATATGCATATATATTCACAAATAACAGTACAACAACTTGGTCTCATTTCATCAAAAAGGGCATAGAAACATTTCAGAATCATGCTACAAACAAAGATATAAATACCCAAATCATGGTAAAAAAAATCAGTAAAGCTAGACCGAAGAGGCAAATAATGGAATTTGCAATATCTTACTCCAAAAAGTATGATTTTGTGAGTGAACTATTTCTTGCGTTGGAGTCCACTATCAAAAGATGAAACCATCTCTGCAAGATAGCCTCAACCAACAAAATTATTGAACACAACATAGAAAATTAGGCACCACTTATGTAGCTCCACTATTGTATTTCCACTTGTTGTATGTAGCACCATATTTCCTCCAATCTTAAATTGTTAACAAAAAAATTTACCTCAACAAATAAAAAGAGGGTCAACAAAATAAGAAAGAAATTATGGAGAGAAAGAAAAAGAGAAGAGAAGAGAGAGATATAATCAAAAAGTTATAGATTCATCATCTACAACCTCCAAGCACCTTATGTGGTTCCAACTTCCTCCTTCATCGTTCTTCCCGTTGTCCCGTTTTTCACCCACACTTTTTTGAAATAAGAAAACCCTAACATGCAGTAGACAAAAATAAAGGGATTAGTGATCAAAAATCATAAATAAGAAAGGGAGAATAAGAGAAAAGATTTGGTAGGGAAATTTAAATTTTCAGCTTCATTTTGACCAAATAATAAGCGTTTAATGATTTGTTAAAGCTGGCAATATGTGTTTAATGATTTGTTATTAAAATTTGAATTATCAGTTTCATTTTGAATGCATATACCTCATGTTATTCAAATTCTTTCTTCATTTCGAATTCTTACCATTTCCGTTTCATTTTTAATATAGTTTTGGCAAAAACAGATTTGTTTAAAATGGTAAACATTAATATTCGATTTGAATTTGAATTAAATATTCCAATGAATGCTTTTCAAAGGTGAAATAGTTATGATTGGATTACATTACATTAATGCTTTTATTTGGCCCATTCACGTTATTAATTGGCATATTAAGTAATTCCATTTTTTAATTATTTACATGATTTGTTGGCTGCCTAGTGGACAATGACTGCTGACTTGGAATTACATCATCAATGATGTAATTTTTTTTGTTTAGTGATGTGGACAGGCTAGGTGTAAGATTCATGGTTTAGTATAATTAAGATATATATATATATATATATGTTATGGATTGGGCCCGGTCCATAAATAGTGTGGTCCATTACCAAAAGCAACCCAATAACCAACGGCTCAAATCTAAACCCTAGATCGTACGGCTCTGATCAATTAGGTCAAACCTCAAATTGACTCTATAAACAAGCATTTAAGGTACACACTATTTCACCAAATTCTTACCTGTACTTGACTATTTACCTGACTTGAGCGTCGGAGTGTCATTGCATGTACCTCCCCCATCTCAGACCGGAACATTATCGATCAAGACCTACTACTACCAACTATCCCGGATCGTTCATACCTTCCGAGATACAGTACAGAACAATATATATATACCCAAAAAAAATATTAGTTTTCAACTCTAGGTTGCACAATTTTCGGGTAAACGGTTTAATTTATCATATACTCTAACCTTTTTTTAACAAGTACTATAACATTTTATTATTCTTGTTAAATTAAATATATTTAATCTTTTTGTGTGAGAAAATAGGGTGAGAGGAAGGCGTCCGATCCAAGTTAGTGAAAATTTTTGAGCTCTTTGAGTATTTAGGAATTTCTAAAGGATTTATGGGAACTTGAACACACAATCTATAGGACCGAACATAAGAGAAACAAATCATTTTCAATTAAGCAAGTGCAACTCATTTTTCCCTTCCACTAGTATTAAATAATATGATACTTTGTGATGGCTTCCAAAAAAGAAAGGACCAAGTTGTTTTGTCCGGCTTGCTTGACTTGGTAGTTGACGATGTGGAGGGGACCAAACAAGAAACACAACAAAATAGAAGGCTTAAAATACAAACTTACCCGTGCGTACGTATGCGTGATACTGTATTTAGCATAAGTTTCTATGAAATTATAAATACGTTGAAAGTTGTAAAAAGTTAAAAAAAATCGGTATATTTTTATAATATTAATAATGGAGTAAAAATTAGAAAAAAAGAAAATGAGATTTAAAATAAAATATGTAACCCCGCTGGTGCTCTCGTTGGCTCTCCTGTTGGCACTTCCGTTGGCCCTCATGTTGGCCTTTCCGTTGGCGCTCCCGTTGACGCTTCCGTTGGTGCTCTCGTTGGTGCTCTCGTTGCAAATGAGATTTAATTATTGATATTTTTAGGAAAAATAATTTTGAAAATTTTGCAAGCAGGATCTCTTTTTTATGACAATTTGTAGTGGTTAAATTAGTTGGTTTTAGTAGTTTGAGTAGATTATAGTAAATTAAAAAAAGAATTTTTAAAAGAAAAAATTACTGATTTTTTAAAAAAATAACTGATTTAAAAAAATTAATTACTGATTTTTAAAAAAAAGGAAAAAAAAGGAATTTTGAAAAGAAAAAAATTTTAAAAAAAGAAATTTTAGAAAAATTACTGATTTTTAAAAAACAATTAATTAATGATTTTTAAAATAAAAATTAGGAAAAAAATAATTTTGTAAAGAAAAAAATTAAAAAAATTACTGATTTTTAAAAAAAATTAATAACTGATTTTTGGCAGCGCTTCAACAGCTAGCTTTTGGCAGCGCGTCAGTTGCGTTGACAATGCGTCAACTGCTTTTGGCAGCGCTTCAGCAGCTTTTGACAGCACATCATCAGTATTTGTGTCTAAAAAAGCTGTTTTTTAGTCATTTTGTGGGTATCTTACGAAAATACCCCTAAAAATGCACAAATGACAAGTTCCTAAGGTGTCCAGTATAGTAATTTTCTTGGCATTTATTTTATTATAGTAGATATGTCTATCTCTATTTTTAGCCTCTGCAACTTTTTTTCTTTTTGCTTTAAGTCCCTCACATAGGCGATCCTTCTAAAATTAGTCCATAATGTTTGTTACTTGTTAGGCAAAATTACACTAGAGGTCCTTTAAGTTATTTAGTTGTAACAAGTTGGTCCTTTAAGTTTTTTTCGTACCACTTAGGTTAGCTTTAAGTTACATAATGTGTACACCGTTAGTCCTTTTTTCGTTTTTCGTTACGAAAATCCCAAGTTGGCACTAATAGAATTGATGTGGTCATGACAGAGTCTACGTGTCATCTATCTAGTGACAATTTGGTCTTTTAAGACTGCTGTCATGTAACAATTTGGTAATTTCAACTTAAAAATTTTAAAAAAATGGTTCATCTTCTTTTTCATTTAAGTTAAAAGGACCAAATTATTACATGACGGTAGTCTTAAATGACTAAATTGTTACGAGGCAGATGATACGTAGGCTCCATCACAACCACGCAACTCTATTAGTGTCAACTTGGGTTTTTTGTAACGAAAAATGAAAAAATGACTAACGGTGTACACATTATGTAACTTAAAGGACCTAAGTGATACGAAAAAAACTTAAAGGGCCATATAAGGGTGCAGTTATCAGTCTGAACTTAAAAAAAAATTAAAATAAAATGAAACCTAGAGACTATATAAGGCAATAAACTAAAATCAGGTAACCCTAATTCACAACCTTTCAGCACCGTCTCACTCTTCCTGTGGAGAGAGACAGAACGAGATTTCAGGGGAAAGAAAGAGGGTTTTGCGAAGAGAGAGAATATTTCGGAGAGAGGGAGAAGGGGAAGCTGAACGAGAGAGAGAGAGAGAGAGAGAGAGAGAGAGAGAGAGAGAGAGAGAGAGAGAGAGAGAGAGAGAGAGAGAGAGATGGTGGTTAAGGTGTGGTGGTGGTGGTGACTGTGAGAGGAGTGAGAGAGGGGGACGGTGGTTACGGAGAGAGAAAAATGGGAGAGAGACAGTTACGGTGGAGAGGGGAAAATGGGGATGATGTCGCCGGAGGGAGGGCAGTGGTAAGGCGCCGGCGACGGTGTGAGAGAGATGGAGAGAGGAAGAGACAGACACGAAGAAGAAGAGAAGTGGAGGACGAACGATAGTGGTGACGTGATGCTCTCCGGAGGTCTCGACGGCAGGGGGTTGGTGCGCCGGTCACGATGACAGAGGGATGACGCCGAAGGTGACGACCGGGGGTTTGGCGTCGGAGATGACCATCGTACGGTGGTCATTCGTTTCTGGTTCAGCTTTGGAGGCCGGCGAAGGGGGGATGGCGACGGCTTGGAGAACGACCACCGTACGCGGTGGCCGGAGGTGAGTTCTATTTGTTGTTTTTTTTGGTTCCATATGATCTCCTCTAATTCGTTTATTCCTTTTCCATCACATTCAATCTGATTCTAGTTTCTTAGTTTCTGGATTTTAGGCTAATCAAACTTAGACTTTTGTTGTCACCTATATTTTTTTTAAAAAAGTCTACAAGCAGATTGCATAAACAATGATTACTGATGTTATTTAGGAACTTGATCACTCATTTATTTGCTAAAACAAAAAACGTAGGCTAGCATATTTGAACATTTCAGAATCTAAACAAAATATATCTACATGTTTTGAAAACTAAAAAAAACTAGTAACTGAAGCACCAACCTGGCTTCCAAGCTTTTGTTTCTGAAAACTCTTTTAGTTGTTTATTGTTACTGCTGCTACTATTTGCTGCTCAGTGTTTGTAGGTTGATTAGGGTTCTGCACTAATCTTTTGGTAATCTCTGAATTTTTATCTCCCTTTTACCTGTTGATTTGCCATGTTTTTATAGGTGAAAAACTTAATCAAAACTTTATGACTAAAAATCACTTATTTCCATTTTCAGGATTAGGGTTGAGGTTGTAGACTGGCTCAGCAATTAGAAGGTGTTGGGCCGAAGGTTGGAGATATATTTTTTTCAAATTGATAAGTAATATTTCCTACAGTGATACAAGAACTCGGACAAAATTGGGGTATAACAACGGGAAATATTACAATTTGTAAAATTTGAAACTTTACTACAATTTTGTTTTCTAATCTCTATAGGAAATATTACTCTCTCTCATATATTTTATCAAATTTTTTCAATCTTTCTCACACATTTTTTCACTCTCTCCTATCTATCTCATTTTTCTATTTTTCACAATATATCTACTTTAATTTCATCTACATGTCTCCTTCATTTTTAATATTCCATTTTTCTCTATCAATAAGCTTTATTTAGTCTCTACGAGAAATATTACAATTTAAAAATTTTTGAAACTTTAATACAATTTTGTTTTCTATTCTCTACGGGAAATATTACATATTGCTGGTAAATGTTCACGGGATAATGTTCAGACTAACTCAATTGCAATTTGAAACTTTTTGTTTATCTACTTTAAATTAGTCTTGATTTTCACGGGGTAATATTCAGACTAATTAAATTATGTCTAAGTCTATTAATAAAAATAACACGACAACACTCGTGCATATGCACGTGTATACTGCTAGTTACAAGGAATAATAGCACTCACATCTCACACAACAAGTGATCACTAGGACCTGGCTGGAGATTCTTCAACTCTCTACATTGTCACCCAAGAATGAGGATGCCTCACCTCTTCATTTGGCATTTCTCATCTCTTCACAAGTCTCTCTATTTATAGGAGAGAACATGACTTCCATGCATGAATATGGCTTAGTGGACATTTATTGTCTCACCATTCCAAGACTCTAGATACATCTAGTGATGCAAAAAAAAACCCGCGCCCGCGGGTACCCGCGGGTAAAACCCGTAACGGGCACGGGGCGGGTCCCTTAACGGGTACCCACGGGTAAAATAAACGGGCATTTAAAATACCCGTCAATAAACGGGGCGGGGCCGGGTAATGCTGTACCCGTGCCCGCGGGTACCCGTACCCGTAGTATATACCCTCATATATATTTAGAAACCCTAAAATTACTCTCACTCTCTCACAACTTGCGTCGTCCCGTACCACCCTTTCCCTCTCGCAGTCAAACCCTTTCTCTCTCGCAGTCTCGCTAACAGCTAACTCAATCAGTCACGGCGGCACGGCCAGCACTCCCACGGCGGCACGGCCAGCACTCCAGCGCTCCCACGGCCAGCACTCCAGCGCTCCCAGGTTCGATTTCTTTCCTTTTCTGTTTCGATTTCTTTCCTTTTCTGGTTTGATGTTGCTTCTGTTACTTCTGTTGCTGGTTTGATGTTGCTTCTGTTGCGATTTCTTTTCTTTCCTTTTCTGTTGTGATTATGTTCGATTCAGTTTCTCTGTTTGCTTAAAAAGAGAAACAGAGATTTCTGTTTCAAATTGCTGTTCCTGTTTCAATTTCAACATGTTCAGTTTCTTTGTTTGATTCAGTTTGTTTGATTGCTGTTCCTGTTTCAATTTCAACATGTTCAGTTTCTTTGTTTGATTTCTGTTTCAAATTGCTGTTCCTGTTTCAATTTCTGTTTCAAATTTCAACATGTTTGATTCAACCTGTTGCTGGTTTGATTCTGTTTCTCTGTTTGCAACATGTTCAGTTTCTTTGTTTGATTCAGTTTGTTTGATTCTGTTTCTCTGTTTGCAACATGTTCAGTTTCAATTTCATAAAATTGCTGTTTCAAATTGCTGTTTCTGTTTCAATTTCAGTTTCAATTTCTGTTTCAAATTGTTGTTCCTGTTTCAATTTCAGTTTCAATTTTCAGTTTCAATTTTCAGTTTCAATTTCATAAAATTGCAACATGTTTCAGCTTATGATGTTGCTGTTTCTGACTAGCTCACCAATTATTTGTAGGATGTCTAGCGAACATACCTCTACCCCTATGGAAATTGGAATTAATGCGGGTGAATCCAATTTGGGTGAATCAAATGTGGGTGCTCCTTCTATGAATGTAGAAACAAATTCTGCTCCTCATGATGAAATTGAAAGCTCACTTCCACGTAATTTTGAAGGTGGCCAAAGAAAGCTAACTTCAGATGTTTGGAATCATTTTAAAAGGCAAAAAATAAATGAAAAGATGAGAGCCATTTGCAACTATTGTGGAGGAAATTTTTTAGGTGTATCAAGTCAAGGAACATCACATTTGCGTAAGCACTTTAAAACCTGCCCTCGTCGCACAACTAGAGATATAAGACAAGGTCTTATCAAAACTGAAAAAGTTGCGAATGAAATGGTAGTTGTTGGTTCTTATGCATTCAATCAAGATGCAGCAAGGCGTGCAGCAGCTAGAATGATAGTTCTTCATGAGTATCCTATGCAAATGATGGACCATGTTGGTTTTCACGATTTTTGTGCTACTATGCAACCTTTATTTAAGGTTGTTTCCCGAACCACTATCAAGACCAACATAATGAAACGTTTTCAAGAAGAGAAAGAGAGTACGATGAAGCTTTTGTCAAAGAATCAAAGTCGTGTTGCAATCACTACTGATATGTGGACAGCTACCAATCAAAATAAAGGCTACATGACGGAAATTTGAGGAAATTTGAAATGTGTCTGTTAAATTTCCACATTTGCATTTTCAAGGAAATTTGAATTCACTTCCCAACAAAAAGTTGAAAATAATCAAAATATGGAGTGAATTGTATAATCATTTATTAGAGTTTTGGAGATTTCTCCTTCTTTCGTTCAGTTCTGTGCAAGAGGAAGAGGAAGAAGGTTCACGAGGAAGAGGGAGCTAGAGAGTTTCAGTAACCAAGAAAGTTGAGAGCGCGAGAGAGTTTCTTTGCACTGAAGGCGACGGCGACGGCGAGCAAGGCAACAGCGACGGCGAGCGAGCAATTGCAACGACGAGCAAAGAACGATGACAATGAGGAAGATGGAGATTCAGTGAGTGAGAGAGCGAGAGCGTTTAGAGTGAGAGAGTTCAGGGAGTGAGATAGTTGAGAACGGGAGACAGTGTGTGCGATGGAAAAATTTTAAATAATAAAACAAGACTTTTAGCGTCGGGTGTTTTAACAACCGATGCTAAATGTGTTTGAGATACACATATAACATCCGTTGTGTTTAAACAACCGATGCTAAAAGTCTGACGCAAATAATTTTAACATCGATTGTTTAAACAATCGATGCTAAGTGTAGGCGCGAAAACTGAAAACTTCAATTTAATTGCAAAACTGTCACCGCCTCTACATTTAGCATCGGGTGTTCAAACAACCGATGCTAAATGGTGTTTTTTAATGTCAAATTTGCACTAGTGAAGATAAATGTAGCACCCCGAAAATCTATCTACAGGACTAAAAAATGAGGTGACGTTCCAATATTTCTACATTGTATTGATTGTAGTCATATATTTTCAAACCATTTGATGATCAAAGGATATCTATAATGATATGCAAAAGTATCACAATAATGTCTTCCGTCCAAACTAAGTTGGCACCAAAGCCATTAGGAATCGTTAATTTGCAAGACACCAAAAATAGAATGCCAACACTGCAGAATACAGAAGTTTAGCCAACATTGCAGCTGAGGTTTTGTGGCTCCAGTCCTTATTGACAGAACTCATAGTTCCCTACAACCCCCCACATTGTACTGTGACAATCTCAACATTGTTGCACTCTCTCACAATCCAATCCTACATGGTAAAACAAAGCATATGGAGCTGGCTATATTTTTCCTAAGAGAGAAGGTCCTCAACAGAAGCCTTACTATTCAACATGTGCCTGCTACAGACCAAAATACTGACCTTCTCACAAAGTCACTCTCCTCACTTAGGTTCCTACATCGAAGGGACAAACTTAATATAGTAGACAAACAACAGCTCTCAACTCGCCCTTTGTTTGAAAGGGAGATAATAGAGTAAACAAATCATTGGTCGCTAATCATCCAGTAACAAACTCCCATCTGGCTAGTAGCCACTACTCACATGTACACCATCTGCTAATTGGTCACTCATCATTACTAAGCCTACATCCACTACTCGGTCACTGGTCACTACTCACCCAGTAACGAACTTCTATCTATATCACTAATCACTACTAACTTCTAATACAACACCAAGCTAGTTGGTCAAAGATCACTATTCATCCATATCACTAATCACTCCTAAATTCCTAATACAACTCCTAACCGGTCAATGTACAATACTCAATATTATATCACTGGTCACTACTAACTCTTAATTGGTCAATGAACAATACTCAACATGATCACTAATCACTATTACTCCTAATGCAACACCTAATTGGTCGATGATCACTACTCAGCAGTATCACTGATCACTACTAAGTACTAACTACTAACTGATCACTAATGACTACTAATGGAAATCATAATTGGTCAATGATCACTAATCAATCTTATCAATAATCACCAATTAAATCAACTCTTTTGTGGTCACTAATCACTATTCATCTTTAAACAAAACCATTTTCTTCATTAATCGCAATTCATCGGCATCTTGTCTTCCCACTACTCATTCCTCATACGTGAACCATCCACTAAAAATGGTCACTTATAACTACTCACCAATAAGTTATAAATTTGATTGAAGAACTAAATAACAACTTTTTTAATAAATCCTTTTTAACCTTTGCTTATTTGGTGACCATTATCAATTTGAAAGTAAAACTAATAACAACATTTTAACCTTTTTTTAATAAAACGATGAAAAATCCTTTTCAATAAGTTAAATGTAACGTTGTGTTAAAAAATATTTAAACAAATCTAAAGGCAAAAAGATTGATTATAACAAATATTTGTGATGATGAATTATGACATAGGAACTTTAAATTTTAAATAAATCTAAAGGTAATAAAACTAAAAAAAATTGCCAAGAGCCCTTTATCTTAAAAAATATTAAATAAGTAAAACTAAAATCATGCAAGTAGAGGGACCTTAGAATAAATAAAGTATAATTACCAAATAACATGTCATGGAGGTTAAAGGTCATCAATCCTAACCATTTAATATTTTATCATTAAATCTATGGTTTAAAAGGGACTTTCTCATGATGAGAAAGTTTTTTCACTCTCCCATTTTAAACCCAACCGTTCAAGGAAATAGTGCTTTCCATGTGAGTTCCCTCTATCCCCTTTTACTCAATCAATTTTGGGTTGAAATGCCATTGGTGTTTAAACCCCTTATGTTTCTAAAATTGAAATGGAGCTATAAGAGGCTCAATCTTCTTATTGTTCACGTTTCTTGAATTAATTTGCATGTTGATGGTTTAATGAGCTATGTGTTTAAAAATGTGTTTTTGGACACTTTAATTGCATTGATGCTTGGTATTTCATATATATGTATTTCATGAGGGAAAACTTAGTTGTTGAGTTAATTTTGATATTGGACTAGAGTTGGAAGCAAAAGGAAAAGGAAAAACATGTGAAAATTTGCAAAAAAAAAACCATCTGTTGCAGAAACACTGGCTGTAATGCCCATTACGGCCAATAATGTTTTGTTGGCCCAATGTTACTTTCTGTCCATGGTGCCTATTTTGCCTCAAAAACTTGAAAATTCATTTTTCTAAATTCTAATACTAACCTACTTCCAACCCTTGAGCATTCTAGGATAATATCAAGCTTGATTCAATAACTTTGTAAGTGATATAGTTCCGTGTTTCAAAGTCTCTTTCCGAGAACTTTGTGAGCAAAGAACTATGTAAGATATATATGAGTACAATTATAACTTGAAAGTTTATTCATAAAACACGATGGGATGACGATCTAGAGGTAAAATAGCATACTTAGAATGGGAGGCCGTGTCTCCTGAGTTCAAGACCAAAGATTGTTACTCGACGAAAGTCGGATTGGGTTCTCCGCTGAAATTGATACAAATCAATTTCTCATGGATTATGCTAAAGAGATGAAAGAACGTAATTAAAAGATATTGTGAGTATATGTATAGTGAGGTAATGTTGTATTTTATTGAAAATAAAAAGATATTTCAAAAGTGAGAAGTCTCACATTGCTTGGCTTTGGATTCACCAAAGTCTTCATATACTAAAGCTTAATGAGAGCTAGTAAACAAGCAACTAGAAGGGACTCCCTCGCGGGCACAAGTAGGGACCAACATGGCTTGGTTACAATCTGGTCGAACTGACTGGTGAAAAGATTTGGTCGAAGACTGAAACTTAATTCCCTTTATTTTGTAACTGTCAGTTTCTTCCAACGGCTTCTTTTCT
This sequence comes from Astragalus membranaceus, assembly GCA_039519185.1. Lineage (NCBI taxonomy): Eukaryota > Viridiplantae > Streptophyta > Magnoliopsida > Fabales > Fabaceae > Astragalus > Astragalus membranaceus. The sequence continues at coordinate 178,521,709 of CM076850.1, read as the reverse complement.
TTTAAACCCATTTATTCTGTAACCGCAGAGTTAAACCTTTTGATTACAATTGATTTTCGAAACGGTTTTTGACTGGCTATTGATTGCTGGAGCCTATGTCTCTAACAGCTATTTCTCTTAAAGCCTATATAAACAACGATCTGAAGAATTTATTATGGCTGACGCAATCAACAACGATGATAACGGTGCTCCCATCAACAACAACAGCACTGTTATCATCCCTTCTGCTGTCCCGGTAACTTATGCGAAACCTTTCCCTGACATCTCTTAAATTGAGGTCTTCGCAGGCCAAAATTTTCGCAGGTGGCAGGAACGCGTGAGTTCCCTTCTTGACATGCACGGAGTTGCACCTGCTCTTACTGACTCCAAACCTGTCGAACCTGCTACTCCCAAACAGGTCAAAGTTTGGACCCATGCCAACAAAGTGTGTCGTCACACAATTCTCAGCACCCTCTCCAACGAATTGTTCGACATCTATTGCACCTACAAGGAAGCTAATCAGATCTGGAAATCAATGATTCTCAAATACACCGCTGAAGATGCAAGCAAGCAGAAATTTGTCATCAGCAACTACTACAATTGGGTCATGAGTGAAACTGGTGAAATCAAAACTCAAATCAACCAATATCACAAATTACTAGAGGAAATGAAGGCTGAAAACATAGTTCTCCCTGACGAGTTCATTGCAGGTATTCTGATTGAGAAGCTGCCAGAATCATGGAAGGACTACAAGCAACAACTGAAGCACAAACACAAACAATTGTCACTGAACGAGCTGCTAACTCATATCATCATCGAAGATACCAACCGAAAAGAGAGTAACAAGACAAAGGCGAAATCAATGGCTTCACGGGAAAACATGGTGATGAACAACCCTTCAAGGTTCGACAAAGGTAAACCAGTCTCTCCAAACAAAAGGTACGATCCCAAGAAATCATCTAATCAAAAGTATCACAAAAGGAACAATGATCATTATCCTGGTACTCATAGCACTGAATTCAAGAAAAGAGGATTCTGCTTTGTTTGTGGAAAGCCAGGACACTATGCACCTAAATGCAGGCGTAGGGCGAGAAATGACAATCCTCCTAAGGCTAACGCCAACTTGGCTGATGCAGGTGGAGATGATAATGAGGATGACGATGTCATTGCTGCTGTCGTTTCTCTGGTCAACATGGCAACTGATGTGAACAAATGGGTGGTGGATTCTGGAGCCACCAAGCACATCTGTGCTAATAGAGAAGTTTTTACCTCCTACACTGCTGTAGGGGAAGGAGAAGAAAATATCTATCTGGGTGACTCACATCCAGCCCCAGTTGTGGGGAAAGGAAAAGTTCTTCTCAAGCTCACATCAGGAAAAACTCTGGCTCTCACAAATGTGCTTCATGTGCCTAACATAAGGGCAACCTGATCTCTGTTGGGGTTCTGCTGAAGCATGGTATCAAAGTGACATTTGAATCTGATAAGATTGTTTGTACTCAACACTTTTGATTTCAATAACAATGTTTCGACTTCTGCTTACTTGATTGACTCTTATAATATGTGGCATGCTAGACTAGGTCATATTAACTTTCAGTATGTTATTAAATTGCAACGTCTTGGCATGATTTCGACTAGTAATAATCAACATAGTAAATGCGATGTATGTGTCGAAACCAAGTTAACAAAGAAATCGTGTCCCCCAGTACATCGTGAAACTGAACTGCTTAGTTTAATTCATACGGACCTAGGAGATTTAAAACAAACTTCAACTAGGGGTGGAAAAAAATTATTATGTAACGTTTATAGATGATTTTTCGCGATACACTAAGGTGTTTCTATTAGGCTAAAGTGCTCCCGGGGTCCCTTATCTTTATTTAAAGTAACGATTTGGTCCTTTATCTTTTTTTTGTCCCAAATCAGTCCTTTATGTTTTAAATTTTTGACACATAAATCCTTTTTTGTCCCAAATCAGTCCTTTATGTTTCAAATTTTTAACACATAAATCCTTTTTTTTGACACATAAATCAGCACTATTAACGGAAAACGATTTATGTGTCAAAAATTTGAAAGATAAGGGACTTATTTGGGACAAAAAAAACATAAAGGACTAATTCGTTACTTTAAATAAAGATAAGGGACCTCGGGAGCACTTTAACCTTTCTATTAAGACAAAAAGATGAAGCATTTGAAGCTTTTCTTTTATATAAAGCTGAAGTCGAAAATCAATTAGATAGAAAGATTAAAAGAGTTAGATCCGACCGTGGAGGAGAATACATATCTTATAATGATTTTTGTGAAAAGGAAGGTATAATACATGAAACAACTCCCCCCTATTCACCTGAATCTAATGGCATAGCCAAAAGGAAAAATAGGACATTGAAAGAGATGATGAACGCTATGTTAATAAGTTCTAATGCGCCAACTAACTTGTGGGGTGAGGCTATATTAACTGCATGTTTTATACAAAATAGAACTCCTCATAGGAAAACCGGAAAGACCCCCTATGAACTGTGGAAAAGTTATCAACCTAAATTAAAATATTTAAAAGTGTGGGGGTGCTTAGCTAAAGTTATGTTGCCTGATCCTAAGAAAAGAAAAATTGGTTGCAAAACCTATGATTGTGTTTTTATAGGATATGCAGAACACAGCGCTGCTTATAGATTCCTTGTTGTGAAAAGTGATGTTCTAGATAATAATACTGTCGTGGAAACTAAAAATGCTGAGTTTTTTGAAAACGTTTTTCCTTTGAAACATAATAGTATATCTAGACAACCATTAGCAAGTACTAATGTTGAAACTCATGAGGAACCGTATCAAGAACTAAGGAGAAGTAAAAGACCAAGAAAAGAAACATCCTTCGGAAATGATTTTTACACTTATCTTGTCGAAAAAGACCCAGAAACCTTTTTTGAAGCAACTTCTTCTTCTGAGTCGAAATTTTGGAAAGAAGCCATTAAAACTGAAATAGACTCAATTTCCAAATGTAACACTTGGACCTTAGTTGATTTACCACCTGGGGCAAAATCAATAGGATGCAAGTGGATTTTCAAAAGAAAATATAACCCTGATGGGTCTATTGATAAATACAAAGCTAGATTAGTAGCAAAAGGTTTTTCTCAAAAACAAAACATTGATTACTTTGATACCTTTGCTCCAGTAACAAGAATTTCTTCTATTAGAGTTTTAATAGCTTTGGCTTCTATCCACAAACTGGTTATTCATCAAATGGATGTTAAAACTGCTTTTTTGAACGGTGACTTAGAAGAAGAAATTTACATGAATCAACCCGAATGATGTATAGTTTCAGGTCAAGAAAACAAAGTGTGTAAACTCCTTAAGTCGTTATATGGTTTAAAACAAGCACCAAAACAATGGCATGAAAAATTCGACAGAACCTTAGTCGAAGATGGCTTCACCACAACTGAAGTTGATAAATGTGTTTACACTAAAACTGTGTGTGGAGAACATGTGATCATATGTTTATATGTAGATGACATGCTCATATATTTGGTACTTGTCTGGATATTGTTATCAAAACAAAATCCTTTCTTTCATCTAGTTTCGACATGAAAGATATGGGTGAGGCTAATGTAATATTAGGAGTTAGAATCATCAGCGAAGGTGATAGTATCACACTATCACAAGATCATTATGTGGAAAAACTTCTTAGGAAGTTTGGACACTATGACTCAACCCCCTTGAGTACCCCCTATGAAGCTAACTCACGCTTAAAGAAAAATAGAGGTGATCCTGTTGACCAACCTCAGTATGCCCAAGTAATTGGGAGCCTACTGCATTTGATGAACTTTTCTCGACCAGACATTGCATTCGCAGTCGGTCGTCTGAGTAGGTATACTCACAATCCTGGTCAGGATCATTGGAAGGCAATTGCTCACCTTATGAGATATTTGAGAGGTACCACAACTTATGGTATTACTTATAGTGGATTTCCCGCAGTATTAGAGGGATACTGCGATGCTAACTGGATATCTGATTGAGATGAGACAAAATCCACTAGTGGTTACATTTTCACACTTGGTGGTGGTGCGGTAACTTGGAGGTCAGCCAAACAATCCATTATTGCTAGATCGACTATGGAGTCGGAATTTGTAGCTCTGGAATTGACTGGTACTGAAGCTGAATGGTTGAAGAACCTTTTAGCTGGTATTCCTTTGGGAATAAAACCGACACCATCAGTGTCAATACATTGTGATAGTCAATCGGCAATAGCCGTTGCAAAGAATAAGACCTATAATGGCAAAAATAGACACGTGCAATTAAGACATAATGTTGTCAAACAATTGCAAAAGTATGGAGCAATATCGATCGATTATGTGAACTCAGAAGTGAATTTGGCCGATCCTCTGGCAAAACCCTTAGGTAAGAAAATGATATGTGAAACATCGAGGGGAATGGGACTAAAAGCCAACTGATATTAAGAAGTGATGGTAACCCAACCTTTGTGATTGGAGATCCCATGAATAAGGTTCAATGTGGTAAAAACAAGTTACTTCTTGATAGTGCTAGCACTGGAAATTAATTCAAGTAATTAATTTCATTATTGTCCCTTCCTATGGTGTTATTGTGATGGTGCTAGACTGCAAGGTTAAAAGGATAAGCTTAAAGCTTTTAATGATTTTCATAGCCCTTATGGGTGGTGTATGGCTTGCAGCATACACTTGATGAAATCACCTATATGAGTGTCAAGTGAGGCCGCTTGCATGAGATCCTGGCGAGGTCTCTAGAGCACTCATGAATACCGAGCACGCGCAGGGCCTAGTAGCGCAACACCGCGAAAACAGTAAGAATTGTGGGGGTGTAATGTGATAATAAAACCTCTAACATATAATATGTGTCTTGGGTTCCATAGCTTGCTATACCAATTCACAGTATGTTATGTTTTATCTATCTAGGACTGGTTCCATAGCTTGCTATACAGCTCCGAAACGTTACATCTACGATGTCAACCCAGAAAACCTCTTTTATAAACTTATTTTTCAACTTTTGAAATATGTGGGGGATTGTTGTATTTTATTGAAAATAAAAAGATATTTCAAAAGTGAGAAGTCCCACATTGCTTGGCTTTGGATTCACCAAAGTCTTCATATACTAAAGCTTAATGAGAGCTAGTAAACAAGCAACTAGAAGGGACTCCCTCGCGCGCACAAGTAGGGACCAACATGGCTTGGTTCAGTGCGAATCTTTCGATTCTCCCCCCCCTGCGCGCTCGACTGGCTTTGTACTAATTTTATTAAATAAAATATTACTTTTATTAGTCGAAATGTTTTATGAAATAATTTGTAACGAAAAGCTCAGGTCGAAAACTGCAAGTTGGTCGAACTGATTGGCAAAACAATCTGGTCGAACTGACTGGTGAAAAGATTTGGTCGAAGACTGAAACTTAATTCCCTTTATTTTGTAACTGTCAGTTTCTTCCAACGGCTTCTTTTCTTTTAAACCCATTTATTGTGTAACCGCAGAGTTAAACCTTTTGATTACAATTGATTTTCGAAATGGTTTTTGACTGGCTATTGATTGCTGGAGCCTATGTCTCTAACAGCTATTTCTCTTAAAGCTTATATAAACAAATTCGAGTTGCACTTGAAAGACAGATCAGAAAATCTATTTTTCCACATTTCTTGAAAAAGAGCTCTGGGTTGCTCTCCTGTTAATATCCAGTTCTTCTTGCTAGTTCTGATACCTCTTTCGCTACTGCGATTGAGAAGACTCGGTTGTACCTCGGGGAATTTGCGCAGTAGAGGTGAATAAATTCTTCAGGGCAGTCGCAAGACGCCTCCGGTTGTTTATCTAACATTTTTGTGTTTGCAGGTTCATTTTCGACAGCATCAGTACAATTCGACAGCAGCTACTTCGACTTCGACAGCTTCTGTTTCTGCTCACTTGGTTCGCAGCAGTCCTTGCCACTCAACAGCATCAGTCGAAACTTTACTACTGCACTTCGACTGCAGTCAGCATAATTCGACTACAGCCATATCAGCAATTTCGACAACAGGTAACTTCAAGGAACTCACTGAAATTTTATAAATCTCACATTTTTCTATGTTATGCTTTACAGATAAACAATTGAAGAAAGACAAAAGCACGATGAAGCTCTTTGAGCTTAGCTATGAGGTTTTCCCATGAGGGATTATGTTGATGATGTTACTTGTTTAGTGTATTTATGTATTGATATTCCCAACCAATTGTCGGTTAGGAGTTTTATGTAACCCATTTATTGGGGATTAAGACATATATGTATGTAATTCTAAGATTGGATTAAAAGATGTACTATCATAAGGCGAAGGTTTGTACCTTGCTTTGACGGAGCCCTTGAGGATACGATGGAAAGTTTATTATTCTATGCATAAGTTGGACTCCTATGAAGGATACTATTGTAAGTTTTAATCCAAACCTAGAATTGCATTTCTCTGAGTTTGTAAAATGGTTAACATTCTAGACTTTATGACGTCTAAAGTTTAGGATGTTACAACATGGGTCAAATACATTGTATAATTTTAAAACAGAACAGCTATATGGAACGAAACAAATTGTATGAACTGGTTGATAAGTCAATTTTATGTGTCTTTTTAGTACTTATTTTTATTAAGTTATTCGGTATTTTAGTTCTATTCTAGAGCTATTTTACTACATTTTCGTTTTATTTTAATTTTAGGCTAAGTATTGAGAAAAGAGAAAAATATGAGTTTCAAAAGCAAGATGTCAAAGTCTCAAGGCCAAAGGAAACAATAAGGGTCAAAACTCAAAAGGAAGCAAGGAAGGTCGAGAATTAAGCCAAGAGTCAGACCTTCTTGATGCGCCCCAAGAGCATACTCATACGTCAAAGCGCGGAATCAACAGTTTTATACACGTTTACACCACTTTGGTCATATCTCACAATCCAGGAATCCGATTGAGATGTTCTTTGATGGGTTGGAAAGCTAATGAAAAATTCTATCTTTATAGTCCAGTAGCATGCACGACCCATGCACAAAATAGCACGATCCGTGCGCTTGCTTTGGATGCCAAAACAGTTACATTTTGCTCTTTTATGGCTTGTAATTGGCTTTAACTCTGATTGTAATTGGCTTTCATTGCTTGTAATGTTCTTTAACTCATTTGTTCCCTAGCTTAGCTTATAAATAGCAGAGATTTCTTAGTGCAAAGATGATCCTTTGTCATTGCAAAATTGCTCTCAAAGTGAATCAAAGTTCTTATTTTCTTAAAGTTTTTGCATTTTATTTTCTTGCACTTTTATTTTCTGCTATTTATTTTCCTGCACTTTTACTTTCTTGTTCTTACTTTCCAGCAATTGTAATTTTTGCAATTTATCGCTTTCATTTACAATTCTGTCATTTACAATTCATGTCTTTATCTTCTTTTAAGTTTTTGTCTACTATGATCATGAGTGAGTATACTCCTTTTGGTCTTGGGATTGTGGGACTAATCCAAAGATAGACCCAAAACAATCCCAAGTCTAAACTCTATTTTGTTAAAGTTTATATTTTAATTTAATCCCATCAATTATAAAGTTTTATTCCAAATAACAAATGAAGAACCGAGAGGTGAAGTTTGATATTGGACCTATGGGATTAAACAAGGGAAACAAAACTTGAGAATAGTTTTGGGACTAAAAAGGCTTGTACTTAAGGGGTTTTGGCAATAATCAACCATGAGAATATGTTTGATTATTGGTTCAAGACACACTCTTGTATTCCGAGAGAAAACTTGAGTTACCATTGAATGTCTTGTTCTTAAAATATGAACCTCACATAAAATAAAGAATGGATGCGGGATTCTGAATTCGTATATCATTGTGATGAAACCACAATCCTAAGATGCTTTTATTTATAAATTTTAAATCAAACAATCACTCCTTCTACTAAATCATTCCTTTTAGCTAATCACCACCGGAAATAATATTGGTAACCACACAAGTCCCTGTGGATCGATAACTCTTTTATTACGCGATATAACTGTGCACTTGCGGCTTATCACTGGCCTAAATAAAAATTCACGGGGTCTAGTGTTACGATTTATCAGCTTAGTTCAACCCATTCTTACCTTTCGTTTCGTACAGAAATTAAAAAGTGTTTCCCTTTTTAGAATTTTTTCCATTTATTCTTTTTCTTTGATAGTGTTTCCATCTTTCAAATTTCTCAATAAAGAAAATATCAACTATTTTTAGATTTCTTTTCATATATTATTTTCTTTAATAGTTTTTCTATCTATGTTGAAGAGTTCTGATCAAAAAATCTATGTTGAAGAGTTAAATAATTAAACATTTTATTATAAAACTATAAAAATGGAACGGTCATTTCTCGAGAGAAAATAGGGTGTCAAATGATCCATTTGTCCACCGAATATTCGGTCCATCCATAACAAAATCCATCCAATCCATTTATTAGAATAAAAAAATATTAATGGATTGAAATGAATCCATCTGTTTGATTTTGTGGATGGTTTAGATCCTTCCATTATATTTTCTAAATCTATTGGATAACAATAACTACAAAATCATTGAATAATTAATTTTTTTGACCAAATCCAGTGGATAATTATAAAAATATTTTCTTTACCAAAATATATTTTTAAAAATATATTTTTTTCCATAAAATTTTTTTTAAAAAAATTCATTCAAAAAATAATATTTCTTTTCACCAAAAATCATTCAAAAATTAATAATATACATAATATATTTACAATATAATATTATATATATAATATTATCCCCAACCACCAGGGCCACCTCAAACCACCACCGGCCACCGTCCGCCACCGCCAGAACCACCACTGGCTGCAGGAGCGCCGCTGCCGGGAACACCCTGTCGACCGCCAGAGCTCCGCCGCCGGCCGCCACCACATATATAAATATATATTTATACATTATATTATATATATAATATTTTTAATATATATATATATATATATATATATATATATATATATATAAAACATTCAATTTCAACGGAACTAAAAAAATATTCAAAATTGTCAAAAAAATATATTTAAAAAAGATTTTTTTGTTAAAAGATTTTTTTATATTTTAAACATATTATTTGATGGATTTGATATCTATCCATAAAAAAATTGTTAATGAATGAGTTGGATGGACTTTTTTGTAAATGGATGGATTGAATTGAATTTTTTTGGCACAATTTTAATCGATATAAATGGATAAGATGATTGTCTTCAATCCATCCATTAAAATTCAAATCTGAAACCATTCAATTCATCCATTTTGACACCGCTAAGGGAAACCGAGAGAATCTCAACTCTCAAATGTTCCCTTTGGTAAAAAAAAACACTCTGATGTTCCCAAAAAAAGAATCTCAACTCTCATAAGTTAATCAAATTTTATATTTTCGTAAGTATAGCAGGACACTTATTACATTCATATCCTTCTTAGAAAAGTCTTTCAATCATTTTTTTTGCCGTATGTTACGTTGGTGAATAATCTACACCGCCCACCGGAGAATCGAGTGACCACGTATACCTGGTTTTACCAATACGTGTCTCAAGTAGGTAGTTTAGTTGGCGAGCTAAGAAATACCGAAAGACTCCACCAAAGAAGTGTAAAAATGAGGTCTCGAGTTCAAACCTCATAAACTAACATTCTCCCCACCTTCACTAACATTGCTTATAAAAATAAAAATAAACCAATACGTGTCGTTCTCCCTTCCTAATAAGTTTTTACCAAACTCAAAACTCGAACTTGAAACCTCGGGTGATCTGACCAACTTTGTTGTTGGTAGTCTTTCAATAATTTTCTATTTACTAAAAGCACATTTTATATTTTTGTAAAGTATACTATAAATGCAGGACAATTATTACATTCACATCCTTTTTAGAGAAGTCTTTCAATAATTTTCTACTCCTACATTTACTAAAAACACATTAAATATTTTTTACATTACCAGTTCAGTATATTGAATTAATTCGAAGCGCGTTGATGAATATGGACAAATATTTCTGTTTAAAAGTTAATACCTACCTTTTGTCAAAAAAAAAAGAAGTTAATACCTTCCTAAAATCGAGAATGCTCTATAGTTATACTACTATAAAGGAATTCATGGAGGCCAGATTTTCACTACATAATTTTTTTTGAAGGATAGCACATAGAGATAAACCCTCCAAAAATGAGCAACATGCCTGGTCTTCATGAAACTTGGTCCACCAGCTTCTGTGGCTGCTTCTCTGATTGTGGCTCTTGTAATTCTCATTTCCACCATACAATTTTTTTTACATCTTCATGTTATACACACAAACACACACATTAGAAAAGCAAGAACTTAATTTCTTTTGATTATTCGTAGGTTGCCTCACTCTCTTGTGCCCCTGTGTTAGTTTCGGAAGGGTAGCTGAAATCGTTGACAGAGGAACAACTAGTAAGTGGGTAATTAAGACTAGCAATTAATTATTTAATTTTTTTTATAATATATCGATACACAACAAAATTCAAATGTATCATAAAATTATTGTTTGAACGAACGGTGTTTTGTTTTGGCAATGGCAGGTTGTTGTATGCATGGATTTCTTTTCTGCGTACTTGGTGGATTTAGTCACTTTCTGTCAATCTACGCTTGCATTTATCGTACAAAATTTAGGAGAGTTTATGGGATTGAAGGGAACCAATTTTGTGACTGTTTGGCGAGTTGCTTCTGCACTCCAATATCTGTTTGCCAAGAGTATCGTGAACTAGAAGCTCGTGGCTTCGACGTCTCTGCTGGTAATTTTAGTCATCATACAAATACAACTATATTAATCATTTACTTTATGACTTGTTGTTTTATATTTAGATTTTTGGATAATTTAAGTGACTATATATATGTTTCCATTATTACTTTTATAATAGGTTGGAATGAGAACGTGCGGATGCGTACCCGTGGGGTCTTGGACATGGAAGCTCCGAAGATGGAAGTTGGCATGACCCGTTACTAGCCATCCAATTGTGTGGTCTAAATGTGATTGATGATCATGATCACTCTTAGACCATTTTAATGAATACCAGTGCTTTGTTTACTTGTATTGACTAGTTTAGTAGTATTTAAATTTGAATTGAGATTACATGCCTTCCATTTCGGTTGTTGGTTTAGTTGAAGTATATATAATGTAGTCCACTTGCTTTAACTATCACTTTGGTGGTCTATTATCAAAAGCCCTAGTTTATTTTCTATTTTTCGTCTAATTTTTGTCATATATGACATACACTAGTGCGTGATTCGTGAATGTAATGCGAGTATTAATATATATTAGAACCGATATTTTAAAAATCGAATCGATCGATTCAACCTGTTAAATCATGACCTGACACCATCTCCGATTCAGTTATTTTAGCGATTCGATCGCGGTTTCATTTGAGTTTATACAGTTTGAAGCAATTGAACCATGACCCTAAAGTCTCATCAATTTGATATTGCTCTCGGTGCTCCTGCGAACTGTACAACAAGTATTTATTTATTACTAATTGATGTGGAACCAACAACCCATACTTGAATAATCAACACTTAGAACATCAAATCATGAATTATCCTTTTGATGATGAAGAAGACCGATAACATTTTGGTGATCATAATAACCTTTCTATATAGACTTGAGCTATTACATAAGATCCGCTAGTATACAAATTGCATTATCGCTCCATTTAATCGATAGAAATTTAAAAACAACTTCAGACCATGATACTACTAGTACTACTAACATTCTTGCCCATTTTCTTTTTGAATATCTCTTCTTTTCAAGAGCAATACAATACAGGGTGACCATTTTGCCTACCACCTAGAAATATTATAGATTTTTTTTGGTCAATAAATATTATAGATTATACATGTGCATTCTGCATTTTCAAGGGTGGGCTGTAAAGAAAGCGAGCAAGCCCACCAGCGGTGCATTGATGTATGTCGTGGGCTCAGATTGTTGAAAGAAGGGCCTTGAATCTGGGAACGAATCTGTGTTATTGGTAGGCCCACCAACTACAGCTCCAACCAAGACATTTGGGTTAGGATTTGGGCTAAAGAAATATCGAGATCCAGCTTTGCAGCCAATGTGAGCCGGATGGGCTGACACTGAGGGAAGCGAGCTACCCCTATGGTGTATCCTCTGCGGGTAGTGTGCACCATATCCAACCATATAGGACATTCCCAACGGGTTATCTCCAAGAATGTAGTCCACCTAGTAAATGAAAGGCACGTGCATTAGAATAAGTAACGTTACTAAACTATATGCATATCACGTGTTTGTGTCATTTTATTTTACTTCAATCTCAGAAAGGACGAAATATAGCCGTTCATTTTGTCAGTAGTTGAAAACTAGAAATTGGTCCTTTATTGGGGCCCTCACCTGGCGTTTGGCGAGGCGTTTGAGTAAAGCGGGGGTGGCAATGGTCTCGCCACATGGTACCACCTTATTAGCATGGCTTAGGTAGTTGGAATAAGCTAGCAGCAAGAAGGACAAGGATGTTACATGTTGCATGTTGCTCCCACCAGCCTTGAAGATAAGCCCACCTTTTTTTATCATGAACCAAACCAAAGAGGAAATTGTGTTTAGCAAAGAAACAAACTGTGGCTAGATACTGTTATTGCAATAATTGTGCAGAAATATCAACACAGTAAAACAAAACTCAATCAGAGACTTTTCCTTGCTAAAGCAAACATAATTGATGACTTTGGTAATGGGTCTAATCTAATGGAACATAATCATTATTTAAATGCCATAATCACGGGAGATTCACTTTTCTCAAAAATAAAGGTGAGGTGAGTGAAGGGAATACCTGGGGAATATTGAACTTGTTGGTGAGAAAATCCAGGCAATGTAGAACAAATAAATTCATCTGCGTTTTGTTTGAACGAAGCAAAATAGTTTGCTTTTCCCATTAGCACCTCCTACATAAGCCAAAATCACACTAGTATTGAGTATTCATCTCTGCATTTTTGCAATTACATTTGATGCCTTTTTATTTTATATACTAATGCAAATTGATCCATATATACCTGACCCAACACAGGATAAGTACAAAACCCAATGAACTTGTGTTGTGTCTTGTGTGGATTCACATCACATAGATAACAATTTTTAAGTTTTCTTTCGTTAAAAAGTTTTTGCTTTCCTTTCTGAGTATAAAATGTACAGTTTGCATTCACGGTTAAGGACCAGTGACAGCACAGGATGTACCAGAATGGTCAGTTACAAGAAAAGAATGCAAGAAATATGATGGCGATGGGAGCTTAATCAAGAAGTCACAGACTCTATCTATCCCTCATGGAAAGTGAAGCAACTGTGCAGAAAATAATGGTATGGTGCACATGTATGGACCAGTGCTGCTGGGACCCATCATCCATTTGACAGATCTAAAAGGATGAAAATAACTAAAGGGCAAGACTTTTTGTTACGACATGGAGGGCATAAAAATTTGGTCCCAAAATTTGGTTCTGATTAAAGAGACACGACAATATACACACCCTAATTCTAGTCCTACTTAATTTAAAGACAAAATTGCTCCCCTGATATATCAATGTCATAAATAAACCCAGTGGCATGATTTAGATCCGAGTTCCAATTATCAGAGAAAGAATGTTCACAAACACCGGTGCCCACATGAAACACAAAATTAAAATTCACATCATGTGCAATCATCAGCATCTCACACCACTTTCTCTCATTGTTATCTTGACTTTCATTACTCATCAATAAACAGATGAAGCCTTTTTTTTAAATCCAATCTGTACTCACATTCCCTTTCCTGTTGTACCATACGGCAAATTTAAGCCATACATATATGCACACAACCTACTTTATCATGTCATAGATTCCTTATATGACCCACCAATAAGATAAAGTCAAATTTTTAGCACTTCGTTCCCTTCTACATTTTTTAACTTGTTTTTAAATAATCAGTGCGGCTTATAGCAAGCACCTCTAAGTTTACTGCAATTGGATTACTTTTTTTAGTCTATAACCTTTAGATGGATTCTTATTTTCCATACTTCTAACAGTAATTAAACATTTTTTATTGAATAAATAAACACAATCAGAAGTCCATATAAAAAAATATAGGTTATGTGGTAAGATCGTGACTAATTGTAAAGTGAGTGCAGCGCAAACAATGGTAAGATTATCTGAAATTCCCTATCGTCCTTGTGGTTATCAATGATTAATAATATGATAGTAGTATTGTTAATGGACCAATAGGAATGATAGAGTCCGAAGTGGACAAAGTGAATCACATTGCACAGACCACGTGATGCGGAACTTTATCTCAATATTCTGCAGCTAGCTAGATTGAGTGAATGCACTGAGCCCCCACATGCCCAACGAGGGAAGCAAGACAATAGGAACAAAAACAACACATAAAAGACAAAAGCATTTCGATAAGCACCCACAAACATCATCATAAAGTAAATGATAATATACCTAAAATAGAACAGTTCAATTTACAATGCTTGGATTACACATACGGAGCACATAGATGGAAGTAGTAACAACTAATAATTAAACCATTTCCTAATAAGGTGTTAATTAACAGCAGTAGGCAAATAAGATAAGAGTAGTTTTTGATGCTTTGTTAGTACCTTTGAAATGAGGACATTAATCCCAGCATGCTTATTATCCCAACCAAACTCATTAATGGTGTCCCCAGCTCTCAGCACCACCTCATTCCGTATAATGTATTCTCTGTAAAGACGCCTACGGGAGGCTTTGTGCAACCATGCCGCTGCCCACAACAACTCGTCCTAATAATAACATAACATCAACAAACAAACATCCCCATCCAAAAGTGACTTCACTTTTCAATTAATTAATAATTAATTAAAGAAAAAGTCATATAATCCCACGGCTAGTATCTAATGAATCGCAGAAACTATGTTCTGTTGCTGACTGCTGTCACAAAAGTCACATACCTGGTAGCCATTTACGTCGCAGTAAAAGGGGCACACTGCACGGCGCAGGCTGTTACTGTATGCACCACGATGTTTGTCAGCAAACTCGAATACCTGCACCCTCATCCATTCCATCAACGGTCATTTTCTCGCGATATTTTAACGGAAAATATATTTAATGACCCATTCTAGTTTCTACCAACTACTACTACTCCTTACACAGAAAAACACACAAATAAAAAGAAAAAGAAAAAATGCAAAAGTAAAATTCAGTTCCCGGTAAAGTGTTGGGTAGGAATAGGATGGGCGCAGAAGTAATTAATTTCCATTTCGTGATAGGCTGATAGCCTCGCTTTTTCAGTTTCACAAACCACTTTTCAAACTTACTACTACAGTTACGTTACTTTTTTTTACTTTCCACTCAAAGCCAAATAAAACGGTTTTCTTCTTGATTTTTTTATTTTTAACAGAAAAAAAGGAGAGAGAGAGAAAGCGTGGGAATGGGAATGAGAGTGACGCACCTTAACGGCACGATTGAGGAGCAAAGCAGAGTAAGAGGGGTCACGTGATCTGAAAACGATGGAAGCAGCGGCAAGTGCAGCGGCGGTTTCTCCTGCCACGTCAGACCCAGGGTGGGACCCATCGATCCTGTAAACGGTCCGCAACGTATCCATATCTTCCGGCCTCTCCCAACAGTTATGATCCGACAGAGGATCACCGACCTGAACGAACACCACGCCGGACCCTATCTTCGCCGTTGCCTTCAGCAAGTAATCCGTCCCCCACCTCACCGCCTTCAGTGAATTCCCCAATTCTGGTCCCATCACCCTCCCGAAATCGATCACGCTCCAGGCCAACATCGTCGTCGTGAACGCCATCGGAAACCCGAACTTTATATTGTCTCCTGCGTCGTAGTAACCGCCTGTCAAGTCCACCTGAAAAAACACAAAAACAACGCAATGCAGGTCAGTATAAGTCCACATTGAGAATTCCAGTCAAGAATCATAGGGTAAAGAGCACTGTGCGTGCTTACTCCGGCTGTGGCGCCGTCGTGCAATGCGGAATCACGACGCCAGTGGAGGCGCTGGTCGGAGGGGAGTTTGCCGGAGCGTTGTCCTTCGAAAAAGAGGATGCTCTTGCGGAGGGCGTCATGGTAGTCGTGGCCGGCGGCGATAGGGTGGAGGAGGAGGAGTACGGTGAGGACGCGAAATGTGTTAACAGAGGAGAGAGTATTTGGCGCCATGTTTTTTCGTTTTCCCACTCTGATGATGATCCTGTGTGGGTGCTTCGTAGTGTGTGGGAAATGAGCGACGAAGGGGGAAACGGTCGAGGTTGTTAAATAAACGAGAAATGTCCTTGGATTCCAGTGACTTCTCCAATAGGGATTCGCCACGTGGAGGCAAGGCAATCAATGGTCTGTTTTCGGAGCCCGATGCAGAGCTGGTTGACTGAATGAAACGGGTCTTGACCGGTTCACCGGTCGGGGTGCTATGGTCGGGTCAAACTATCGGGAACTAGAATAATAATGAGGGGGCACCGCCAATTGGTGGGAAACACGCGGAATAGGGTGGGGAGAGGTAAGGTGTGTGGGTCCAGAAGACTGTGCTTTGTGTGTAGGGTAAAAGCTTTGTGTATGTTATGACGGGAATGGGAGAATGATTGTGAAGCGTCAGATGGTTTGACTGTGTTGTGTTGAGACTTGAGTGACTATGGGTTTTTTCTTTTGTACCCCCCTCTTTCTCCCCTATACCCTTATTTACCAAAAATCCCTAAAATGCTCATTTTTTTTTAAAAAAAAAAGGCTTTTTAAAATTTTTCGGAAATAGGTCTAAATTCGGAATGCAAAGTTTTAAGATTTCCGAAAATACCTCTTTTTGAGGTATTTCCGAAAATCGTAAAAATTTGCTACGGCTGCTGCCTCCTGATCTGGTACATCATCCTTTGAAGGCAGAGCCGGAGTCAGACGGGGAATGGACACCTCCAAATACCATGGTAGGTAACCGTCATCGCAGATACCCGCCGCGGCTATCCGTCTAGAAGTGTTCCTGAAAGTCCGCGCCGGGCCAGCGTAGAACAACCACTACTGTAAAATGTCTGTTGTAGATGGACGTGAGAAACCAACCAAAAGGGGCGGGCCAGGGTCTGCTGGATGTATCCAAGCTGCCACCGGACCCTGTCTGGCATATATGGCACGGTGATGGAGCCCCAAAGCAGGTAACCTCTGAAAAGAGAAATCTGTGAAAATGGTGTGAACTCTCTGTGGGCCTCCCAAGGCCTCCATATGACCTCCTCCCGTCCTAACTCATCCAGCCGCCCCCGAAAATCTATAAGCTTGATAGTGTTGCACTTTTGATTCCCCCACCTGCTGCAACGTGGACGCTCGGATGCACCGAAGTCTTTGTGCACCACGATGGTGGGGAAGTACTCATAAATCCAACACTGAAATAAAAAAAATGAATAAATAAATAAATATGTAATTATATAAATAAAAGTAATCAATTATTATCTGTAGCAGAGAAGCGTATCCGCCAATCTGCGATGTCTTCCAAAAATAGGCGTCGTTGAGCTGCTCGTACAGAATGGCCAGAGTAGCTGGACCCCAAGCCCACTGGCCACAACGCTCAAAATCCGCAATAAGAGTGACCCACTTGACGGGCACATATGTGTGACTCTTGTCGGCAAAGATGGTATAGCCTAACAAGAGTAATAAATAGCACCGTGCAGCATGATCAAGAAAGCCAGCCACCATGTTAGCTATGTATGCCTGCTCCAAAAAACTAAATCTGAAGTTCGTCCCCTAGTGACCCGACACTCCTGCTAGCAAGAGTCGTGGTCTATACCCAGCAACTGCAGTCCAGCTGCAATGGCATCAGCCTCAGTAAAATACAGCCCATGCTCCAAAAATGTGCTAGTGAGCGGCAATTAGTGGAGCAACGCGGACACGTCGTCCAACGTCACTGTCATCTCCCCGAACGACATGTGAAATGAGCTGGTCTCAGAATACCACCTCTCCACAAAAGGCGATATCAGTTCGTGGTTGATGTTGTTGAGAGGTGTGATGTCAAGCTCCAACAGACGGGCCTGCTCTAGCCATCTGTGTATATGTGGGTGGTGCTGCTGAAGTCGAAACCTCGATACCTTCAAACCATGGGATGCCACCTTAACCTTCCCACGGTGTCCTGTATAAAAATAAAAAATATAAATTAAAAAATATTAAATAAAAGTAATTAATTATTGGTAAAAAAAATAAATTAATTATTAAAAGTATTACCTGTCCCAACTGTAGCCTGGAGAGCACGTTGACATGAAAACGGTGCAACAAAACTTGCTGAGCAGCCTCAGTCTCCTCATACTGTTGAAATGCCTCAGCCTCCTCATACTGCTGAGCAGGCTCAGGCTCATGATACCGCTGAGCAGACTCAGCCTCTTGCTGCTCGTGCTCACAGACACGCCTCTGACGCTCAGAAGCGTGACCAGCCCGCCTGGTGACCAGCTGAATCCTCGTCCTGGTGCTAGGAGCAGGAGGAGTCTTATCTGCATCTCCCCAGTGCTGCTCCGAAAGACTCGCCTCGCTCTAACCGTCCTGCACGTCTCGCCCACTAAAAAAGCAACAAAAAAACAAATTTAAAAACAAAATTCAAAAAAAAAATCCAGAAATACAGGTAAATGTGGATGGAAATTTTTACCCCGTTTTGAAGTGTTTCCGGAAAAACAAAATTTTTTCCTTCCGCATTTACCTTCTTTGGGGTGTTTCCGGAAAGTTTAAAACAATTGCCTTCCGGAAATACCCCTGTTTCCGGAAAGTTTAAGGTGAAAAACTTTTTTTTTTCAAAAATAGGTGTAAATGAGGAAAGATTTCGTTATTAAAGTGTTCCAAGGGGTATTTTTGTCCGTTTGCGTTAATTTGGGGGGGGGGGGGGGGGGTATAGGGGGAGAAGGGGGGGTAAAAAAAACCAGTATGTCTATGACTATCTGTATGGGGAAGAGGAAAGCATGTGAGTTCTTAAGTGGTTGCCTTGTGATGTGAATATCTAGTTATTCCCGTGCTTGCACGGGTTCATTTTCTAAAAAGAATTCTAATTCTAATAAATAAACTAACCTAAACTTCAGTTGGGTAGATTAGGTTTATTTGTACTACATCGGTACAATCAAGTTCAGCAATGTGTTGGGGCATTAGTGCATTACGCTTCCACATTTGAGAACTAACATAGATAACTAAGCCAGAAGCTAGTTGGGCTGCACTACATACACATGGAAAGGTAACCTTTAGAGAACTACGAAATCGATATCTATGTCCTAAGAAATGAACCAATTTCTCGAGTAGTTCTTATGTAGTCACAAATATTTAGTCACATCATTTAGTAACACACACAAAACAGAAATAAATGCACTTGAGGTAACACACAATTATTATTTTATTTTTCTTTGTTTCTTCATTTATTTCTATTTTGTGTGTTTGGCCAAATTATGTGACTAAATATTTGTGACCACATAAGCATTACTCTAATTTCTCCCATACATAGTCAATACTAAATGTGGCATGAGGATTTGAACCATGAACCTCTTTCCTCAAACTCTTTCGTGTTCTTTAGAATGCCAACTGAGCTACATATTTTAGACAATAAATCAACTTTAAGTAACACTTCTTTAATCATTGTGTTTGGCACATATTTTGTGAAATTTGAGCAAGCAAAGATGCAAGCATTGAACAAATAAATCAACTGGCTATTTTTTGAATGTTTATTGAATAAGTTATGTTAACTTTTCAAAATCTTGTTTTTTTCTTTGATATCATTAGGGCCGTAATGTAGCATTGTCTTTTCGAACGGACTCTTTTAGGTCGGTATTTGTGTTATTATATTACTCACAAGTCTTGACATTTTAAGAGTTTTTCTGTGAAGAGTTTGATACCATCTCATCACAAGTGCACTTGGATAGTGTAAATCATGTGTTAAGTTCTTTGCACAAATGGTCGGAGAGGTCGAAAATAGAAAAGGTAAAATTAGAGCCCCGCAGATTTTGCATTTGCACTTGATCTATTATCCACACAAGACTTGCTTATTTATGTTTTGTTATTCGACTGTACTTTCATGACAAAAATAATCTTGTTTTAATCTCTCACATTTCATGTTAAATTTAACCAAATGTGAGATCTGCAATTTGCTTCACATATAATCTCAACGAAAAGAATCAAAAAGTATAACAAATAGAAAAACGCTAGCAAGGAGTCCAAGGAGTGTCTAAACCCTAATTTTACTTCCAAATATCAGAAAGTATAACAAATAGGAAAATGCTATCTATTTGTTCATACTAGCCCCAATCTCGTGCTATGCACGTGATTATGGCAATTTATTGTAATTATGTTGAAAAATATGTTGTTAAAACTTTAATGTTATAATATATATATAATAGTAAAAATAATACATTTGTGTTGCTCATTGAACCCTAAAATCAACTTACTTCGGAATATTAATTAGAAGGACAAAAATTTATCGATTTAGTGAGAGCATGACTTGGGAGTTCACTCTCTCTCAAGCAACCTTCTTCCCACTATAAGGGACACTTTCTTACAGTATAATTCTCATTCCCGTTAAGTTCACTCTGACAGAGCGTGAGAAAGAGGACTACAAAAAAAATTGGACTTTTCGGCTGACAAAATCCGCCGGAAAAGCTAAAAATCCGCCGAAAATGTGGACTTTTCGGCGCATTTTGAGGACTTTCCGGCGGATTTTTGGCGCCGGTACATAGCTCGTGGCAAACGGTTTCCGCCGGATTATTCGCCGGAAATTTCCGGCGGATTATCCGCCGGAAAACCCCAGAAAAATTCGTATGGTTTATCCGTCGGAAAGTCCACAAATCCGCCGGAAGTTTCTGGCGGATAATCCGCCAGAAAACCCCAGAAAAAATTCGTATGGTTTATCCGCCGGAAAGTCCACAAATCCGCCGGAAAAACCGTTTTTTTTAAATTTAATTATTTTTAAAAAATAAATATTATTTTTTTTAAAAATCGTTTTATTTAAAAAAAATTTAATATTATTTTATTAAAAACTTTAATTGATTATTTTATTTAAAAGTTTGATTATTGATAAAAAATAAAATTTAATAATTAATTAATTTACTATTTAAAAAAATAAAAATTAATCATTAATTTAAATAAATATCCATACAATAAAAGAAATATCCATACAACAAAATAAAATAATCCAAAACTACTGGGGTGGCTGCTGGTCTAACTCATCACCATGATAATAGGTATCAGATGTAAGAAAAGCAGTAATCGAATCGATATTAAGATCGATGTTGGGCCGCTGGGGTGACTGCTGCTGGTATGGTTGAGGTGTATACTGTTGGGAATACTGGGGTGCATACTGCTGAAATGCACCCCCATAATGTTGTTGCGGCTGTTGCGACTGGTAGGATGGCATATGTGAAGAGGATGACCTCGAGTGCTGAGACATCATCAGCTGATCCAGCAAAAACTTAAAGCGCTCCTCCATGCACTGCTCAGCTATCCTAGCCTGCTCCGCCATGCATGCGCTGCTCAGCTATCCTAGCCTGCTCCTCGATGCGCTCCTCAGCTATCCTGGCTTTCTCCCGAAGCGCCGCCACTTCCCGATCACTTTGCTCGGCAAACTGACGCTGGGTCTCGCTCAGTTGCCGCGTCAATTCCGTAACAGCATTCAACTCACCAGCATTGGAAACATAAGAGCGAGCAGTACTCGGAGATCCAGAAGATTGTGAAGCTGATAGACTCGGAATAATGCTTGTTCGAAAAGCAGCCGGTCCAATACCACCTGATCCTACCATACGATTACTCTTTTGGGGACCAATTGCTCTCTCCCAAATATCACGAGCTACTCTAGCCTCCTCCTCTGGATCAATATCAGCTGCCCCACTGCTCTGTTGGGACTCATGGTACTCAGTCAGCCCACCTCTGAAGATTATTCCTCGCCCGATATAAAGATTATTATAAATAATAAACATTAATATATAATTGTAAAAGTAGTTTTACCTGAATATTCCTCGCCCGATCTGTAGCAAAGTCACCAGTGTCCTCCCGCATATGAAGGTAGCGATGCAACTCAGGCAAAGTGATTGCCCTTTGTTCCCTCGCCTCCTATATATACATATATACATATTATTAATTAATACACATGAAAATGACTAGTTAATTATAAATAATTAATTAATCAAGTAATAAAGTAATAAATTTACCAAACGCCTGTGATGCGTTGCAGTATTAACACTCCCCCCTGTGTGTGTGCAGCCACCTTTTTCAGAAGCACGGTTCTTCTTGGCTTTCTCACAAAAATTCCTAAATTCTGGTGTCTGCCAGTACTCCTGTAACCCAGCCCAAGTTGAGTCTCCCTTATAAGATGGCTTCGCATTCCTAACAGCTGTCCAATTCTTTCAGCTGCTGGTGAAATTCTCCTTGATTGTTTTCGTAATGGCGGTAGCTGTAGCCTTCGAAGGAAGAAATCTGCTTTAAAAAAAGATGAATTTTATTACACCAAATTATATAACTTATATAAAAGGCAACAAAAATAAATTAATAAATAATAATATATATACTTACGAATCACCAGCAGTCTCCAATATGATACGCCCATCAGGTGTATACCTGACCACCTCACGGTCAACAGTGAATGTGCGCACCTCATCAGCATCAACATCTGTCGGGGCTAAGCCCTCAGTAGCAGCAGGAATCACTGGGTCCCCTGCAGTACTAGCACCCTCAGAGCCAGGTGGTGGCAAATATCTGCCACCAGCAACAACAACACGAGCAGGCTGAACACGACGCCCTAGGCGAGTAGAAGTCTTCCGCCTGCTAGTGCTGGCGGCATCACCCGTGTCGACAGGTGGAGGAACATATGTCTCGTCATCAGATCCTGAGTGGGATGCCATAACTGTATCTAGCTAGACATATATACATTTAAACAAACAAACATACACTAAACAAGGTTAACATAAACATACTAAACAAAAATATATAAACATACTAATTAAACAAACATAGTTAAACAAACATAAATTACATACTAATTAAAAATAGGTTATATAACATATATTGTTGAAACATAAATAACTAATTGGAATCCCATTCATTCTCAAAATCATCATCATTAGAGGAGTGAATTCTTGATACACCAATGTGGTTTGTTGCATCTTCATCAGCATCTTCTTCGTCATCAACTTCATCGCCGATGTTTGGCTCATCACATAAACGAGTAATGGTTCAACTTCAATCACTTCATTTACATTAGACATCTCTTCCATTTGATATGACACATCTCCCACCGTGTCATCATTTGTCTCAATGCCACCTCTTGGTTTTGTTTTAATTGCGACACACCAACCACGCCTGTCAGTCCGCGTTGATGGATAAGGGACATAATAGATTTGTCTCACATTTTGTGCAATGACGAACGGATCATACAGTCGATATCTACCATTCATTTTAATGTCCACTGTATTTGACTTTGGATTCACCTTTGTTCCTCGAGCAGACGGATCAAACCAATGACAATAGAAAACCACTACCTTCTGACTAAAATCTAGATGGGGGTACGAAAGTTCATATATGCATTGAACCACACCATAAAAAGCATCTTCACCTCCTCCAGTGACACTCTTCATGCACACTCCACTATTGACTGTCTCTCTGCCCTGTGTCCAATCATTGGTGTGAAATTTGTATCCATTGACAAAGTATGTGTGACATTCTTTAACACATCTTTGAGGACCGTCTGATATGTTCCTCAAGTGTTGGTTGGTAGGAGTTGGCGGGAGGGCATAAACATGTTGCCTAAACCACGTTGGAAAATGTGCATTAATATGAGCATAAGATTGTTGCTTGTAACACCCCATTTCTACCCGGCAAAATAATGCAAAAATATCAGAGTTCATAAAAATCTTTTTCAACAAACAATGGAGTGCCACATTTACTTCGTGAAAACAACAACGAGTTAATTCGCTTTTGAAAACAGATACCTGGCGCTTTCGGATGAACCGATAAAACGACATCTCAAAACAAGTCAAACTTCTTTTAACTACGCAGCGGAAATTCAAATGGTTCAACCAAACAATCGTGGCAACTATGCGAAATTCATAACTCAAAATCCAACAGTAAACAACTTAAATAACATAAATAAACGTTCATCCCCCCGAGTGCTACGTATCAGAGCGACGACACCGACTCGATCAAATGAAGGTACAACGGCATTCATTCGAGGTTACCTGCACGTTACCAACATAGGGGTAACATTCAAACAGAAGGGGTGAGATATCGAACCATATAATGAATCATATGAAAGACAATATATATCAGGTTAGGACATCAGATCATCATTTCACAACAGTCAATATCATCATATCACGACGATCAATATCATCATATCACAACAGTCAATATCATCATGTCACAACGGTCACTATCATTATATCATAACAGCCAAAATCATTTCAATCGCATAAATATGCAACATGAATGCGGAATGTGACTCGACTCAGCGCCACCGCACTATAATGCATGTGGTACCATAAATCAAACCCGTAAATAGGGGCATCAACATCGCAACATCGTCGTCGTGGTTTGAGCATAGCTCCATCGTAAAAATATGCCATGTATGCGACGCTATGTAAATGCACAAACAAATAACAACGGTTACATAGCAACGCAACAACATCGGAAAGCAACATTGGCCGTAGGCCTACATCACATCACCTGCCAATGAATAGAGGCAAATTCGTCTTCGTACAACCTTCGTCGTCAACAATTTACTACTTAGCAATTTTCAACATTTTGGTAACATCGCAATATTTTAGCAACTTTCAACATTTTGGCAACTTTGGGCCTAATCACATATTCAACATCATTTTAAATAACAATCGTGAGATTCACATTTGGGCAGCCACAACAACAATGGCAACAACGGCAACAGCAACAATAGCAACAACGGCGACAGTGACAGCAACACTGCAACAGCAGCAACAATAGCAACAACGGCGACAGCGACAGCGCACTGCAACAGCAGCAACAATAGCAACAACGGCAGCAGCAACAATAGCAACAACGGCAACAGCAACCGCAACACTGCAACAACGGCAGCAACAACACCAGCAGCAACACAGCAACAGCAACACAGCAATGGCACACAGCAACAGCAGCACAGCAACAGCAACACAGCAACAACAACACAGCAATGGCAACACAGCAACAGCAGCACAGCACAGCAACGACAGCAGCAACACAGCACAGCAACAGCAGCAACAACACAGCACAACAACAGCAGCAGCAACACAGCACAGCAACAGCAGCAGCAACACTAGGGTGTGGCGCCTAGGGACAGGGCGCCAACACCAGCAACGCGGAAACAGGGTGTGACGCCTAGGGACAGGGCGCCAACACTAGCAACAATGAAATAGAGCATGGCGCCTAGGGACAGGGCGCCATCATCAGCCACACAGAAATAGGGTGTGGCGCCTGGGGACAGGGCGCCAACACCAACAGCAACAAAATAGAGCATGGCGCCTAGGGATAGGGCGCCAACACCCGCAAGCAACAAACACAAGTCACAGGGCGCCTAGGGCGCTAGTTTCAGCAAGCAAACACACTGTCAGGCACAGGGCAAATTTCTATCAAACATACCTCTACTTCGGTAAATTAATTAACCTATCAAACGGTATCCAAACTTAGCAAAGGGCCCCTCTATGGAAAGCTAAGAATGTCTAGTTCCTGACTATAATTGTTATTTTGCAAAATAATGGTCCAATTCGTACAGTTTCAGTAAATAAGCAACAAGGTTCAGAAAACAGGACAACCACCATGACCTAGCTTGTGACACCTCTAAAATTATCAAAACTCAGTCAAATGACATGGGACTTGAGCATAACCCGAAACAAATTGAGTGTAGTTTACAATGAATCAAGAATCATTCAAAAAGGAGTTCAAACGAAAACGTTATACACGAAATATCGAACCTATATCCAGATTGTTTCCAGAATTTTTAACCTAACTTGTGACACCTATAACTCGAGCTATACAACTCCAAATGCAACCAAACCAGTGCCAAATTAACAAGCATTAAATCTAGTTTCTGAAAAGGTAAACCACATAATTTTTGGACCGCTAGATTGTTCCCAGTTACTGTATAACCGAACCTATACCCAGATCACCCCAAACAATGAGTTTAGCAACAAAATTGGCATCAAGACATAACATCAAACATGTAAAAATCATGACACACATATAGTAATTATCAAACCCTAACCCCACATACAATCCCTCATACAACTCATTATAAAGTTTGAATCACACCCTTACCTTAGCTTTTAGAATCGAAACCCTAGCCTTAGGAAGTACCACGAAATCTAGCTTTCCTTCTCTCTCCTTGTGCTACGCCTCTCTCTCTCTCTCTCTCTCTCTCTCTCTCTCTCTCTCTCTCTCTCTCTCTCTCTCTCTCTGTCGTGCCTTGTGGATTCACGCCTTCGTCTCTTCTTTTCTCTCTAGCCGTCGCCCTCTCCTCTTCTCTTCTCATTTTCTAATTGTGTTTTGTTTCTAATTATGAGAGAAACCCTAACCTAATTCCCTTAAGTAGACGCATCACCCATCATGGGCTATTTTCCTTAGCCCTATTCGCATACCCTATTGGGCTAGTTCCCTCCACTTAGTTATTTCCAATCCTAATATGCACCAACACACTAAAATAATTAACTTACATTTCTATTATTATATCTATCACATAAAACTAATATAATTAATTAAATAAATAAATAAATCAATAAATATTTAATTAATTTTGGGGCGTTACATTGCTCACTTACGTCCTCTGATGACAAGAATTCCCTAAAAAGAAATAGTTAATTGTTACACATTTTTCTACTTCATATATATTAACTAATTAAGATCGATAGTTTATAATGTTGAGGAACATACTCAATAAATGGTTGCACCTCAGTACAGTTTATCAACACATGAACATGTGCTGAACTTAACTCTTCATCTGTTAGCCAGTGAATTGACTCCTTCCCAGATGGACGACCGGGTAGACAAAAGACAGACAAAACTAAATGATGTCTAGGTCATTCAGTATCCATTTCGTTTCGATTGCTTCCAGGAGCAAACTCGTTCTTGAAATAATAAGAACAAAAATGTGTTGTTTCACGGTGTAAGTAAGAAGAACATATCGATCCTTCAACTCTAGCTTTGTTTTTCACCGATCTTTTTGAATCACCCATGAACCTAGAGAAAATGATATTAATTAACATAATAATCATATATTTTAAACTTGTTTCTTATATGGTGTGAAAATTAATTGACCTTTCAAACGGATACATCCATCTGTATTGGACAGGTCCACCAAGTTTAGCTTCATATGCGAGATGCACCGGTAGATGCTCCATAGAATCAAAGAAACCAGACGGAAATACTCTCTCCAACTTGCATAAGATAAGTGGGATGTCTTGTTCCATTTTTGAAAGATCGTCAGCTTTTAGCGTTGCAGAACACAAATTCTTAAAGTATTGACTTATTTCAATGAGCGGATTCAAAACGTGTGTTGGCAACGAACTAAAAACGATAGGAAGTAAGCACCCCATGAATACATGACAATCATGACTCTTCATCCCATGCAACCTCCCATTATCTACATCCGCACATCTAGATAAATTAGAAGAATAACCATCTGGCATTTTCAACTCTTGTATCCATTGATAAACTGCTTTCGCTTGTTCGGTAGATAAAGTATAATTGGCTTTGGGTTTCAGAGTCCTAGTACCTTGCTCAACCAACAACAAATCCTTTCGTCTACAGAAATGATCTATATCCTTCCTAGCTTTCTCATTGTCTTTCGTTTTGCCTTTCACGTTCATGACAGCGTTAAATATATTGTGAAAAAAAATCTTCTCTATATGCATGACATCGAGATTGTGTCTCAATAGATTATCTTTCCAATAGGGAAGTTCCCAAAAAATACTTTTTTTTGTCCAATTGTGCCATTGTCCATAGCCATCTAGACGAGAAACAACACCCGCTACGATTTCCACAGGAGGGATAACACTATTCCAAACTTCCTCTGGTGTCAACTTACGAGGAGGTCCATCTTTTTCAACATTTCCCTTGATGAACGCATATTTCTGCTTTCTAAATGGGTGATCCATAGGTAAGAACCTACGGTGCGAGTCAAACCATGAAGTTTTTCCTCCGTATTTAAGACTAAAAGCCTTTGTGTCAACCATGCAAATCGGACACGCCATCTTACCATGTGTCCCCCATCCAGACAACATTCCATAGGCAGGGAAGTCATTAATGGTCCACATCAAAGCCGCCCTCATCACAAAATTTTGTTTGCGTGCTGCATCATAACTTAAAACACCATTCCACAACCTTTTTAGGTCATCAATCAAAGGTTGCAAATATATGTCAATACCAGCTGTTGGATTACTTGTCCCGAGAATAATAGAATTTAAAAACATGTATGTTGTTGTAAAAACATTAATATAAAATTTATTTATACCGGATATGTTGTTGTATTATTATGAGTATTATGGTTTTTGATTATTTTTTATCTTTTATATATTTAATAAAAATATTAAATAATATATTTAATTAATTCCGGTTGAACACCCGATTCAACCAGTTGAACCCAAGAACCCCTGAACTGCTACCTCTTCCGGTTCAATGTCCGGTCCAATTTTGATTACCTTGCTCTAAATAGAAAGTTTGAGGAACTCCAAGGACCTGTTGTTAAGCTGGGGGATGATACGGAGCGTTTGATGTGTGTAAATGTCTACACTCATCAAACGCTCGGCATCATCCCCTAACTTAACAAGAGAGGAATTCGTAGGGGAGGTTCATGACAATGTTACTTTTAACGAAAAAGATGAAGGGGATGTTAATGACAAAGTGGAAGTTTCTTTACAAAGAAATGGAGACATACGCCATCTCTTGGAGCTGCTGCCGACAATGCTCAAGAGAGTGGCGTATGTCTCTGTTTCTTTGAAGAGAATGAGAGTATCAGTAGAGGTGTGAAGAATAAGAAGTGGAGAAGAGATTTATATAGAGGAAACGAAAATCAACGGTCAAAAGGTGAATCCGCCGGAAATGTAAGTTCCGGCGGATTTAGGGTGTTTCCGGCGGATTTTTGAAATTCAAAATTGACGCTTCCAGGCTTTTCCGGCAGATTTTTATCCGTCGCAAATATTTCCGGCGGATTTTGATTTTTTTTTCAAAAAAAAAAAAATTCGTAAGCCAGATCCGCCGGAAATACCTCGAAATCCGCCGAAAATGTTTGCAATGGATAAATCCGCCGGAAAGTCCCTAATTCCGCCTGTAAGTTTGCGGCGGATACAATCCGCCGGAAAGTTTGCGGCGGATAAAAATCCGCTTATCCGCCGGAAAGTCGTGGCCGGTAAAACTGATTATTCTTGTAGGGTGGTCGAAGAAAGGAGGAGATAGGTTAATCAATGGGAGCGAAGAATATTTGGAGGACACGATTTCAGTAGGGATTATGGGAGAGATCGTTCGGAGATAAATCGTTATGCCTCAACAGGGAGAGGAGGTGGAGTAGGCTCGTTCGGGCAGTTTGGTGAGGACGGGAAGCATGAAGATTCACGATGGGAATCTGGGAGATATGAAGATGAGGAGGTCGTCCGGGGATAAATCGTTATGCCTCAACATAGAGAGGAGGTGGAGTAGGCTCGTTCGGGCAGTTTGGCATTTCCGACAGATTTTTTCCGTAGGTAAATTTCCGACGGAAAAAATTGTATTTCCGGAGGATTGTTTTTCCGTCTGT
Organism: Astragalus membranaceus; assembly: GCA_039519185.1. NCBI lineage: Eukaryota > Viridiplantae > Streptophyta > Magnoliopsida > Fabales > Fabaceae > Astragalus > Astragalus membranaceus. The sequence goes on along the minus strand of CM076850.1, from coordinate 178,492,065 downwards.
ACGTTTGTTGACTCATTGTCACATGTATATTGTTGTTCAGTTTATGGCCAAAATGTCTGTCATTTGAGTTTTATTTCAGCCAATCGTTAAGGGATTTGGCATACTTTTAGTTGATGTAGTAAGTTGTGAATTGTAACCAATTGCAATGGAAGACCTCCAAGGGTTGTGGCATCAACCAGCGAACCAGACACTTGCCTGGTGATGCAGCACAAATTGGAAGGAATTGGATTCTGAGAGTTATCGCGTCGCGGCCAGGAGGGCTCGCGTCGCGACGGCAGCAGGAAAATGGAGGAATTCAACAGTGACAGTTTTCGCGTCGCGACCAGGAGGGTTCGCGTCGCGACCAGTCACTATTCTGCAGCATCGCGTCGCGATGGGATCGTGTCGCGTCGCAATGGGCCCCCGAAATTAGGGTTTTTAAGGATTTTTCAGCGAAATTTTGAGAGAGCGGATCATTGGAGCGTGGCTAGGGTTTGGAGCAGCTGAGAGAGGCGAATTTGGAGGCATCCAAGCACTTGGGAACAAGGGTTTGAAGGTTTCCATGTCTTCCTTCACTTGTATCTTCTCTTTTACTCTAGTTAGCACTTCTCTTATCATGTGTAACTAAACTTCTTTGATTAGGGAGAGATGATTCTCCCCAAACCTATCTATTGAACACTTTGCTATAGTTAATTCAGTTATTTGTTTGATTTCTCATATGTCTAGACCTCTATGTTTAATGCTTTATTACTACATTTGATAGTTTTAATGATTTAGGGTTTGTGATCACCATAGGGATATGGGTTTGCATACTTGATATGAGGTTTTAGATCACATACTTGTGATCACCATAGGAATATGGGATTGGATATGTGAATTCTCTAGTTCTAGGGTTTAAGGCTTTACCTATTGGCATGAATCACCTAAGGAATTAGGGTATCTCAATTAGGTAAAAAGGGTTTTGAGGCAAGGGATTGTCCTTAACCTACTTTAGTGAATTGAATATGATATCTTGGATAAATAACTTGAATTAACTGAAGGTTCATATGATAGGTGAGGGGAGAGGATTCGATCTCTAATCGCTTTTCATGCTTTATTAAACAAACGCTTTATTTCACGGTTACTATAATTTCAACTCTCTTTCAATTGCCTACGTCTAAGAATTGACAACTTGCCTCTTGATAATAACACGCAATCCATGTGGATACGACTTGGTTCTTACCGTTCTTACTGTTACTTGCAATGTTTCGGTGCACTTGCCGAAATTGTAACAAGTTTTTGGCGCCGTTGCCGGGGATTGTTGATTTCATTATTGACAAGGCAAAGGAGTTAATTCTAAGTTGTTTTAATTTTCAGTTTTGTTATTATTATTTATTTTAGTTTTAGTTTTCCATTTAGATACTTAGTTATTGTGTTGGACTTGTTGACGGTTTGTTTAGTGTTTCAGTGAGTTGTTCAGGCGGGGGCAAAGTTCGAAAGAATTGCTGTTTGACCCCGAAAAAAAAAGAGAATAAGAAAACCAGAAGAAAGCCAAATTAGCAAGAGGAAGTGATGACTGAAGATCCACCTCCCAGGCGGACTCTTAGTGACTTTGGGAGGAGAAATCAGGGCATTCAGGCTTACACCTTCTGACCAGTGTGGGCTGCCACCTTTGACATCAAGTCATCCATTCTCACCGCACTGAAATCAGAGCAGTTTTCAGGGTCAGATGCTGAAGACCCCAACCAACACTTATCCCAGTTCAATGAAATTTGTGGAACCACATATCCTAAGGGGGTTGATGAAAATTCCAAGAAAGTGCGCCTGTTTCCATTCACTCTAACAGGCCGGGCAAAAGATTGGTTGAATACTCTCCCACCAGGAACTCTCAATGCTTGGAGTGACCTTGAAAACAAGTTCCTAGAGAGGTTCTTCCCAATCTCCAAGTTTATCAAAAAGAGAGCAGAAATCGACAACTTTGCAAAATGGGATTCAGAGTCCCTATATGATTCCTGGGAAAGATTTAAGCTGTTATTGAAAAAATGTCCAGGGCACGGTGTTGATGATTTCCTGCAGTTGCAAACTTTCTGTTATGGATTGCGACCTCAAACCAGGATGATGTTAGATGCCTCAGCAGGAGGGTCCTTAGGTACTAAAACTTGGGAGGAAGCTAAACAGCTGGTAGAGGATATGACTTCAAACGAGTACAGATTGCAAAATGACCGTGGAGCTGTAGCTCAGAAGGGTATGTTGGAGTTGGACTCTAATAGTGCAATATTGGCTCAACAAAAGCTAATGTCTCTACAAATGGAATCTCTCACCAAACAAGTGGCTGCTACTTTGGAAGTTAGATCTCAAACTCCAACAACTGCTCAAGTAATGCAACTTCATGACCATGGAACTCATTTGGAAGATGCTCTGAAACAATGCCTGCAAATGACTCAGACCACTTTTCACTCTCAAGAGCAAGCAATGAAAATTATGGAGAAAAACCATGAAACTTCGATGAAGAACCTTGAGGCTCAAATTAGGGAGTTATCAAGAAAGCTTGTAGAACATCAAACAGTGGCACTCATGCTAGTACTAATCATAACTTCAGGTATGAAAGTTGTAATGCTATTTCATTGAGAAGTGGTAGAGAGCTAAATCCCGTTGAAGTGACCAAACCCAAGTCCGAAAAGGAGAGTAGTGAAACTGAGGTATTGAGGGAGAAGTTGAAAAAGAAAAATAGAGGAGTCGAAAATGAGTTAAGTGAAAAAAGTGAGGGAGCTGTGAAGTCTAGCCAAAAAGAGATTGAACGGGAGGATCACATAGTTTGGAGGGAAGCTCAAAATTCCCAATGTTGGGAAGGTGTGAAAATCCAACAAGAAATAACCCAACAAATCATTTGCCCTACTAATCTTTTGAGCAGCAAGGAAAGAAGTGAAGAGCTTGATCGATATTTAGATTCCTTCTATGTCTTGTTCGCCACCCTTCACCTTGAGAGGGTATGGAAGCATCTGCAATTACACTTCAAGTTCATGATGTTCTTGCCCCAGAAACGAAAGAAGAAGGATGATGTGTTCTTTGTGTCATATATTCCACCTTGATAGTGGAATTGCAGACGTCAAGCTTAGGACGATAAACAAGCGCTTCATGGGAGGCAACCCATGGTAGAGGTAGTTGTTTTTGAATTTTGGTTGTACTATGCTGTTATGACTTTTACATTGATTATGATGCACTACAACTTTGAACTCATTCTCTGATGGTGGTTGTTTAGCTCTAACATGTTTTGCAGCTACCATGTGATTACCTTCAAATCAGCTTTTATCATCAGGTAGTGTCAGTGGTTAAGACAAAGGTTGAGGAAGATCTAGATCATTTGTTGGCATGCTTTCGAGAGTTCCATCTCTTACAATCCCAGCCGTGAGGTTTGAGCCCAAACACCTATATCATTAATTGTGTGTATATTCCTTGCTTGCATTAGTCTGCAGAACTTGAACTTGTGCTTAATTGTCTTGCATGTGATTTACATACACACTGAGGCAACTCTTTTTGGCAACCCAGAGCCTTTCAAACCACCTAATAAGCATTTATCCTTTGTTAGCCCCTCTGAGCCTAATTGTTTATTCTTATTTTTCTATTCTTAACTTGCTTCTTAGTTTGTTTCTTAACTTGGAGTTAGGTAGACAAATGTATGTGAGTGTGGGAAAATGTAAGTTTGGGGTTGCTCATGGAATAGCAACGAACTAAGTTTGAGGTGGTATATACAAGAGAAAGAAAAATATATATATAATCAAAAATATATATATTAAAAAAAAAGATGTTATAATCCTTCTCTTGTGGAATGTTGTGGGAAAATTGGTGAGTAAGTGAGATTGTTTGAATTTGACAAAAGAGAAGTAGACCTAACTCCAAGTTTGTAACCTACTTATCCAAATACTATCCACCCTTACCTAAGCCCCGTTACAACCCTTAAGTCCTCAAATAGTGTGTATGCATTTCAAGTGTATAGATTTGTCTAGAACTTGTTCAAGCCTATGAAACGATGATGCAGGTATTGTGAATTGAGTGACTACCTTATACACTTCAAAGAGAGAAATGTAGTGAGATGTGTGAAAAAGAGAAAACTTGAGATTGCTTGCCTCTATATGATCTTGTGTTTTCGAATTCAATTGTCTTGCTACTATATTATGTGGGATGATATCTTTTGATGTGTTGAAGAATCTATTGGTATGTGAAAGATGTGAAAGCTGAATAACAAATTGCCACAGCCTGAATTGAATGATTGCTTGAGGACAAGGAAAGATCTAAGTTTGGGGTTGTGTTGACTCATTGTCACATGTATATTGTTGTTCAGTTCATGGCCAAAATGTCTGACATTTGAGTTTTATTTCAGCCAATCGTTACGGGATTTGGCATACTTTTAGTTGATGTAGTAAGTTGTGAATTGTAACCAATTGAAATGGAAGACCCCCAAGGGTTGTGGCATCAACCAGCGAACCAGACACTTGCCTGGTGATGCAGCACAAATTGGAAGGAATTGGATTCTGAGAGTAATTATCGCGTCGCGGCCAGGAGGGCTCGCGTCGCGACGGCAGCAGGAAAATGGAGGAATCCAGCACTGACAGTTTTCGCGTCGCGACCAGGAGGGTTCGCGTAGCGATCAGTCACTATTCTGCAGCATCGCGTCGCGATGGGATCGTGTCGCGTCGCGATGGGCCCCCGAAATTAGGGTTTTTGAGGATTTTTCAGCGAAATTTTGAGAGAGCGGATCATTGGAGCGTGGCTAGGGTTTGGAGCAGCTGAGAGAGGCGAATTTGGAGGCATCCAAGCACTTGGGAAAAAGGGTTTGAAGGTTTCCATGTCTTCCTTCACTTGTATCTTCTCTTTTACTCTAGTTAGCACTTCTCTTATCATGTTTAACTAAACTTCTTTGATTAGGGAGAGATGATTCTCCCCAAACCTATCTATTGAACACTTTGCTATAGTTAATTCAGTTATTTGTTTGATTTATCATATGTCTAGACCTCTATGTTTAATGCTTTATTACTACATTTGATAGTTTTAATGATTTAGGGTTTGTGATCACCATAGGGATATGGGTTTGCATACTTGATATGAGGTTTTAGATCACATACTTGTGATCACCATAGGAATATGGGATTGGATATGTGAATTCTCTAGTTCTAGGGTTTAAGCGTTTACCCATTGGCATGAATCACCTAAGGAATTAGGGTATCTCAATTAGGTAAAAGGGGTTTTGAGGCAAGAGATTGTCCTTAACCTACTTTAGTGAATTGAATCTAATATCTTGGATAAATAACTTGAATTAACTGAAGGTTCATATGATAGGTGAGGGGAGGGGATTCGATCCCTAATCGCTTTTCTTGCTTTATTAAACAAACGCTTTATTTCACGGTTACTATAATTTCAACTCTCTTTCAATTGCCTACGTCTAAGAATTGACAACTTGCCTCTTGATAATAACACGCAATCCCTGTGGATACGACTTGGTTCTTACCATTCTTACTATTACTTGCAACGTTTCGGTACACTTGTCGAAATTGTAACAACGTTACCGGCATATTTTTAACATTTCCGGCGAATTTTTTGAATTTTTTTAAAATAAATCCGACGGAAATGTTAAAAATCCGCCGGCGATATTTCCGGTGGATTTTTTAAATTACCGGCGGATTTATAAAGAAAAATTAACTTATTTTTTAAAAAATTCCGCCGGAAATGTTACCAGCGGATTTTTAACATTTCCGGTGGATTTTTTGAAAAAAAAATCAAAAAAACCCGCCGGAACCGTCTGAAAATGCCTATAAATAAAACTTTCTTCAACATTTTTCTCATTCTCTCATTTGAACTTCTTTTGTAATATTATTGTAAAAGAAATGAAAATTATATCTTAGTAATATACAGTCAGAATTAGATAAATATTTTATAGTGAAAAGAATGATTTCAATGAAAAAATGTATATATAAATTTATATATATTTATGTAACTATTTAATAATTAGAAGGCACCGTTTAATAGCATTCATCTATGAAAATCCAATTTTAAAACATCTATATTTAAATAAATATTTTATAGTGAAAAGAATTATTTAATAATGAGAAGACACTATCCAATTGTAACGTGAAAAGACAACCTAACAAATTTGGAGAATATTTCATGGTTAACAATGCTAAAATAGAGTAATATCGATCTCAGACTTAATAGAGAGTTAAGGTTTTCAGATTATGTTTTTTGGGTAAACACGGGTATCCATCGCACGGACAGCAGTGACTAATTCCCCGCTCATTGTAGGTGCCTCGAGGGGCAAGACAGCTGGCCCAGAGTTTTAACAGTGCTTTGTACCTAAGGTGGGGATCGTACCCCCGATCCTTGGTTAAGGGAGGATCAGCCCCAACAGCTGAACCCCACGCTCTAGTTTAAGTTTTCAGATTATGTATAACATCTGTTACATTAAAAAAGTACAAATAGTGCATCTTGTTTTGCACATTTATATTGATATAAGATTTTGTAAGATTAATTAGTAGATATCTTCTTTATTTAAGGTATTGAAAAATTATAGGTGAGTTTATATTTTTACATACTACTATAAAATCAGCTCCATATTAAACTAGGTTTTAAAAAAATTATATCTCTTATTTCCTCGCTAATACCTTTAGGTAATGACAATTTCTATTATTACTATTACGAATATTACTATTAAGATGGTTCAGTGAATAAGAACTGTCCTTTAATTATATCAGATATAACTTTATCGTTTGTACCAAATATTCTAAATTAAAATATACCTCTACATGTGCTAAAACCACTTCAACTGCAACAGGTGAGTTGCCCCCATATGTAGAAAATACATGCCACTTTCTGATGACCTTCACCATTATCGATGCTGAGTCGTTGCCTGGTTCAATGGTCACCAAAGATAGAATCGTTTTTGGTGGAGCAGCACAGAACTTGGTGGTGGAGGCCATATTTTCTAATTTTCTGACTGTCAAGTACGTATGGTTTTTTAGGTTCTTTTTCACTCTGAATCTGATGTGAATGGACCAGATATATGCTAAAACTTATAGTGCTAGCAAATAGACCCTGATTAGGTTTAGGGCGTTGTGTGCTAAAATTTCGCAAAAGTCAACAGAATTTTCTTTCTTAATTAAGTTGGCAATATGTGTGCTAAAATAGACCCTGATGTTTGGTATATTATAAATGCATTTAATTATATACCATTTTAAAATAGCAATTATTATATATGAAGATTATTCCAGCATTATAAATAAATTCATTTATATATGTATTATTGGACTTCCAACTTTAGTCAAATTGCATTTTATATATGTATGTATTATAGAAATTAATTTATATACGTGCAATTAAACCCATCATTTATAAATTCATTTATATATTTATTATTAAATTCATTTATTTATTCATATATATATATATACATATAACTGAATTCATTTATAAATTATATAATTATAATTTTCATAAAGCTAAATGTATTTGGTAGTGTATATATAACTGAATTCATTTATAAATTATATAATTATAATTTTCATAAAGCTAAAACGTGTTTGTGAAATTGCAGTTAATTATATAGCAACTATTATTGGAATGATGCATAATTGACAATCATTGTTTTTAGAACAATATTGGAAGGTTTGATACCGAATGATAACGGTTTGCTAACCTTTCCATCAAAGGTATATTAATAATCGGGAATGAATAAATATGGACCATTTAATTTTGGAGCTGAAAATCATTAAGGAGATGTTTTTTTTATTGGCTGATGATGTGGATGCCATTGAAAGCGGATGGCAATTAATGATGAGATATGCAAAAAGAAATTTTATTTTGAAATTATTGTTTATGCACATTTATTAGTGATGACTTCATTTTTTTTTTAAAAAAATAGCAGCCGCAATTTAAATGAACGTGAGCCGTTCAGATTGTGCAATAATGTAAAGTTTATTTAGAGCCGTTCAGATTGATCAAAAAGCTGAGTTGGACGCCAAGTTGTCAAACACTGCTGACGTGGAATTACGTCATCAATGATGTAATATTTTTTGTCTGGTGACTTGTCTGTCATTCGTGGTTTATAATATACTAGTTTGTATGACCCGTGCGCTGCACGGGTATACATTTTCTTTGAACTTAAAATGTGATTTTTTTATTTGGAACTTAAAACAAAACTGGTAGCAAAGCATACCAATAAGTAATAAGTAATGACAACAAATTCAGAGACAAAAAAAATAATACCATATAGGGAGACAAATATCTCATAACATAAACTATTCAACCAATAAAGAACTACTCTATACTAACAATTAACAAAGAAGAAGACTCATTGTGAGTTCAATTAATGCATATCTCTTTGATGGGATAGATCTACTTATAATAACGGGTTAAGAAACCATTGATACTAAACCATACATATATTTTTAAAAGAGGGCAAGAAAATGATTATAAACCAATCTGCAAAAAAACTTTGAACCTAAGGGCCCCATATTTTTTTTTTCCTCAACTCATATGAAGCAAACTATTTCTAAAGGAGGTCGAGAAAATGATTCATTGTTGGGAATTGTAAAAGATCAACTGAATCCCACTTTATTCAATTTGCAGAATATGAAATAATAAAAAAAACATACATAAAAGAATTGAAAATGCAGAAGAAAATATGGAAATAACAACAACAGCTAATCCAGCTACCAACTTTGGTCTGCTATCTGCAGAATTGCAGTGAATGTTAAATTTCTCAAGTGAATAAAATCTCATTCCAGGAGATCAACTTTTAGAGAGCAATTATATTACATCTTCATCAAACACATAATCATGAACTAAAGTGACATGATATCATGTGACATAATCTAATTAGTTCGAAATATTTAGATGTGCTTTATTTCAGTTATGTTAACAACCCTTTAGGCAGTTCAAAAGTTTTGCAATGAGCCACAAGAATTACATGCCCGCTGTGAGCTCCCATCTTCAATTCAAATAAAAGACTACATCCTAAGCTGAAAGAAATGTTACACTCAATTTCCTTGAAACTCTTATTAGAATTTGTTCCTAGGGAACTGAAACCCCTTGAAAAACTAAGGGCAGTGAGGAACTGTCCTTATTCAGTAGCATCAATTTTCTGTAGAACTCAACTTCACTTTCCTGTACAACAAAAAAAGAATAAGAAGGAACTTCAAACTTTGAGAGTGTTACTTTATCAACCCAGCATCATCACAGGTCATATGCTTAACTAACAATCTAAATTTGACAGAGTTGACATCTTTAATTCAACTCAAAGCAACATCAATGAAATAGTATAGCAAGTTCAAGAGGAACCATTAATATATTTGTAAGAAAGCAGACTAATCTAAAAAAATTCAGGCTGACTATACCCATGCAAAATGTTTGTTAAAAAAAATCATTTTCCATCTGTGAAGGGAAAAGAACTATAAACTATCAAATCCAACAATTTATAAAAGACACAACAATCAACAACACATATATCACCAAATTTTTCACAAAACTACGCAGAAAACCTCTACAGCAAAACAGGATTCAATTAGTGAAAAAATGGACCGAGAAATAATAAAAGTACGAAAAACCATACCTTTGTGGCCTCTGCCATGAAGAGGCGATTTCCGGCGATCGAGTTGCGGAAGCATCCTCAGCCTGCCATGGTGACACTTTTTAGCAACTCACTTTGATTGAGTAAAAAAATCAAAATAAGAAGAAATAATAAGTAGAAAATTACAAAAAATGAGCAAAAATCAAATATTACATTTTGTGAAATACGTATTCCTTTCGATCATGTGGTTACCAATCCCTTTGCTCGTAGTTCTTCCTTTTCTCTCATCTATGTCTCTCTCTGTTTCTCCCATCGTCAAACCTACATAACATCAATTTGCAATCAAAAGAAAAATCAAAACACAACAAACTTTTTTCAGAATTTTGAACAAACCGAGCTAATATAGAAATCAAAAGAACAAAAACAATTCCAGATAATACCAACCTAAACTGCACAAATCCCTATTTGAAATAAAAACTGAAAATTTGAAAACCTAAAACCTAGAAAGGGAAAAGCAAGAAAGGGTTTTGAAAAAATTAGAGGCAAATTAGAACTCTAGCGTCGAACAAAACAATAGTCCATGAATCAGCCTCAACAATGATACGAAGTTTGAGTAGAAACCTACAGACAATAGTTGATATATATCTCATATCAATAAAACACAAATACATGTTTCGAATTTGTTGACTAATTCTGAAACGGTAGATACTTTTGTGTGACTTTCACAACATGTGTATCACACCTACCACAATAGTACATGTCAGAGTCTTCCACAACCTTCTTATTGCACTGGCATGCTCTGTACCACCAATCGTCGTCATCGACAACAGCATTAATAGTTGCAAGTACCACAAAATCATTGACCTTCATGTATGCATGATATCAATGGAAATATATCAAGATACACACAATATCGAACATATATGAATATCCAATTAAACATTTATAAGTATTAGTTGATAGATAGTACCTCAACAAACTCCTTAATGTCAACTATCGTGTGTTTCTGCTGAACACTCAGAAAATCATCTTGACTACCCTGATTTGTGTTGTTCTGACTGACAGTCACGGTGGGTGAGGTGGTAGCTTGGGACATGCTGGAAAACCAAAAAAGCAAAGGGTTTGCTACGAAGTTATTATATCAAAAACGTCCTTATCATATAAAACTATTAGATGAAGGAAAGACGTATCGATAAGGCACTTAAAATATGAAATTACGTTTCTCTCAAGGCTGTAGCTTCTGCGTTGTCTGGGTTAATCAACATCTTAGTTGAATGCATACTGGTTTGGATTGAAATGCCTCCTGTAAAGAAATACGTACCAATTTTGTTATATAGAATAATATTGAAATATTGTCAATTTACAATATAGGATAACAACACATTGTATGTAAGGATTTGAATGCATACTTGTTATGTGCCGACTTTGCAAAACAAAATTGCAATGACAGCATTTGCTGTAGATCCAGTTGCAGCAAACGCGTTCAAATTCTCTGGTTGGTGTTGAGCATTTGCTGTAGATCCAGTGCCTGAGAAAAGATGTTATTTTTCAGTGTTTAAAATTGACCATAGAGTCCACTAAATACTGAATTGATAAGAAATTCAATTATTAGCCCCATTATTGGCTATGCGAAAATTCAGGGACGTGTCTCTCAATTTTAGTGACTTTTAGAATTACATTTCAAAATCACATTTGATTTTATTCTAGTGTTTCAAAATTCTATATATGATATAACTGATTAGGAATGAATTGGATAAAAATGTTTATGATATAATATAATATGTTATAATTGATTGATTAGTAATGAATTGAATGGAGAGAGAGTGCGTTTGGCTGAATATAGCACCATAAATAAATGTATTTATTTTATTCATGGCAGTAATTGACCGATTAGGAATTCATTTGAAATTTCCATGATTAAAGCACGTATTGAAATGTTCTAATTTTATTCAAGGCAGTAAATTCTTTGATTTTCAATGAATTATTGATTTTGCTTAGTGTCAGCACCAATTGTGAAGCGTGAGTTATGGTGCCTGCTTACACAATTTACGAATTTAACGGATTAAATGATATTAATGACTGACTCGTTGATCACCATTAATTCTGATGAATACGTTATAATTCGGCCAATCACCATTAATTCTATTGAATACATGCCGCTGTCGTCCTCACAAACACTCTGTCGCCGCAACAACCACTGTAGTTTCCCCCTTTCAGCGTCAGCGCTGAACCCCCTTTCATCGCCACCGCGTGGCGTCGCCGGAAACGGCGTGAGCTCCCTCCATCGCGTCGTCCTTCAACCACCGTCGCACTCTCTCTCAAATACCAGGAATATACCCTTTTTAATGACCACAAACACGTGTTATTTTGGTTTTCTTTGGGATATGTTAACGCGGTTGTGGAGGAAATGTAACGTTGATATTCACGGTTGATAGTAACACTAATCAAAATTCAAATTGGAGGTAGTAATTAAGTCCAATTAATTAGCCTTGTAATGGTTGACTCACTGAATTAATGGCCAGCAAATAATCAGAAACGTATCCAGCAAGACAAATCAAAATATCAATGCTTTGCCTAAAATAAAAAACGTATCCAGCAATTCATGGGCAAGTGCATTTACTAATTTGCGTTTTTTATTGAACAGCTGCCTACATGGATGCCATGGGGTCAGAATATGCTGACGTGTGATTACGTCATCAATGACGTAATTTTTTCTGTCGGGTGACGTGTCATGCTTATGTGTGTGCTTCATGGTTTATTATTATTAAGATTAAGATTAAGATATAAGATTTCCTTCTCATTCTCTTCTACATTTTCCCTATCTTATATTTCCTCCCCACTCTTATTTCTTCTACTCTTTATTTTCGACGGAAATGTTCGCGGTGCGGTTTGGTTCCGTTTTGAGACAAAAAGTGAAACAAACCGCAAGATAAAACTACATGCGGTTTGGTTTGGTTCGATTGGCTCCCTAAAAAATCAAACCTAACCAAACGAATGCGGTTTGAATTGGTTCGGTTGGTTCGGTTTTTTTCGAGACAATATATAATTTAAAATAGAGTCTTTTATATTCATTTCTAAAATTTCTTATAGCAAAAATTCAAAAATTGTCACGAGACAATACATAATTTACCAGCTGGCATGTGTGCAAAATTTAGTGTATGCTTTTATATTTGTAAACCGTAAGCATTTAGAAATCAAAAGCTTAAGCTTATTAATGGTGCCTCTTGTAGCATGATTTCATGGATATTATGGAATATGTGTTGCGCCCGAAAAATCCGGTTTGGGACTTTTCGTTTGACAACGTGGAAAAAGTTTGGAGCCGCCACCAATATTTTAATTTTAAGACCAAAACATTGAAAAAAGGTCTTTTAAACAAGGCGGATGCTCTTTTGAAAACTAGAGATGTAGGTTCGGGGGTCGGTTAGGTACGGGGAAGGTATTAGCACCCCGCACCTCCTTTCTACCGAAAGGGAACCATTAACTTGATGTGTGGTTTGGACAAAAGTTTGAGTTTGAAAGCGGTTTATTCTACTTCTTTTCTTTTCTTTAGGAGTTTGTTTTATTGAAAACGAGGGGGAAAGGGATATTTTTGGTATCTTTGAAAAGCGGAACAAAACAAAGTTTTTTTTTTAAAAGTGTGCTTGACAGGACAGGACCCCGCTCCTACGTACCCTCACTGGAAGAGGGATCAAAGCTACGTAGTTCTCGGTTTTTTTTAAAAGTGTGCTTGACAGGACAGGACCCTGCTCCTACGTACCCTCACTGGAAGAGGGATCAAAGCGACGTAGTTCTCGGTTTTGAAAACGGCTTAAGGGGTTTTTCGCAATTGGGTGAGCGTTTGTGAAGACCGAACAACAACGGTTAGAATGGCCTCACTACTAACTCTTTTGAAAATGAAATCATCATTAATGACCTAAACGGCAACGGCGCGATTGGTGTTTAATGACAATTGGTTTATTTTTGAGAAATGAATAAGTTTTCGAAAATGGGATAGAGCTTTTGCGAAGACCGAACAACAACGGTTAGAATGGTCTCACTTCTAACTCCTTTTGAAAACAATATCATCATTAACAACCTGTTAACCTACATTTTCGACAAGATCAATTAAATGCAGTCAATATTGATGGCTTGTCATTAATAAAGAAGAGATGCTAACATTTGGTATTGAGAAGTTTGTTGTAAAGAGTAATTTAGACTATGTCTAAGGTTTAATGAAATCAAGAGTTTCCAGACAAAGATTTCGACAAGAAAGACGTCAAAAGTGTAGTCGAAGGCAAGACAGTGTTTCTGTCGAAAGTGCGGACCATTTACATGTTAACAAGGTTTGACTAGCTGCAGTCAGGAAGAAGAGTCGATATTTCGACAGCAAGAAGCGGTATACAGGGAGAATCAGCATAACACGTAACTTAGCAAAAATTGTAAAGTTGAAGTTGGCAGTTTCGACAGGAGGTTGAGCAACATTCAGATAACAGGTTAAACCAAAGATCGCTGGTAGAAAAGGATAGCAATGCTGTGGTCGGAAGATGAAGCAGTTATCTAAATTTTATCTAGTCGAAATGGCAGTTGTAACCGCTGAGCAGTTATTGTTTTTTCTTTTATTATAAATAGAAGTTTCTCGTAGAGAGAAAGGGGTCACAAATCATTACGCAAGTTACAGAATTCTGAAACTCTAACTTCCAAGCCAAAGCGAAAAACGAGTAGAAGAATCATTGTTCATTGTATGTGATTGTGCACCGTTTCTTCTTTATTATTCTTCAACTCAATTCGAATTTGTTTACATCTTTGCGAATCATTTTACTGCTTCTTTTATTTTAATTCTGTTTTTATGGTAAACCGTCCCCTTTTCTTTAAATTTCTTCTAATCAAAACACTGGTGTTCAAAGGCAATTGCACAGAGATTTTTCTAGTTTGATCTCACAAACATTCCTCATAAAACTAGTGATTGTTTGCTAAAAACACCAGCAAACAAATTGGCACGCCCGGTGGGACCTTTGCCTTTAATGTTGTGTGTTTACTTGTTAGTGTGTACAATCGTATGCGCTTAAGAAGTGGTAGAATGGTGCGTACTAATTCTAACAGTTCTTCTAGTTCTGGTCCTGCAATTTCACAAGGACAAGGAACAACCGTTGATTCTGCAAATATAACCGCAGGAGTAGTGGTAGGAACAATAACTCCTTCAACATCAGTAACCGTTCCTGCAGTATCAACGACCAATGTTGGTCCAACACAGTCTATGACTTTGCCATCAAGTATAGGGCTCCATTCTAGTCCTTATTTAGGGCCTCATGGTAGTCCTTATATGGCAACAGGAAACGGTTTAGGTACACGTTTTCAAAATTTGAATTTACCACTGTTTCCTTCGGGTATGTATGGCATGCCTACTGGAATGCCTCACATTTCAACATTTTCTCCCACACACGTTTCCTATGAAAGTGTGCAGGGTCGAGACCCTACTGCATTAACCACTGCATCTTTGTTGGCATTAAGACAACAAGTGGATGAAAGTAACCACGACATGGTTAATATGCTAACTCAACAGATTGGCACGGTTTCCAACCCATTAATTCAAAATACCAACACAAGTTATCAGATGTTGGCAAATCAAATGGGTAGAATTGCAGATTTCTTTGGGACTCCGACGGCTGATAATAGGCAAATTCCCAATGTTATGGGTAACATGCCTGGTAACCCTCAAAGAGCGGTTGCGGTCGAAGCCCAGGCAGTTGTAGGCGAACAACAAGGGTTAGCAAATCATATCCCTGAAGTAGTTTTGGTAAACCGAAACCAGAACGCTGACGAGGTTGTTCGACAGGTGCAACGAAATAATATTGGCGCTCAAGATAATATAGCCACTTTAGTAGAAACTATAATGGCTCAGAATGGCCTTAACATAGGTTTACATAGGCCTAATTTCATATCACCATTGTGTGAATATGTATTACAAACGGAATTGCCAAGAGGTTGGAAAATTCCTAAGTTTACCAAATTTGGTGGTGACACAAACGAGTCTACTGTCGAACACATTGCGCGTTTCTTGACTGAGGCTGGGGACATAGCCCAAAATGAGAATTTGAGAATGAAATGTTTCCCAAATTCTCTAACAAAGAATGCCTTCACGTGGTTTACCACATTGCCTCCTGCTTCTGTATTCACATGGGGTCAACTAGAAAAGGCGTTCCATGCACAGTTTTACACGGGTCAGTCAAAGATTAGTCTAAAAGAACTGGCCAGCGTTCGACGCAAAATGCCTGAGACTGTTGATGACTATCTGAATAGGTTTAGACTTTTAAAATCTCGTTGTTTTACACAAGTACTTGAACATGAACTCATCGAAATGGCTGCGGGTGGCCTCGATTATTCGATCAGGAAAAAATTGGACACATCCCATCTAAGGGATATGGCCCAATTAGCTGACAGAGTTCGACAGGTGGAAAGACTTAAAGAAGAAAAATCTACGTCAAATAGGTTTCATAAAAAAGAAAAAGTGGCTTATGTCGAAGAAGAATTCGACACTATACTTAGTGATGTCGAAAGAGAGGAGATAGACGTAGCTGAACTTAAGCCTGGTCCTCCTTACACCTGTAAAGTGTTAAGGCCTGCAAATGGGGGCAACCCTGTAGAGCCTAAAAATGATAGGTTTATGCTTAAAACTTATACATTCGACGTTACTAAATGTGATGAGATTTTCGATCTTTTGGTAAATGATGGTCAAGTATTGGTGCCTAAAGGTTTAAAAGTGCCAACTATTGACCAAAGAAAGAAAAAGGGTTACTGTAAATTCCATAATTTTTTGGGACATAACACTGACCGTTGTGTACTTTTCAGGGATATTGTGCAAAAGGCAATCGACGAGGGAAGGCTGAAATTTGCTGATAAGAAAATGAAGGCGCCCATGCTGATTGACACTGATCCATTACCCAAAGCTGAAGCCATGTATGCAGAACCTTTCAAAACGAATGTAAACATGGTAGACGCTGAAATGGAAGATCCTCCAAAAAAACTTAAATCCTCCACCAAGAAATTGGAGGGTTTTATATATGCTGAAGGGAAGAAACAAGAGATAACCTTGAAAGAGTACGATGGGAAGCTACATGTTGTGTACCCAAAAGCTGAAGAGGAATTGATAGACTTCCTCAACAGATGTAAGTGGAACAATTCTGAAGTCATGCTGTGTCCAAGATGCAGTGCTGTTTTCGATAAGGAAGCAGCCAAAGCTGTCGAAGGATACCAAGAGCAGGAACAACGCAAGAGAAAATGGCTTGACAACAGGCCAGATTTTAGCTTCGAAAAGGGAGACCTTCCTTACGAGATTAATGTTTCTACTAAGCCGTCGACAAGTAAGCAACAGTTTGTCAAGAAAACCTCGACCCAGAAGGGGTTCTTGAAGATTTCGCCCGGAAAGTCTTTTGTTCCTAAGTCAAATGCTCCTGTCGGGCAATGGATGTACAATAACAAACAAGCTAGAGCTGTTAAACAGGGTTTGGATGCTGCTAAGTATAATTACCAGAATAATTATAAAGGAAAAAATCCCATGACTAAGACCCAGTGGCGTCGTTACCAAAGACAGCAGAAAAAAAAGAAGGAGCTTGTGGATGTTGATAAAGTTCCAAGTTTTCTGGCAAACAACCGTGTTCCACGAAGCATGGTGACAACAAAAGATGTGGCTGAGAAAACTGGAGATGTCAAAGAAGAGAATGCAGAGGAGAATGGTGCTGTTGCAAGTCAAACAGATGCTGCGAACAAGGATCCAGATAAGAAGGGTTTCGAGTTATCAGCTTCTGCCAAGTCCTTCGTTCCAAAGGCAGCTCCTACATATGAGAAGTGGATACATGCTGGGTGTAGACATTACAGACATGCTAGTCCGCGTAGTGAAGTTGTTGAAAAAGAGAAGGGCAAAGCTGTTGTTACAGAAAAGCCAAGAAGGCCTGCTCTTGAAAGGATTTTTCCTCCGTTGTCGAAGTTGAAGGAGCAAAGCTCTGATTTCGATGAAGAAACAGAGTCAGATTCTGATTATTCTTTCGACGTTGTTTGCAATGTAGTGTCAATACTACCTGTTGAGTATGATGTCATCACGGTACCAAATGATGTAGAAGAGGATTTTACTGAAGATATGGCTCATCATAAGCCAATGTGTTACTATGTGATGGACGATGGCTGCGTCGAAGAACAGACAGCAACTTTTGAAAGGCCAGATATGGTTATGAAAGACCATTTGAAGCCATTGTATGTGCAGGTCAAAGCAAATGGCGTTGGCATAAACAAAGTCCTGGTAGATGGCGGCGCTGCGGTAAATCTAATGCCACAGTGTTTGTTGAAGAAAATAGGTAAATTCGACACAGATCTGAGCCCACACAACGTTGTGTTGAGCAACTATGAAGGCAAGTCTGGCCATTCTTTAGGTGCCATTGAAATAGATTTGGTAGTAGGAACAGTGAAGAGAAAGACTATGTTCTTGGTGATAGCTTCAAAAGCTAATTATAACATGCTCCTTGGAAGAGAATGGATTCATGGAGTAGGTGTCGTACCCTCAACTTTGCATCAACGCTTGGTGATTTGGAAGGAAGATGGTCTGGTTGAAAATATAGAGGCAGACCAAAGTTATTTTCGAGCTGAAGTGAACCAAATAACAAGAGAAAACTTTGAGAAACAAATGGCTAAAATTGCGCCATTTACATCTTCGCTAGCATATTCTCCCCATGATAGCACACTTGCTTCAGTAAACTTACATCCAATGTATGGCTTCATGTGGGAAAGACAAATGGTGGGAGATGTAGGTGTTTATCCTGTTCCTCCAACAGGATGGAACACTGATTCTTAAAGATTTGTTTCTTATGTCAGCCCCCAATGCATGGGACAAGATTACGGCTTATATGGCCGAAAACAAGATAAAGGAGGCTATGGAAGCCGAATTGATTCAACAAACAATGGCTGTCGAAGCCAGGGACTCTGAAGAGAAAAACGGCATCATCATAGAAGAAAGACTTGATTGCATTTATGATGATGGGCCATTAGGGTTCGAAAAGGATCCTAGAGATTTAACAAGGCGTATGCAAGCTCAAGACCCATTGGAAGAAGTAGACTTGGGAGATGGCTCAAAGAAAAGGCCAACTTATATTAGTGCATACCTTGATGTCGCATTGAAAGCCCAAGTTATAACATTACTAAGGGAGTTCAAAGACTGCTTTGCTTGGGACTACGACGAAATGCCTGGTCTAAGTCGAGAAGTTGTAGAGATGCAACTACCAATTCGCCCAGGGAAGAAACCGGTGAAACAAATGCCAAGGAGATTTACCCCTCAAGTGTTGACGAAGATCAAGGAAGAAATCGAAAGGCTATTCAGGAATAAGTTCATCAGAACTGCCAGGTATGTCGAATGGTTAGCTAATATAGTCCCTGTAGTAAAGAAAAATGGCACACTTAGAGTTTGCATAGACTTTAGAGATTTAAATAATGCTACTCCCAAAGATGAATATGCTATGCCTGTGGCAGAAATGCTAATTGATTCGGCAGCGGGATTTGAATATCTCAGTATGCTAGATGGTTATTCTGGGTATAATCAAATTTTCATTGCTGAAGAGGATGTAGCAAAAACCGCATTTCGATGCCCAGGGGCGTTAGGTGTTTACGAATGGGTAGTGATGCCATTTGGTTTAAAAAATGCTGGGGCTACATACCAAAGGGCAATGAATTCTATATTTCATGATTTTATCGACAATTTTATGCAAGTATATATAGATGATGTGGTGGTAAAATCTTCCTCAGAAAATGGTCACTTGAACCATCTTCGACAATCTCTTGAAAGAATGAGGAAATATGGATTAAAAATGAATCCACTAAAATGTGCCTTCTGTGTACGAGCAGGTGATTTCCTGGGTTTCGTAGTGCATAAAAAAGGCATTGAGATCAACCAGAATAAGACTAAAGCTATTATGGAAACGAAGGCTCCTTCGACCAAGAAAGAACTTCAGTCATTGCTGGGAAAGATTAATTTCCTTCGAAGATTTATATCAAATCTAAGTGGCAAAACGCAAGCATTTTCGCCATTGTTGAGACTGAAAAAAGAAGACGAGTTCAAGTGGGAACAAGTCCATCAAGCAGTTTTTGATGAGATTAAGTCTTATTTAATGAAACCACCAATTTTATTGCCTGTTATTAGAAATAAAGTGTTGAAATTGTATATAGCAGCTTCTGATAACACAATAGGTAGCATGTTAGCACAAGAGGATGATAATGGTGTTGAAAGAGCCATTTATTACCTCAGTAGAATTTTAATTGATGCTGAAACAAGGTATAGCCCAATAGAAAAGTTGTGCCTTTGCCTGTATTTCTCATGTACTAAGTTAAAGCAATATATAAAGCCAGCTGATGTTTATGTTTATTCGCATTTTGATGTTATTAAGCATATGTTATCAAAACCAATGTTACATAGTCGAATTGGTAAATGGGCTCTAGCTTTATTAGAATATAACTTAACATATCAACCTCTCAAGTCAGTCAAAGGACAAGTGGTCGCCGATTTTATAGTAGACCACTCTGTTGTCGAAAATATGATAAGTGTTGTAGACACGCGTCCTTGGAAGTTATATTTCGACGGTTCAAGCCATAAAAAGGGAGTTGGGATTGGCATGTTAGTTATAACCCCTAATAATATCCCAACGAAGTATAAGTTTCGAATTCAAGAATCTTGCTCCAATAATGAGGCGGAGTACGAGGCTTTAATTGTAGGCCTTAAAATTTTGCTCGAATTGGGGGCAGATCATGTCGAAATAAAAGGTGATTCTGAACTGGTTATCAAACAGTTAACCAAGGAATACAAATGTATTAAAGAACACCTTATAAAGTATTATGTTGTTGCCAACACTATGTTACAGAAGTTTACAACTGTACACCTGGAACATTTACCACGGGTTAAAAATCAAGTGGCAAATGAATTGGCACAAATAGCTTCAGGCTACAAAGTCTCAGCACAAAGCCTAAAAGAGTTGATTGAGATAAAAGACAAACTCGTTTTAGTCGACTCTCTTTCTCATGATACATCTTCAACGTTATTGTCATCACCAAAAACTTGGGGGGCAATAAATACAAGTGAAGAGTTTGTCGAAAAACGTCACATTGTCGATGATTTTGACTTAGCGGAAATTTTTGCTATTGACAATATGATTGATAATGATTGGCGGAAGCCTATTGTAGAGTATTTGCAAAATCCTACAGGAAACACTAATAGAAAAGTAAAATACAGAGCTTTAAGCTATGTGATAATTGGAAACGAATTGTTCAAGAAAACTCCTGAAGGAGTGTTATTAAAATGCCTTAGCGAGAATGAGGCATATTTAGCAGTTTCCGATACGCATAGTGGAGCATGTGGTTCACACCAAGTAGGCCACAAGATGAAATGGTTATTGTTTCGACAAGGAATGTATTGGCCAACTATGTTGAAAGATTGCATAGAGTTTGCCAAAGGATGCCAAGAATGCCAAAAACATGCTGGGGTACAACGTGTGCCTGCAAATGAGTTACATTCCATAATTAAGCCTTGGCCATTTAGAGGTTGGGCTCTAGATGTGATTGGAGAGATAAAACCAACTTCATCAAAAGGCCATATATTCATCCTTGTAGGGATTGATTACTTTACCAAATGGGTTGAAGCAATACCTTTAGCCAATGTTGATCAAGAGGCGGTCATAAAGTTTATTCAGAATCATATCATTTACAGATATGGAATTCCAGAAACCATTACGACAGATCAGGGTACTGTTTTTACTGGTCGAAAAATGGTAGAATTTGCTGCTGAAATGGGTTTTAAGTTATTAACTTCGACACCGTATTATGCACAAGCCAATGGTCAAGTAGAGGCTGCCAATAAAATCATTATTAATTTGATTAAAAAACATGTTGGGCAAAAACCCAAAAATTGGCATAATACTCTTGATCAAATATTGTGGGCTTGTCGAACCTCACCTAAAGAATCTACCAATACTACTCCTTACAGGCTAACATTTGGACATGACGCGGTGTTACCTGTCGAAATTTGTTTACAATCGACAAGAATTCAGAGGCAATGGGAAATTCCTTTTGAACATTATTGGAATATGATGCTCGATGAATTGGTCGATTTAGACGAAGAAAGGTTGTTAGCCTTAGAAATACTTATTCGTCAGAAAGAAAGAGTAGCTAGAGCTTATAACAAAAAGGTTAAGTTGAAAACCTTTGAAGAAGGAGAGTTAGTGTGGAAAACCTTGTTGCCTATGGACAAAAAAGATAGAATCTTAGGTAAATGGTCATCAGGGTGGGAAGGCCCATTTCGCATTTTGCAATGTTTTTCGAACGGTGCTTATGAAGTCGAAGAGTTAAGTGCTGATAATCGAATTTTGCGTATAAATGGCAAGTATTTAAAAAGATATAAGCCAATGTTGCAAGAAATTAAAATAAAGCAAAATTAAGAGAATGAGAAGATATAAACATGGCACTCATGCCAAGAAAGATTGTCAGAATACAGATGGAAAGTTAAATTACAAAAGAAGCTTTAAGCCTCTCAAAGGCTGTTCTAGCATGCCTCAATCTGGTATCTAAAAGGGTTTCTTCTTCAGTTAGCCTCTTAACCGTTTCGTCATGTTTCTGAACCTTCTCCAGGTGTTCGATAGCCAAGGTTGCCTCAGTGCGAAGTGCGTTCTCTACAGAAATTGAAGACTTCTGTTGAACAGAGATTTTCTTCTTTTCTTCCGCTTCAATCTTCGATTGCAACTCCTTGATTTGGGCCTGGTATGTCGAAATGTTTGCATCACAGTCTTCTATTTCCTTGGAATTAGTTGCTGCTTGAATTTCCAAGGCTAAAATCTTGCTTTCTGAGGCTTCGACGGCGACACTTTCTTCTGTCAGAAGTTCAAGCTCGCGCTCTTTGCTCACAATAGTACTCTTCTTTTTCTGAATATCTCTGGAAATTTGCTCTAGTAAAGGCTCAAATTCAACAATAAAGCATAAAAGAGAGTCACTGGAGCCAGAGTTATTAAGTTTATTGAGCAAAGACTTGAGTTTGTAATAGAGCATATGATTTGTTTCGATAGCCTTGAATAGATCTATCTCAAAGAGGGTTGTTTGAAGTTCTCGAATCAGGTCTTCTTTAGGACCTTCAGAGGAATTGCCAATAGAAGCAGTCGAGGCACTTGGCTTACTTTCTGTCGAAGATAAACCACTCACCATTCGTTTGAAAGCCTCAAGAGGATCTTTGCGTTTTAGGTCCAAAAATTCTTGTTCTTGAAGGCTAAGAGCGGTGTCATGTGTTGAGGGCACAGAGCGAGGAGAATTGGCTATCTCAAGAGATTCACTCCTTTCATTGTTACCGTCGTCTTCACTTTCCTCTTCGTTGTACCTTTGCTCTTCCATGTTTGGAGAAGAAGATATACTGATCTCAGCTCCACTGTGGTCAACATCAGGACTTTCATCAACGTCCATAGCAGCAGGTTCTGGGCCATGAGCAGGAATTTCCTTGGCAGTTTCAGCAAGAATAGTCTTTTCAGCCAACAGTGTATCTTCGACAACAGGTGTATGTTGATGCAAATCTTTTTCTTCGACACCTTCTCCAGAAACATTTATTTTTGAAGGGGAATGGGTGGAGGAAGGCGTAGCCTGTTTTGTTGGGACTTCAGTTTCCTAAAAAATGAAGTAAAGTGAGTATTATCACATAAACAAAGTTTTCGGGTTTTCGAAAAACATAGGCTTCAATTGATCACCTTAGCTATGATATTCTCAACTAAAGAGTGTGCACTCTGGGTTTTCTTGATAAGCCTTTTCGGAACTTTTTCTTCTTGTTGTTGTCTTTCGACAGAAGTTTGTTGGGAAACAGTTTTAGAGGCATCTTGAGAATGTTTTGTCTTTCTCTCTCTTTCTGTTTCAGGAACTTGAACCTTGATGGGTTTAGTCCTGAGCAGTGGTGTCTCATCAGACTGAAAATACAACAATCATATAAGCATGAATAAGAAAAAGAAAACAAATATAAATAGACAAAGTTTTGAGAACTTCGACCTCTGAATCGCTCACGACTCTTGGTTTAACATTTCTTGTTTTCTTTGGATTGGATGTTAAAGAGCTACTTGTTCTTTTTCGACTCTGCAAAGCGGATGACTAATTAGTCGAAGAGTACAAGAAGATGACATAACGAGTAAAGATAAGTACTCACTTTTTGTTTTTCTTCTTGAAGAGGTTGTTTTCTTATTGACGAAGCCTCAACATCTTTTTTCTTCGTCTTTGTTGCTGCGCCATCTGTCGAAGATGATGTGATAGGAATGGCTACAAATATTCGACAAACAAGTGTTAATACGAAATACATAAAAAAGGAAATTCATTTTTCCTAAGTCTTGTGAATCACCTTCTCTAATGGAGGACAAGATTCGAATATGTTGAATATCTAAATGAAGATGACCCTCAAAAGTGTATATGTCCTGCTTAGTCGAAACTACTTTCTCAGCTGTTTTGTTCGAAAAATCAAATAGTGCCTTAGTCGAACCACATACGAACCATTCTGGAATGGGTGACCAAAACGCCAGAGCCAGTTCACTGGTTGGTAAAGGTGGAAATCTAATTTTGTTTTGTGTTAAAGCATAAAAATATTTGTCGGGTACATAAGGTGGAAAAATCATAGTCGGGATTTTATCAAGAATTTTTTGTTTAAAAACTTTTGCAGCTTGAGAAACAGTTCGACGAAGATTAGTCGGATCATATACAGTTTCGAAATATTGTTGAAATGCTCGAATTTCTCGAATATGTATACCTTTCGACTTGGTCTTCTTTTTCTGCGAAGAAGGAAAAGCAGATATTAGTTTGACCAATAGACTAGCCTCTTCGACACCAGTGAATTTCCTGGTGATATACTCTGTCCACCACTGAGAAAATTTGTGGGTACAAGAGAAAGTTGGTTCAAAAGGGAGGGGAGTAAGACGAAAAGAATCAGCAGGAAAGTCATTGAGACGATTTATCCATTCTTCTTCATTCTCAGGAACTAACAGTTCCCTTTTAGACCGGAAAAAAGGGCTGGGTCGAAGTTGACACAACCCAAATTGCCGTGCATATAAACTTGGATGATATGAGAATAAACCAAATTGGTTTGATGACTTCCCAGGAGAAATTCGAGACGACAGCAGTTGAGGAGTTAAAAATGCTTTCCAAATTTGATTGGTTTCTTGTTCCTCATCAGAGTTGTCAGCAGGAAATTCCCTAGTGAACCAATGTGGTCCATAATTTCTTCCAGCAAAAGGGGCCATAGAAGGAGAAAATTCTGTACAATTCAGAAACATGTTGAAAGCTTGTGAAAAGAGATCTTCGACAGATACTCCTATTTGTTTAGGTTTCAACAAAGCAAGTCGCACTCCTTCGACCCCTCTGTTAGAAATTACGTCAAGATACTCATCAGGAGTATACATTATCAATTTCGAATTGAAAGTGGCAAGAAGCCACAATTGAAACAGCCAAATTGGTCCAGAGACCAAATATTTCCCTTCTGGTTTGAGTCCTTTCAAATCAAGAGCCCATTGTTTCAAGTTGTCGAAAAGAGACCCTAAAATAAGGGTAGCCAAGTTGATCTTTCGACGTTAATGTAATTGAATGGCTAGGGGGATATACATCTTAGCCACTTGAAGTGACGAAGAACAGAAGACATAAAAGGATAACCAGAAAGTGAGAAAAGCAATATGCTCTTCATCAGAAACATCCCTCGACCCAGTAATGTGTTTCTCTTCAATATAACCTTTAAAGCTAGCCTTTTTGAAGTCAAAATCGAAGTCAGTTTGAGTAGCAGGGTCGAAAATTTCCCCTAAGGGCTTTAAACCTGTTATAGCTGCCACATCAAGCAGAGTAGGGGCAAGCATGCCACACTTTAAATGACGGCTGTTGGTAGTGATATCCCAAAAATGTAGAGCAGAAAGGAGCATTGGGCTTTGATACTTAGGCCCATACCTTGAGATTTGGATCAGGTCGAAAATTCCCTGACTCTTCCAGATATCTCCTTTCTTCGACTCAATTTTGTTGAGCCAGTCGATGTAAGGCATGTTTTTCTCAGTTGGTGGCGAAGATCGAAAAATCCTATTCGGGTTACTCATAAAATCCATCACGTGTGGACCTTCGCTGAAAATCCTAGGGCTGAGTCTATGGTAGCTAAGGAAAATGTCCCTAATCTTAGAGGAATCATCATCAGCGAGAGGGAGAGGGCCCAAAAATGCATGCTTTGAAGGTTTAGAGAAGGGGATAAGTACCTGAGACCGGTAAATTTGTGTTTCCTCCAAAGTAAGAGCAGGTTCAAAAACAAGGGTTTTCTTCCCAAGAGTTACAGCAGGAGATTTTATGGTAGAAGAAGATGCCATCGTTAGAAACTGGAAGCTAGTGAAGAAATAGAAGTGCTTAGTAGTGTCTGCTTTGCTTCGTGAGGTGAATAAGGAAAAGGAAATGCAGTAATCAGAAGAAGCTTTAATGGAGTTGTTCGTAGAGAAGAAGAAGAGGAAAGTTCTGGAAAAAAGAAATGAAAGGGTTCAACTTCCTTTTTATAGCCGTGTTACCACGTTCAAAAAAAAAAAATTGGTAATCGTGGCTTTAGTGGGAAACGTGAGATTGTGGAAAATCTAGACAGTTAACTGTGCACACGTGGCGCACTCTCGTTGGAAGAAGGCGCCAGCAAACTCTGTTTTAGCTCAGAAACGTCCCCTCATATTCTGAAAAAAGATATGAAATGATAGCATAAGATTTCATGGGATAGTCGAAAGAAGTTTCAAAAAGTCGTTTTCTATTTTCATTCAAGAATTCAGTCGAAAACGTCTTTTTGGGGGGCAATTTGTTAACCTACATTTTCGACAAGATCAATTAAATGCCGTCAATATTGATGGCTTGTCATTAATAAAGAAGAGATGCTAACATTTGGTATTGAGAAGTTTGTTGTAAAGAGTAATTTAGACTATGTCTAAGGTTTAATGAAATCAAGAGTTTCCAGACAAAGATTTTGACAAGAAAGACGTCAAAAGTGTAGTCGAAGGCAAGACAGTGTTTCTGTCGAAAGTGCGGACCATTTACATGTTAACAAGGTTTGACTAGCTGCAGTCAGGAAGAAGAGTCGATATTTCGACAGCAAGAAGCGGTATACAGGGAGAATCAGCATAACACGTAACTTAGCAAAAATTGTAAAGTTGAAGTTGGCAGTTTCGACAGGAGGTTGAGCAACATTCAGATAACAGGTTAAACCAAAGACCGCTGGTAGAAAAGGATAGCAATACTGTGGTCGGAAGATGAAGCAGTAATCTAAATTTTATCTAGTCGAAATGGCAGTTGTAACCGCTGAGCAGTTATTGTTTTTTCTTTTATTATAAATAGAAGTTTCTCGTAGAGAGAAAGGGGTCACAAATCATTACGCAAGTTACAGAATTCTGAAACTCTAACTTCCAAGCCAAAGCGAAAAACGAGTAGAAGAATCATTGTTCATTGTATGTGATTGTGCACCGTTTCTTCTTTATTATTCTTCAACTCAATTCGAATTTGTTTACATCTTTGCGAATCATTTTACTGCTTCTTTTATTTTAATTCTGTTTTTATGGTAAACCGTCCCCTTTTCTTTAAATTTCTTCTAATCAAAACACTGGTGTTCAAAGGCAATTGCACAGAGATTTTTCTAGTTTGATCTCACAAACATTCCTCATAAAACTAGTGATTGTTTGCTAAAAACACCAGCAAACACAACCTAATCGGCAACGGCGCGATTGGTGTTTAATGACGATTGATTTATTTTTGTTTTGAAAGTAAAAGTTTCTTTTTGTTTTGAAATGATTTTAGGAAATGGGTTTTAGAAAAGGAGTAGAACATTTCAAGTCAATTCTAAATCCATAACCAAATGCAAATGAATGAATAATACTCAAGCAAACATGAACATATCATTCATTAACCAAGATTAAACATGCCCATACAATCAAAGGATTCAATTATTAAATAGGCAAAACAAAGTTCTCAAAGTAATTGTGTGTGTGGAAGAAGGATTGTATTTACCCTAATGACTCTATGCTACAACATGCGTGTAGACTTACGTCTCCATTAGGAGGTCATACAAGTGGAGAGGAGGGCACACAATCAAGTCAAGACATTTACATGGCATCAAGAACAAGTGAATACAATTGATTGTAAACATAGAGTATTCTAAGTTAAATGATTGAGTATGTAAGCAAGGATGCATGATTAGGTAAGCATGTAAGTGCATGAGTGTACAAGGAATGGATGCATAGCACTTTATTTATGAATGGATGGCATACAAGGATGCATAAGAGGATGCAAGAGATATAAGCATATGAGGATGCATGAGAGTGTCACATAAACTAAGTATGAATGAAGATGCATGAATGTGAAAATGTTTTGGGTATTTTTGCAAGTTGATAAGTTGTAAAACTTTAAGTAAGAAGTTAGTGAAAAGTAAAGTAAAAATGCATGAAGTAAATGGTAATTATTTAATGAGATGGTAAAGTAAAAATGCATTAGGTAAATGGGAAGTGGTAAAATCTTTTTATGTTTTAGTAAAAAATTAATGAAGTGGTAAAAACCAAAGTAGTAAAATATTTTTATGTTTTGGTAAAAAGTTAATGAATGGTAAAGTAAAAAGTAAGTGAGTGGTTAAAAATAAAAAAACACATTGACACAATTGCATTCATTTACACAAGATCAAACAACCAAACAAAGAACAACAACAAAATCAACTTGGAAATATTTTTAGATCTATAAGCATGCGAATCAAAGGAAACATAGATCCACATTTTATTTAATAAAAAAAAACCAAAATTAACACAAAGCAACATAGATCTATTTTTTTTGCAAGGATTCATATGATTAAGCAAGGAAGTGCAACAAAATCATATCAACCCTAACTTTTTATGATATGCGAAATGCTAAAGCCCATAAACAACAATTTTATTTATGAAATCTAGTGCAAAATATGTAAAGATGCAAGAGAAGTTATTCAAAGAAGAATAACTCCTTCAAGGCCAGGGACCCATCTCAAACACCCAAAGCTCCCTAAGTCTTTGTCAAAATGTTTGAAATGGATCCTCAAAGCAAACAAACAATCAAGAAGGAGTTTGGAGTAGAGGAGAGATTATGCAAGAAAAACTAAATATGAGATGCAAGGTTTCAAGGCTTACCTCAAAATCACAAAGAAATGAAGAAGGAGATGATATAGACTCAAAATGAACTTGGATCTACCCTTGAACCCACAAAGATTGCTAGCTCTTAGCAATTTGATGATGCAACCTTGAAGAGAATGGAAGGAATGATGATGATCTAGCAAGAAATGGAAGATTTGATGGTGAAAGATGAAAAGAATGAAGTGAGGGAGTGAGAGAGATTTCGTGGAAGAGAGGAAGAGGGAGAAGTTTTTGGTGTGCTAGGGTAAAAAATGATAGTGTAGGAGAATGAGAGGCCAAAGGATCCTTAGGTGTGGGAATGAGGGAGTATTTATAGAGTTATTTTAGGTTTAGGGGCAATTGGGTCATTGGCCTTACTAAGTGCTCTAGGATTGAGTTTTAAAATTAAATGGAGGGTTAGGATTAAAGGTCACTTGGATTGAGGGTATTGAGAAAACACAAAAGGTGAGAGTGAGAGAGTGGGGGTGAAAATGAGGGAAGGGAGTGAGAGTTTTTGTAAAAAAAAACTTGTCTTATTTTAGGAATAATGAGAGGCAAGAATAGGGTTAGGGGTATGATTGGGATGGAATGTTACCAAAGAGGAAAATTGGTGTTTCCTTATGAAGAGGTTAGTGTAAGTGAGTGAGGTTATTTACCAAAGAGGGCATGGATCTTCATGAGAGTGAGTGAGAATTGGTGATATGCACCAAAGGAGAAGGTTTAAGGATGGTACAAGGCATATTCCTTCAAGATAAGGAATAATAGTACAATAGAAGAGTGTGGAAGAATTTTGTGAGAGGGAGAGAGAGAGAGAGGGGATTTCGAAATTGTGGGGGGGGAGAGAGAGAATTTCAAAATTGTGGGGGGAGAGAGAGAGAGAGAGAGAGGAAAAAAAAACTTGTTTTTGTTCTTTTGTCTTATTGAGGACACTTCCTTTTTTTTGAGTTTTTGAATTTGAAATTTTTGGGCATGGGAAATAATGGGAATGCAACTATTGAAAATGTGTTACATGTTTTTGGGCACCATGAAATATTCCCTCTAGTCACCCATGACAATAAAAATTGTCACTTAAGAATTGAGGAATATTTAATGGTCCTTTTTTATTTTTCTATGCACTAAAAATGGAAAAAGACATTTTTAATTATTTTTGACTAGGGTTTTCTTTCTAAAAAATTGTACAAAAATTATCCTTGATAGAATAAAAATGTACTTTTTGTGGATGTGCATTTTTGGCGAGAAAATCATCTTTTTGCGAAAAACGACCAAAATGTCCTTTTTGACCCTAAAACCCTAATTTGCCTAAAAAGTGCATTCCAACCCTAAAAATGATTTTAAAGACCTTGGAATGACTTCTAGGACCCAAAATGCAATGCATGATGCTCTTCATTCTTCAATTTATTTATTTTTTGTGAAAAATTAGGGTTTTGACCTAAGCCGGACAAAATTAGGGTATGACAATATGGACTTCATTGGTTGAGATATCTGCCAATTTGACACTGTCGTGTAGTAGTAATTTCCCTTCTTCAATGGACAGACCCTTGAATATATGGATGATTCACGCGGCTGTTGAAAAAATCACAAAGTCAATAAATAACAAGGTAATCAAAACCGGACCGGACATTGAACCGGAAGAGGTAGCGGTTCAGGGGTTCTTGGGTTCAACCGGTTGAATCGGGGGTTGAACCGGAATTAATTAAATAGATTATTTAATATAATTTTTACAATATATAAAGGATAAAAAACAAAAAAAATCGTAGTATAACATAATAAAATTATAATATTCAACAATCATAGATAGTTAGATACTAGTATAATGTAAGTACTCTCATAATAATATTAGTGTACACATTTATTTTCATTATAGAATTATCTAACAGTATTTTGTAATATTCTTTTATATAGTAATTTTGTAGTATTATTTTATATTGTAATGATAGTATAGTAATGTTTGTAAAAAAAAAAACTATTATTATACAGCAGGTAACATTTGAGTAGTGAAATGTTTGTTGATGAAGGCAGTAAGGAGTTGAAGGCAACAAGGAGAATGAGAAAAACTGGAAAATAACAACTCAAGGTTAGTCCCACATCGCTTGGAGTTGAAGAAGGAGTACAGGGATATTGCTATAAAAAACCCCTTCCTTCACCAGCGAATATATTCTGTGGAAGCAGGTCAATATTTTTGAACCGCTCCAAACCGCTTTGAACCCGGTTACGGCGGTTTAGTACCGGTTATCCAGTTTAAATTTCGGTTCTTTGCTATAGCGGTTTCCAGTGCTATATGGACCGGATAGGGGTCCGGTTCCCGGTTCAACCGGTCGAACCGGCCGGTCCGGTCCGGTCCGGTTTTGATTACCTTGATAAATAAGTCTTAGTGTTATCTTCGGTTTGGTTTTGTTTGGTCAGGTTGGTGGAACAAAAACTGCGGGCCGGTCGAACCAAATCGCGTAGTTGACTAGAAAATAAAACCGAATAGAACCGATAAATATCGGTTTTTTGTGGTTTTCGGTTTGGGTTTGTTCAGTTTGCGGTTCTATTGGTTTGGTTCGGTTTTGAACACCCCTACTCTCCAATCTCCATTAATTTCTCTACATATCTCTCTTCTACATTTCCCCTTTCTTCTTCCTTCTCATTCATTCTCACTTCTTCATTTGTATTCCTTCTTACTTCTGTTCCTTCTTACTTCTTCATTCTTATTCTCTCCTATATTATTTCTTCTCATACTCTCTTTCATTCTTATTCCTTCCTACTTCTTCCTTCTCATTATCTTCTATATCATTTTTTCTCGTATTCTATTTCATTTTCATTTTTTCTTACTTCTTATTAAATTAAATATTAAATTTTAAAATCCAAAAAAAAAAATTAATTTTATTTAAAAAGAATAATAATAATTCCGCTGGTAATGTGCGTTTCCGGCGGATTTTTCAATTTTGTTTTTGAAAAATAAATTCGCCGGTAATCTGTGTTTCCGGCGGATTTTTCAAAAAAAATAAAATAAAAAAGTTCGGCCAAAAATGTGCGTTTCCGGCCGGTATTTTCAATTTTTTTTAAAAAAAAAATATTCGCTGAAAATTACCGACAGAAATTCCTAATTTCGCTGAAAAACATTACCCATCGACTATCGAGCGTTTTAGAAATGAATAATAGAAGAATGATTTTTTAAACCCATGCGTACGCAAGATTAGAATGAGGCTTGTATTTTGATCAAAAAGAATGAGGCTTGTATACTTGTTATACAAACCGAGCTAAAAGTTTATTAACATTAACAATTTATTATTTATAAAGTGTCTATTAAAAAAATTGGTGTAGATTTTGTTAATAAAAGAATGAGTCTTTTATTTTAAATTGATTAAGTGTTGGTCTTTTAAATGGATATGGTATTGTTGATTATATAGTAGGAAAACCATTATTTAACGGTAGCAGCACTAGTGCAAAAATGACAATAAACAGCACCTTTTAGCATCAGTTGTTTGGATAACCGATGTTAAAGGTAGGGGCGGTGGTAATTTTGCAATTAAATGGAAGTTTTGAGTTTTCACGCCTACTTTTAACATCGGTTGTTTAAAAAACCGATGTTAAAAGTGTTGGTGTTAGACTGTTAACATCGGTTGTTTAAAGAACCGATGTTAGAAGTTTAACACTCTCGTTCACAAAACACGCAAGCCCTCACTCTCCGCCCGCACTATCACTTTCAGAAGAATATTTTCACACTTCTCACCCTCTTACACTCTCCGCCGCTCTCACTCTCCGCCCTCATCATCACGCTCACCTCTCTCGTCGTCCCAGCCTTCTCCCTCTGCTGCCATTGTCGTTCTTTACCGCTCCTACGACAAACACCGCTGCCAACCACCGTTGGTCTCCTTCTCTCGGTCGCCTCTCCTCTCTTCTTCTTAAAGGGTAAGTGGTTTTCTTCTACTCTACTTCTATTTTACAGAAAAACCTTAATTTTTGGTTGAATCAAAACCCTAACTCCTCTTCATATTTTTTCATAGTCCCAATACTCTGTCATTCTTCTTCCTATTGGCTCCTTTGGCATTTAGTGGCTGAACCAGTAGTTTGAAGTTTCCAAGTAGCTTTTGCAGCATTCAAGCGTATTTTTTTAGGGTTTTATTGTTGATCGGACTTGGAATCAGTAGCTGTTAGGGTTTGATTTAGGTTTCATTAGTTTTTTTTTTATTTAGGACCATTGTTGGCTACCCACGGAGTGTCCCAACACTTTCAACGAAGGGCTAATCTCCGCTCGCTACTTGCGGCAAGGATTTCGCTGGCTAACACGCCTTTTTAACGTGGGCGGGAATCGAACCCGGGAGCAAACCGGATCGACCCCCACTACGTAGCTCAGGGTAGCCCGACCACTGGGCTAGACGTGTTGGTTCGGTTTCATTAGTTGTTGTTGATGTGGATTCTGCTACAATACATTGGATTTGGGGGGTTTAATTTAGGTTTGATTTTCTATTTTGCTGATAGGGTTTGATTTTCTATTTATTTTCTTTCGTCCTCGTCTTTTTAGATAAGATTGAATGTTCTGAGTCTTCTAGTGGTTATATGTAAAGCTAATGACTTCGTTGTGAAATTTCTGTTTCCGTAAATTGTAGAGTATAAGTATTTTTTTTTGACAAAAGTAGACTATATAAGTATTGATTTTTGATAAATATCAATGGCAGTTGAATTTTGTTTAATTTAATGTCTGGATTAGAAGCGATCGAGAATATAATTGTTAGGTTTCAATTGTTGACTGATTTATCATCTAACTAGGTCAAAGTCTCCGCCAGATGTCAAACGTTGGGAACTCAACAAACATTTTGTGGTATGAATGTCCAATTCAAAAACACGATAGACAGCAACTACTTCAGCAAAATGATTGTGTTATATGGCTAGATGAAGATAAAAGACCACGCTTAGTATATTCAGATGTCAGGATATTACCATTACTTTCATTCTTCTAGAGACCACTACAACCCCCACCCTCTCTGTTTGTTTGTGTGCATGTACTGGACACATTGGCCGTTTATGATTTTAGGAAAACACTTTTGCATGTGCTTTGAGTCAAAGCTTGCATTCCAGAGGAAAAAATGTCTTACATCCTTGATGGTGACAATATTCGTCATGATCTAAACCGTGATCTATTTTTAGAGAAGAAAATCGTTCAGAAAACATACCAAGGATTGGTGAGTTTCTACTTTCTACAACACACACAAACAAACACTAGATTATTTTTTGGGGTTTATAAATGTTTTTCCCTATATCTTCCAGTCATAATGTATTATTTATTAGTAGTCACATATCATGATTTTGAAAATTTTCGGTGAGGTGGCAAAACTATTTGCTGATGCTGGTGTTATTTGCATCACTAGTTTAATATCACCCTACCAAAAGGATAGAGATGCTTGCAGAGCACTACTGCCGGAAGGGGATTTCGTAGAGGTATATTCTTCTTATTGTGGTGTTCATAATAATGCAGGTAGTTTGGAATTTGCTGTTAAGGTACTGTACAATGATTAAACAAGAAGAGGTTCTTCATAGCTAATAGCCTAATACAATGCTCACATATTGCAGGTTTTCATAGACGTGCCATTCCATGTGTGTGAAGCTCGGGATCCAAAGGGACTCTACAAGCTTGCTCTAGCAGGAATTAAGATCAAAGGTATCTTGGTAAAATGTTTCATATTACTGATTTACAGTCTAATTTGGTATTTTGTACTTGTGTGGTACAACAATCTTGTACTGCTTTTACAATATTAACAACTGTCGTGCAGCTATATATACGTGATGCTTAACTTTTCTTGTTTTTAATTAACATTGTGGAGTGCTAGTTCTCCTAATAGATGGAATCATTTATTTGTATGTTGCAGGCTTCACCGGCATCCATGATCCGTATGAACCACCTTGTGACTGTGAGGTCTGTATTTGTGTTGTTCATGTTACTATATATTGTCAAAGAGTAAAAGAATACCAAAGGAAAATACTTGAGTGCTGTTTTTTTGGTGTGTGTTGTGTCCAAATTAGGATGCAGATGAGATATTTGGCTATTGTCATTTATTATTTATTTTTCCTGTGGTTCACCCTTGTAATATTGTGGTTATCTAGAGCAAGTGTAATGAATATTTGTTCCACATTACTAATTGAATTGGTGAGCAGATCCAATCAGATCTCTTCCCTGAAACTAGTCGGAGGCTTACCAAATATTTTTAGGGTATTATCTTTATTTTGATGAATGTTGCTGCATGGTTTGACTGTAGGCTGTAGCTACTTTGGAGACTTATGACATTGCATTAAACCTATAGGGAGGAAGGTGATATGTCAAAGGTGCTGTTTTATCTAAACATATAAATCCTAGATGCATATCCAGTCATTGAAGCGGCAAAAATGGAAACCATGCAAGAATTTTACGTGATTTTCCCAAGCTGCAGGGGGGAAATGAAAAAACCATGCAGAATGCAACGTGAATTAGGCACCAATTCTCAGCTTATTTGCTTGTTTTTTAGCTTACCGTAGCAACAAACAAAATGTATCCCACCTATTTGACAAACGAGGCAACAAATAAATTGTATCCTACCTACTTTGACAAATGAGGTTTAGTTCACACATGTTGGGTGCATCACAACTCATTTGTAGCTAAAAGTCTCTTGCCTAGGTTGACAAAAATGGATTATTTCACACTTTACAACATTGTTTCAACAACTTGTTCAACAAGTTTTACTTGTTCAGACCTTTAAATCTCCTAAATAATTTACAAATTGAAAATAGTTGCATTCCCTCCAACTTGTTCAACAAGTTTTACTTGTTCAGACCTTTAAATCTCCTAAATAATTTACAAATTGAAATTAGTTGCATTCCCACGAAGTCTAAATTTATTTTAATTTAATTTTTTAACTAGACTGCTTTTTGCACCCCTCCACTTCATTATCGCAACCCACCGTAGAAACCCAATATTCGTGCGGACCCGGATCCACAAACAACACGGGTTGGGTCAACCGCACCCCCTTTTTTAAAAATACAGCATCTGTTGCTATCCACACATCCCTTTTAATAACACAACACCCCTGTTAATTATACTTCGTTTTTACAACTCATTTTGTTTATTTTTCATTACATTATGATGCTTCCAAACTTTTTCATTACTAAATACCTAAAACACACCAACACACAAACTTTTTCTATCCCATGAACTACGTCCCTTTTGATTTCCTCATTGGACCTGGGGATACAATGCCTTATTCATCTTGTACACCATTTGCTCCTTTCAATTTCTGGGAGGCATCACTGTCAAATCCCAACTGTTATTCTTTTAAATTGCATTCAACTCTTCTCTCATAACAACCACTACAACAAATTTGACATATACCAACAGACACCTATAGTGACGGTAAATAAAACCGTAGGTATATCTATCATATACCTACGGTCGTTTCACCAAAACCGTGGGTATAGGAAACTAATTAACCCAATTTAACCTCAGCCTCTTCCCTCGAACCTCTCATATTACTCAGTCACTCACGCAGTCTCCCCTCTGTCGTTCTCTCCCTCACTCTCCTCCACCCTCCTTAGCCCTCCAACGCCTTCCTCCGCCACCCTCCGCCCTCCTTAGCCCTCCAACGCCTTCCTACGAAGACAGACGTTCTCTCCCTCACTCTCCTCCACCCTCCTTGCGCGTCCACCATCGCCTCCACTGTTTCCTTGCCGTTCGCCGCCGTTTCGCAGCCGTATCTCCGCGGCTTCTGCACCATCGCCTCCACTATTTCCTTACAGGTAATTTCTATTGTTTTTTTAAATTTGTCCCAACTTTTTTTAAACGAAACCCTAACCAATTTGTTTCCTTCCCTTCCAATTTGTTGCAGCATCAATCCACAGAGAACCCTAGATTCTCTTAGTCTTACTCTCTCAGTCACCAAGTTAGTATTGATAATGATTTTTGAGTTTGGTAATTTCTGATATGCTTGATATTTCTGATTCTTCTGTATTTCTGATTCTGTGTCTTCTTTGATATTTCTGATATGCTTGCTGGAAATTCCTTCCTGGTTTGACCAAGTATGTTTTTATTAACAATCCTTCCTAGTTTGACCAAGTATGTTTTTATGCTTATATATATCCCCATGTTTTTCCAATTCCTTCCTGGTTTGACCAAGTGTATATATGTCTTGATGATTTATTGAATTAGCACCAAACCATTCATCTTGGGTCTCTGTTCAAGTCATGTCTTAAGGGAGAGATAATGTGCAATGTTGGATAATGTGCAATGTTGTCAGTTTTTTCCAAGCACAATTGTGCTCTCTAGTACTATATTTATGATATGCATATGGTGTTATATTGTGTTTGGTTTCTGATTAAAACTGTAGTTAGTTGGGCATTGAACAATTAAGTTGAAAAGTTAAAGGGGTGAAGTGTTATTCCTCAAACCCGTTTTGACACTAGTCTGATGTTTTGGTCATAACTTCCTTCCTCCACAAACACTGTTTTCAGTTGGTTTTTACTCCATTAGAAAGAAGACTAAGTTTCCTTCACAATAGACACTGGAAGAATATAATTTCATTAAGAATTGGTAGAAAAATTATAGTTACAAGTTGAGATAAAAATCTGGAACAAGTGCAGATATAGGTTCAGTGTTGGAGGAAACTTGCACACTGGAGGTTGGGAAAGTGGATTGTTCATTTCATTCTTGGTTGTATTTTCTGCAATTGCTGTTGGTTATGTGCTTATTAAGGTAATGCTTGCCGACAGATGAATCGTAAATATTGGTATGGCTTGGTTTTGAAAATGAATTGTGATATGACTTGTTAATTTTTTAACAATATGTTGCAGGGATTAAAAGAGTATAAGAAGGTCCTTGATTAATTGATGCAAGGTATGATGCTATCATAACCTAAGGAAGAGACCACTCTATTGCTTTTCAGTTGAATTCAATGGGTAAGCTTACATGTCTCATTATTGTGTATTTCTATTAATCTTTATCCCAGTCAACCTGCTTCCTATTGTTGGTTCTTTCTGTTAATTGTGTAAATTGCAGCATTTAGTTTACATGTCAATTAATTGGATCAACTCTGCTGTAATGTAGTGCCTCACAGTGACAGAGATCACTGGGAGCATGTTTAAATTCTATAACGTGATTGTAAAGGGAAACCAGGACATATATCTGTGAACAAGTAAATTCGTCCTGTAGAAAAGATAAACTGAGGTGGCTTAGGCATTAGTTTCTTTTCCAAAATTCCACAATCCGTTCATTTACAGTATATTGTGGAATAGTAGCCTCTTTGTGAGTGTTCATTTTTAACATCATTAAGGGACAGTTCTACAGGGTTCAAGTTGGTATACAATCACCAGAAGGATTTACAAATGTCCTTGGAGTACTAAGAAGGTTCAATGATTTTCTAAAGTTGTTTGCCGATGTAAGTTTATCCTTTTCATTTGCATTTTGATTTTTTCGTTTTATGTTTTCACGTCTTACTACTTTGGCCCCCTGATTATGACTACTGAATTTTCACAGCGTTAGATCTACACACACTGAGAGACACGTGTATTGGTTGAAACCAATTTTAGTTTTTAACTGTAATAAAAGATTATAAGTAACTGTAATAAAAGATTATAAAAAAATCTTCAAGAGATACGAAGTCATTCAATACTCTCTTAAGGGGGTCTCAGATGAAGTAAAGACAAACAGGATGGTTGAAGAGTCCACTGGTTTTTATCCATTGCTAATTCCTTTAAAATTATTATAGGATGAACCACCCTTATACTGTTTTGGTAAACTATGAAGCACATTTACATTTTGTAGTAAATGATGAAACACCATTTAACAAATCTGCATATGGCTCACTTTCTAATATACTTTGTAGGAATCATCAGAATGAAAATTTAAATATTAATGACTATCGTGATTCATGGGTAGTAGTCTGTTCTGTCCAAAAAAAGTACAAATGTAGTTTAGAAGTTTCGAAACTGCAAATCTTTAGCGAATATCAAAGATCCAAATTTGAAACTTAACCGGATCTGAAGGAAAGTCCATATTAACTTTTGAGGTGGAAAATAGACATGGATGTGAAGATTAGGGATTTGCATGCCTTGTAATTAATGGATAGCAATTGTAGCCTCAGAGCACATATGCACGACCTGAGGAAAGCCAACCCCCTTTTTTCCACAATGCTAGCTATGGTTAAGAAAGAGAGAGTCTTCATTGGATTCAGTCGGTATTAATGATAAGTGGTGCCACTAAAACCTACAAACTCCGTTATTCTTTACCAACGGAAATTCAGTCGTGGGTATAGCAAAATTAAGATGGTTGCTAAAACCTATACCAACGGAAAAGTAACCGTGGGTATAGCTCTAAGGTTTTGTCCAACAGTAAAAAAAACTGTCACTATAGGCTATAGCAACGCCATTTTTCCGTGGGCATAGCCAAATAAAGACCACGAATT
Organism: Astragalus membranaceus; assembly: GCA_039519185.1. Classification (NCBI taxonomy): domain Eukaryota; kingdom Viridiplantae; phylum Streptophyta; class Magnoliopsida; order Fabales; family Fabaceae; genus Astragalus; species Astragalus membranaceus. Next base: position 178,453,012 of record CM076850.1, on the reverse strand, counting down.
TTTTTTTCCGTCGGTATAGGTTTTTGGTGCTATACCCACGGTTTTAACCCTTTACCCACGGATTTTTACCGTCGCTATAGGTCAATTTTCTTGTAGTGAACTCTCCATAGCTCATCTTTCACTGCTTCTACATAACTTGGTTCAACATCAGTCAATAATGCCATGTGAATCAGTTCACCATAATTTGGAGTAGGAGTCTTCAAATTTTTTAATTATCAGTAACAAATATTAATCTCGTGTTATTTTATATATCAGTGCAGTTATCCCGTGTTTTTTTATATATCAGTGCAGTTATCTCGTAGTTTCGATTGATTATTTTAGTTAATTAGTAGATTATAGTAGATAGTAAAAGAGAAATAGTAGATTATCAATAAAAAATATTTGTTTTAAATATTAATCAGTATTTAAATAGTCATTAAATCTTCTTGTTTTTTAGATAGTAGGTTTATAGTAGTGTTCAAATATTTTAATCCTCAATGACAAATATTAATCCTGTGTTTTTTTATATATCAGTGCAGTTGTTCCGTGTTTTTTTATATATCATTGCAGTTATCTCGTAGTTTCAATTGATTATTTTAGTTGATTAGTAGATTATAGTAGATAGTAAAATATAGATAGTAGATTATCAATAAGAGGTGATAATAGATTATCAATAATAGTGTTAATAGATTTCGGAAGAAAAATTAAAATTTTAAGGTGATAACTTTTTCCAAAAAGGTAATAACTAAAGTGAAGCGATAAGAGAAATAAAAGAATTGTTTATAAGAAAAGTAAAAGTAAAGTAAAAAGAAAAAAGGAAGAAAGAGAGTGTAAGAGAAAAGTGAAAATGATGAAAGAGAGTGTAAGAAAAAAGAGAGAAAAAAAGAAGAAAGAAAGTGTAAGAAGAAAATGAAAAAAATAGAGGGAAATGACATTTTTACCCTTAAATTAGATATATGTCTTGTTCATAAGAGAACCAAATCGGTAATTTCATAGAAGGTTTGTTTGTATAAATAGATTTTTTTTTTTTGGTTTTTTAGTGTGACTCATTTACATTTTTATATGTAATTTTATTAGAGTAGTGTTTGTATAAATTTATAAACTTAGTAAAAAAAAACTAAAGTGAAGTGATAAGAGAAAAATAAGAATTGTTTATGGGAAAAGTAAAAGTAAAGCAAAAAGAAAAAATGAAGAAAGAGAGTGTAAGAGAAAAGTGAAAAGGATGAAAGAGAGTGTAAGAAAAAAGAGAGAAAAAAGGAAGAAAGAGAGTGTAAGAAGAAAAGAAAAGAAAGAGAGAGAAATGACATTTTTACCCTTAAATTAGATATGTGTGTTGTTCATAAGAGAACCAAATCGGTAATTTCATGGGAGATTTGTTTGTATAAATAGATAAATAGATAGGTAATTTTAGTAGAGTAGTGTTTGTATAAATTTAGAAATTTAGTTAAAAAAAACTAAAGTGAAGTGATAAGAGAAAGAGAAGAATTGTTTATGGGAAAAGTAAAAGTAAAGTAAAAAGAAAAAAGAAAGAAAGAGAGTGTAAGAGAAAAGTGAAAAAAATGAAAGAAAGTGTAAGAAAAAAGAGAGAAAAAAGAAAGAAAGAGAGTGTAAGAAGAAAATGAAAGAAATAGAGGAAAATGACATTTTTACCCTTAAATGAGATATGTGTTTTGTTAATAAAAAATTTAAATCGGTAATCCTATAAGTAATGCGGCACCCGTCCTGCAGTTATTCTGCAGTCGGGTTGCGCGCCACTTTCCCCTCCCCCTTTTAATAATAAAATAATAATAATAATAATAATCCAAAACTTGGTATTTTTTTTTTCAATTTTTCATATTTTAAGTATTATTTTAGGTCTTTTAAAACCCAATTTTTTTTGGATATACAAATATGTGAGGTTTTTGGTAAAAAAATAATGTGGAGTTTGTTAGTCAATAACCTGTTTAGTGAAGAAAAAAATAATTTTATTACAAAGTACATAAAGTGCAATTGTGAACAGTGTATTTTAAAGTACTTTAGAGTCCGTAGAAAATTTTAGATGTTAAAATACGTTAAATTGGTTTCTCAATAACTGGTTTGGTAGAACTCCAATTATATTCTTTCAACTTTGAATAGGTGCTTCTATTTTATTGGTGGTTTTCATCCAACCTTGCATGATACTCACGTATTTCACTTTCTATTTGTGTTGTCTTTTTTTATTTTCGTTATTTCGCACCAACGAGTATTAGAAGCATACTTATATTGGAAATTTGTATTTTTATCTTTAGTTTAGCATTTACTCCCACGAGAACTTATTCAGCCACATTTACGGTAGAATCTGCATCATCTTCTTTCAACTTTGTATAGTTGCTAATATTTTATTGGGTTTTCACACAACTCTGCATGAATATGGATTATGATATTAAAACTCTTTAGACTTTTTCTTTTTATTATCTATGGATGTTAAATTTCAATGTGTTTGTTAATGTTCTTTTTTAATTTTATAATCGTCTTATTTAATTCATAGTTATAATTTAATTTTTATTGACGGGAACTTCAGCCACATTTAGAATAGAACCCCCATCATATTCTTTCAACTCTGTATAGTGGCTTCTATTCTATTGGTTATTTTCATCCAAACCTGCATGATATTACGTGTTTCATTTTTTATTTGTGTTGTCTTCTTTGTTTTGGTCATTTCGCACCAACGAGTATTAGAAGCATCCTTAAATTGGTGTTTATATTTTTATCTCTCTCTGCGCAATTACTCCTGCGGGAACTTTAGCGACATTCACAATAGAACCCGCATCATCTTTTTTCAACTTTATATAACAGCTTTTATTTTATTGGTGGTTTTCATCAGATCCTGCATGTGTGCTCAATTTCAATGTCTTTGTTAATGTTTCTTTATTATTTATAATATTCTTATTTAATTTATAAAATTTGCTCCTAAACACGAGCGGGTATTAGTCTTTCATTAATAGTATATTGAGACGCTGTGTGGTAGTTAACAATATTTGTCCAAACTAAAAAAAGCTATATTTTACACAAATCAGATTTAGTCGACCACGTGCAACACACCGGCAATAGGACTAGTTTCATTAAATGTTAGTTTATGAACTTAAATAAAAGATAGAGAGAACCACCGGGGGGAGAAGAAATTTAAAGAAGCAAGATGAATATTTAATTTAAAATAAAAATGCATTTTAGCCAACATTTTTTATGTTGTCTTTTCTGTGTTCACGGCACCGAAGCTCACATTGGGTTCGTTTCTACTTTTCCGCACACTGCACAACGCGACTGCCGGCGAACGGCGAAGGTTGCACAGCGAACCACGAAGCCGCGTAACGGATTTTCCTCTGCGTTTTCGTTTAGAAATTTCAAGCTTCTCCTTGCAATCTGCAAACCCTCGTTTCTCTTCGCTCTCCAAGTAAACCCTTGCGCTGCCTCTCGTGAGTTCGTCTTCGCTCTACACTCAGGTATTCCTTCGATTTTCCTCTTCTTTTCTGCAACCCTGTTCCATTTCCTCTTCATTTCTCAAACACAATTCTTATTAGATTATTAGATTAATGGCGACTTTAGGGGCTATTAAAGGGTTATAGGTAGTTGAAGCAAGTAATGGAGACACATACAAATAAAGGGGTTAATGTTGAGAGGATTAGTTTGAATGAAGCCTTGAATTAAAGAGAGTTTGTGTTTGCATTAGGGGACAACTGTCCATGCAAAAAGAAAGAGGTGCATATAAAAGCATGCAAGACAAATAAGGTTTTGGATAGAAAAAAATGCTGCATCACATCTCTAGTTGCTTTGAGTACAGGACCTTTCCTGCCTTTTATTGGCTGTTAAATTGTGTCGGATTTGGAATGGCTCAGGTTATTATTGTGTTATTATTGTGATAATTTGAGATTGAGACTCTGAATTTGATGCGTATTGTTGAGGTTGTTCTGTGGGAAATGGGAATGAATAAAATAAACGAAACTAGAATTGGGGGCTCTGTATTCCAATTTGTTCAATTTTTATGTTGATTAACTTACATGATTTTAGGCTTGCTGAAGATAGAAATAATCCTCCATCAAAGGATGAAATGTAGGACATGAATGTTTCTGCCATAAAAATTCATAGGATTATTGAGGGATGTTAAAGGGAAGTGCCTTAGTTTCCAAAGTTCAGAAATTCTGTTTTAGTATCACAATTTTCTAGTTCTTTTGAGACTTTGGGTAAACAATACACTTAAAGCAGTTGGTTCATTGGACTAGACAATTAGATATTTTTTGTGGGGTTTGTCCTAGTTCATTGGACCAGTCTTAGTACATTCATTTTCATGGGTTTTGTGTGAAGGAAAATAAAATCTTGTTCACTGTGCTGTTTGCGAGATTTTGTGATTTTTGTGGCTGGAAAGGACAGTCTGCATCTTAAAGGGTGTTTCCTCACCTTTTATTTTTTATGGCTTAGAATGGTTTTCATGGTTTCTCTTTGGCATTTAGCTCACAGCACCCAAATTAAGGGACAATATTTTAGATATGCAAAAAATTGAGCAGCTCTCCTACGAGGACTTGATTTTAGGACTTCCCTTTTGTCTCATTTTATATCCTCTTTTTATGTCTTTGTCAATGTTTTCTTATGCTATAACCTTTTGTTTTTCTATTCTCTTTTTTGAGTGAATTTCTTCTATTATGATAGAAACCATCTGGTATGGCAGAAGAAAATAAGGAAATCTATATTGAAATGAATGAACGACACATATCCAGGATATATTTTTGATCATGTAATAGCACCACATAGAATTTTTATATTCAATGAAAAGGAATGATATGAATGATGAAGAATTTCGTTTATTTAGAGGACAATACTAATGTACATCACTACATTGTAGTATTGTACTAGAGTTGGGGATATCACATGGGGGAAACTATCTCAAGAAAGTACCAGGAAAATGGAGCGAATTAGAGATCCTATTAGAGACATGATCAAGATAGTTAAATTCGAGTTTCTACGTGAACTCGGGAGGGGATCTAAAAGTCGTAACTCGTAGAGTCGTAACACGATTCGTAAGAGTCTACATATTTTATAAATGTGGATATAAATTCATATATATGCATATAAAACACCATTAGTAAGCTTAAATTCAAAATACTAATAAGAAAGTCATACATAATTCAAAGTACTACAACTTAACAAGTCATACATAATTCAAAATACCACAACTTAACAAGTAATAACTCAAAATGGCAATTCCAAAATACAAGTTTTCAACAAAAAGTGCCAAAAGACATAATGACATAAACACATAGAAATCTAAAGTAGATCTTTCAAGACAAAATCATGTTCACCAATGATGTCTTCTTCTTCATCCTCTCTAATTTCATTCTCATCATATTCATGAAAATAGTGAACCAGCAGCACAAACAGAGGCAAACAGAGGTAGAGAAGTGAATATAAACGAAAACAATGTTCAAACCAGCAGCACATGAACATCACTGAATAGAGTAAAAATAAAATAGAATGAATATGAAAGAAAGAGAAATCAGAATGACACAAATGGAAAAAATGAAAGAATCAATTTGAAAGAAAGTGAAAAGAAAAAACGACTAAACAGAGGCAAAACTGGAAAAAGTTAAAGAAGAAAGATGAAGGGGATATCTTGAAGGAAGAAGCAGAGACAGGCGTGAAGGAAGAAGCAGACACAGGCGTGAACGAAAGGTGCAGTAAAGGAAGAGGCAGCGCTTCTGTTCTTTGCTGGAGAAAGAAGAACGCGAGAACGCGACACTGTGAGACGGAAAGAGAGGGAAAGGAAAGATTCTCTTATATGTTTTATTTTAGGGTTTTCACTGAGAGGGAAAGGAAAGTTACTGAGTAACTTTCTAGTTACATGGTAACTCTCTTAGTTACACTAAGAATTAGGTTTTTTTAAAAGAAACATGGGCCTGAGAAATATTTTGACCCGAGAAGCCCATTCTTTCGCAAAAACGGGTCAAAACGCAGAAACGTTCTGAAGCGCCGTTTTCACGAGTTTGCACTGCATCTTCACCAATCCTTTCCAGTTGCGAGTTCCGCCATTGATGAGCTCGCAAAGCTCTCTGAAACTCGTAAAAACGTGCGATTCTACGAATCAGCACGCGAATTTGACTACCTTGGACATGATGATGCCTAGATCTATCTAGCTTTAGTTTACACGGTTTCATTATTATTTAAATGTTTTAAAACATATTGTTCAATTGTAAGTTGTAACTGCATAACATTGACGTATATTTTTTTTGGCAGATTGTGTACGATTGTTAAGTTTTTAGATACGTATGATCATTTCCTATTTTTGTATACATAAAGGTTCTTGAAAAATTATTCGAAAAAGAGTAAGGACTAGTTCGATCCATATTTGAGATTGTTGAGGACCAAATTGGTACATTCTGTTTTCGGGGACTAAATTGGCACATTTTCATTTCTCAGGATTTTTTTTACTATTTTTAATATATGAATATTTATTCAATATGAATTTTTAATATATAAAAGGTGAATAATAAAAAAGTTAATTTTTAAAGTTACAACATTTTATAAGTGCTTTTGTAATTATACATCTAAACACTTGTTTTTGTGTACGCACTTATTATGACATATAAAGCTCTCATGCGATAAGCACTTAAATAAGCTGTTTATCCAAACGGCCCCCTAAACTATTTAGTTTATTGAGTAATGGCTTTCTTAGGTGTAAAGAAAGCAGTTGGATTAGTTTCCACCATCCATGTACATAGATTATAGATATTAGATAGACTCAGACTCAGTAGATTGACTTTGTTTCAACAGCTCGAATTTCATTTGTTCTGAACAGAATTTTCTTTTCTTTTTTTTTCCTATATTTTTGCAGTTTTTCCAAACCAAATGAAATTTGGAGCCATTCCTCGAGTTATTTTATTTGGTTGCTTCACTCACCACAGAGCACTCTGGGACAGCTTTCACACATTTTAATTTACTCCATTATTTATCTTTTTTTACCCTTACCCTTTTTCTTTCATGGTTTTTCAGCTGGATTTTGGGATTTTTATGTTTTGTGCAGCTTCAGTCAGAGGAGCAAGGCATGGGTTTTCCTGCACATTCAATAGGTTCATTTTTCTCACTTGAGCATAGCATTTCTTTTTTCGGTTAGATTTTCTCTATTTGTTTTTGTTCAGTAATGATTGCAATATTAGTTTTATCTTCTTTTTGTCTACCTTATTGTTTGCTTACCAAATGAGTGGAAAAGGGGTGGGGTGGGGGCATCTTTTTATTCTTACGTTTGCTTGAATTTATTAGGTTTTTTTAATATATTTAGGGGTACTCCTGAGTCAGATTCATATCTTCTGAACTTACTTCTGCATAATGTAAACCAAGAGTTAAAGGGAGTTATATAATGTAGATCATGTAGATCACGCATTCACACACGCAAAAAGTTGTACCTGTATAAGATATAACCTCATGCTCCTCTTATAGTTCTCCTGTCCTGACTATACAAATTTATATTCTTTTTATGCAGACATAGCTTGTTCTGGCTATGCTGTCTAGTTGAAGATGTTCCAAACATTGCATCATCCCCTACTGCAACTTTGTCTTCTCCATCTTTTATTCCTGATAAATTCATACATTCAAGAACCTACAGGACACCGGGGCTTCTTTCAAGAGTGCCCTCTGTATTTTCGCCATCAGCTTCTGTTTCACAGCAAAGATCAAATATAGTTGGAAGCCACGGCATTCTGGGAATCTGGCTACCTTCTAGATACATAAGCAATTCAGCAATTGAGCTGAAGACGCAAAATGATGTTGTACGGTTCACTCTGTACAAGCCTGATGATGTTAATTCTTCAAAGAGCCAGAATAAAAAAAAAGTTAAGAAATCTAGAAGTGCCAAAGTGAATGAGCTCAAATTCTACCGTTTGAAGGCAAAACAAAAGATGAATTCTCCAAATCCAGAAGTTAGAATTCAATATAAACTTGGAAAGGTTGGATTTTATTGTAGTTGTAAATTTTAGTTGACAGCTTTAGTTCCTTTAGCTGCTGCTTGGTTGTTGTTATCGATGTTTACTTTATGATTTCCCCCTTTTGAGCACATACTTTTGCGATCTTATCATCATATCTCTGTACATTTTCTACTTCACTAATATTTGTATTGGTATTTTTCTGATAATCCCTACATAAAAGTGCCGTCTCTTTTTTATTGTATGGGCATCGAGATATTCAGAATGTTGATACATGTGGGTTTGTCTTTGAAACATCTCATTTCATTTGGGAAATTTTCTGTTAAGTTAAATTTTTTATCAAAATTTGTAGTTTGAATGTAAAGTCTCTCAGTTGAGTTTGTTTATTAGTATAAATATCATATCACAATATATTCATTTGGATGGTAGATATCTTTCTGTTTTAACTCGGTTTTAGTATCTTCACCTCATGAGTACAGACATTATTTAGTAAATCAAACGGGCTGGAAAGAGGCATTATACCTTTCACCCTTGATTTTTCTATTTTAAGGTTTGGGTCTTTAACTTTGACTTATTAATCTACAGGCCAAGCGAAAGGAAACATGGCTGATTGAAAAGCTACGGAAATTTGATGTACCGAAACTCCCAGCAGAAACATTTGATCCTGAAATTTTAACTGAGGAGGAGAGGCATTACTTGAAGCGCACTGGTGAGAAAAAGAAACATTATGTTCCAGTTGGGAGACGAGGAGTGTTTGGTGGAGTAGTTCTAAACATGCATCTTCACTGGAAGAATCATGAGACTGTAAAGGTTATCTGCAAGCCTTGCAAACCTGGTCAAGTGCACGAATATGCTGAAGAGCTTGCTAGACTGAGCAAAGGCATTGTGATTGACATAAAGCCCAATAATGTTATCATCTTTTACCGTGGAAAGAACTATGTACAGCCAAAAGTAATGTCACCTCCAGATACATTATCAAAAGCAAAGGTAATTTTGACTTTGGATTAGCTACTCATTGGAAAAAGAATTTTGATGGTGAAAAACATATTATTTGGTATTTCCGATGGAATAATAGGGTTTAGGCAAGGAAGGAGAAAAACAACTAGAGACTCAAAATAATGTATGAGGTTATATTGGTATGGTGATATAATGAAATCCCCAAGAATAAGATAAGGTTTTCTAACAAGCTCCCTAAAATTAAGGTATTGCAGTTATCCCCAAAGTAGCATAAGTTAGGCTAATCAAGCTCCCTCTAAAATATTCTTTAGATGCCATTTTGATAGCAGTATCCCCCCTGACGTGCATTTAAGAGCCCATTTGTTTCAGTTTTCTTATTTATAAAAAAACACAAAAAAATTACTTTTAGGCTGTGTTTGGAAGGAGTATTTTTCGGTGGTAATGTAATTTTTGGAAGGTTTTGAACTAAAATATTTCAATTCCCTCCAAAAATTACATTACCCTCAAAAATTGCTTCATCCAAGCACAGGGTTAAGGATTTTGAATGTGCTTGTCTTAGCTTTTACAAATAATTACAATTGTGTTCTCTTCTTCTAGCATAGAGCTTATGTTTCTAACTTGTCAAATCTCCAGGCCTTGGAGAAATATCGGTATGAGCAGTCACTTGAGCATACTAGCCAGTTCATTGAAAAGTTGGAGAAAGAGCTTGAAGAGTATCATCAGCATGTTGCAAAGTTTAAAAAAGGGAAAGAGGCTATAACGTAAGATGTTAGAGTTGGTGCATTAGTAAGCCATTCCCATTCGACAGATCATGATGCTTGACTTAGAATTTATATGTTGTAAGAAAAATAAGTTCTGTTTTGTAGAAGAGAAATGCTAACAACACACTTTTGATACATTATTTCCAATACAATAAATTTTTGGTGGAATGTTATGTGTCCCACTCCCATTATAAAAACCTGGGCTCTCTCTCAAGGTTGTGGTTATTTTATCAGGAATTGACGAAGCTTGACTATTTTTTGCTGGACAGCAATGTCACTTATCTCAAACTCGAACAAGCGATCTTGTTTGCTCTTAAGGATGTGTAAAATCTGACATTTTCATCTTTCTTGAAGTGGTTTAATAAGGTCAGCATAATTCTGCATGAGCTGACAAGTTCGAATGTTTCACATTTCTTATGGCCAGCCTTGAGTTTAGGTCTTGCAAAGCCAACTTACATGCTACCATATCCTGTGAAGTCTATGAAGGTGTTATGCATATGATATAGTTAGCCAAATTTCCTCTGATATGTTTCTGCATTTTTGACCCACCACGTGAGTGAAATTTTCTCATTTTTCCTCAACTATAGCAATGAATTCCATGTTTGGCTAGTGGCTGCTGTCCATTTGTTTTGGACTGTGATGGATTTGTTTTTGAAAAATTGATTTCAAAATAATTTATTTTTAAAAAAATGATTTGTATTTGGTGATGATTTTTTAAAAGTACCTTCAAAAGAATTGATTTTGTTTGTATAATAGAAATGTAATCACTTTTGATATGTAAATATAAAGAATTTTGTGGAATTCTTGCTTCCACTACAGTCAATTTTACTCACTTTAGAATCAACTTTATTCACTGTAAAATTGTAGTGACTTTTAATTTTATTGGTCTTGTTTTTGCCCCTAGAATTGATTCTGGGCAATTAAGAGTCTAAAGCAAACATGCACTTAGTGGGTTCCTTTGTTTGACGTGGTATATCTTGATAGATTTAAGAATCTATGCTCACTTGATTTTTTCTTTCCCTAGATTGTTTTAGTAATCTAATCCTCTAAAGAAGTTAAAGACATTTGCTTTTTGTCTTTTTTATTGGACTTATATTATATGTAATGTCATAATGCATGTATTGTTGCAACTTAATGTTGTTGCTTATTGTGATACTGATAATGTGATACCTCATCTGGTTTGATATTTTGAAAAGATATTCCTGCTCCACTACTGTGACAATATATCATCATTTACACAATCTGCATATCATTCAGATTCTATTTCATGGTCTTATTTCATTAAACAATCTGTTACCATAAATAAATGCTATTATTATTATTCAGTATGGCCATTAACTTTCATGATAAGGCAACCCAATACTTATCACAAACTGCTTCTCAATTACATTGGTAGAGTGACTTGCCACAATGCATTAGATGGGGTTCTTCCATATCTCTTGCTTTGCTGTTGATCCAATGGAAATATAGCTTTAATTGAAGCTAGACCCACAAGTTGGACCCAAGAAATAAAAACTAGACCCCCTTAAGATTCATTTCATACTAAACAAAAAATTATAGACAGCAAAGTTTTGTGATTATACCTCATTCACGGAGTCTTTATATTTCTTTATGGATCTTCTTGTTTTGACAATGACGTTGATGTTTAGATGCGGTTAGAGATTAGAGAAACACACGAAAAGGTTTTTCTCCATACTTTGTCACCTCTTTACCCTGCTAGGCTCATATTTTTAACCATATTTAAGTTCCCATCTTATCTCAATCGCCTATTATTGATTCGTTTCTATCCATAACAGAACTATATTATGTGATTATGTCGACCAGAAAAAGGAACACTATTATGTACTTGTTTGGATAAGTGGTAGCTCACTGCCATCGTACGTCCCATGCCCATAGTTTTTCCACCTTGATTTCTAAGTCTACATATTTTCAACACCGCGTCGCTATCACCCACCTCTCTAAACCTGCTCGCGATGTAAGTTCATATTTGTACTTTATGAACTTATAACTGTAAAGCGGTTTGAACCAATATGCAAGAAGGTTTCGAGCCTAAAAAAGACGAGAGGAAATTGCTCGTTAATGATCAAGGTTGTGACAATATGTTTTTTTGGCTCGAAAGTTATATAATATGGGACGGAGGGAGTATATCATTTAGACAAATTGGCAATGGAGCACTTGATAAATCTGTTACAAAATTGTCTATTTTCATGAAATATCAAAATAAAATTATTTATCTTGACAGTATATGTCCATAATGAATGATGATGAGGTTTTTTTTTTTCAAACGCAAGTAATGATTTTGGAAATTTTTTTCCCACGCCTCTCTTTTACTTTTTGAATATTTTTGGCATAAGTTTTTTTGGATAAAAAAGAGTCAATTACGCCGTTGAGGCCGTTACTTGGAGTAAATATGTCCCTGTCAAATGGATTCACCTACCTACCTACAGCAACAGGGTGACTGTTTTTCAAATCAAAATTATGATGAGGTTCTGTTTTTTCCTCTTGTACTAATTACTAATTAACTGTTTGTTGTATGACCTCTTAAAAGTCACGAGGTTAAGTTAACACTAACATGCCGGAATTAGAGGGTTGAGATCCTGTCCATTTCTCAAAAAGAAATGAATGGCTCATTACCTAAATTTTGAGTGTATAAATACACACGTTTTTAAAACAAAAAATATATTATTAGACATTTATCAATTCTATGCACTCAAAACTTAGGTAATAGAAGAAATGGAGAGTATCTCCACCCTAATTAGAGTGTCCTTTCAACAAAGGAACATGCCACAATCATCCTATAGTTTTTTATTTTTGAGAAAATATATGTTACATACTCATGTTGTCCTTGAAATCTTTGAGCAAATAGTTGCTTGAATGGTGGGCATCATAATTTATGAACTCCTGCTTTTTCTTTTATGTTTCCCTTTTCAGACTGGTTTGAAAAGAAGAAGGCCAAATGCAATAACTTATCTCAATTCTCAAGCTTTATCACACCGGTTATTTCTAGTCCCAAGCAAGTAGTTCAATTAACGAGTTAAGAGACATCAAAAGAGTACTTAAGAAGGAAGTTAGAGTTCAAATCCATGACACTAGTATTTCGGTCATCTTTTTGAGTAAACCAAAGTATCCCTTGCGCGCGCAATTACACAGACTAATCCCCCGAGGTACTGGAATCCATTTAAGGGGTTGACCTCTCCCACCAGGTATTTTTCCATACGCACCGGCCAATGATCGAACCCTTAACCAAATGGTTAAAGAGCCCAAGTACCTACCACTTGTTACCACTTGTGTTATACCATGTTAGTATAACACACACACTCTCTCTCCAACACTCGCTCTTGGAATCCATGTGTGTCCCCCAACTTTGAAACAGGGACCCACTAATTTAGTAAGACCTACATGAATTTTACCTAATCATAATATGGGTGTTGAAAAGAGAGTGACAAAGAGAGTGTTGCTAGCAATTATCCTATTGTAATAATAATTGTGTCTATCTCTCTCCTGCTAAAGAATTCACGCAAGGATCCTGCCTCTTTTTGAATAGTGGTAGTGGGGAAGGTTATCTCCCACAAGACAAGATGCACAATGATTGAGTTTTGTTTGAATAGTGTGTAGGGAAGGGAAAGCAAGACATTTTCGGTTATAAAAAGAGTAATGTTATTTAATCAAAATGTTCTAACCAAAAATAGCCAAAAACCAAATTACAACACAAATTAACCAAGTTTTATAGGCCATTAACCAACCTGTTTTTTCACAGTTTTTAGTCAATGACCTAGAAAACTGTAAAAAAAACAGCTTGGTTAATGACTTATAAAACTTGATTAATTGGTGTTGTAATTTGGTTTTTGGCTAATTTTAACTGGAATATTTTGACTAAATAACATTATTATTATTATTATTATTATTATTATTATTATTATTATTATTATTATTATTATTATAAAAAGGTAGTATTGGAAACAAAAGTTTGACTCATGGGGCATAGTAGTGGGCAAGTGTGACAAACAATAGCATTATGCTTTTGCATTGTATGTATGCACAGCCCCATTGTCCAAATTCCTAACCAACCAAATTTCCCAACCGACTTCGCCAGAAAGTGCTCTCGCTTGCACGGTTAAGTCTGCAGTGTGCTCCTTTATTAGGTTGTTGCCCATGTTCTTTGTGGACTGTGGTGGTGGATGTCATCACATCACAATATATATCACTATAATATACCACCAATATTACAAATAAATATACTTAGCAATCAAATTGATAACTTCTAACTCTAAGGTTATGGCTGTGAATATATATATATATATATATATATATATATATATATATATATATGTCATTAAAATATAGTCGGACTAGAGTAGTACTAAAAAGTGATGAAGGGTTATCTTAATTTTATAATAAGAATAATAAGAATGTGTAATGTGTAATGAGCGCCGTTAATTTCGTCACGGGCTGGAAAAGTGACATAGTAAGTACGATTCTGCACTAGCCGCAAAATTTAAGTGGACGCTGTGGATGGCTGGATGCCATGCTTGCCCATGTGAAGGATACTACTTCTTCCTCATTATAATATTATATGTCGTTTTGAGATATTTTATACGTATTAAGAAAATTAGTTAATTTTGTATGAAAAAGAGAAATTGTGAATTAGTTTAACAAATTAACTTTTAATGATGACATTAGAGTTATGAAAGAGATATTATTAAATAATGAAGGGTATATTGGGAAAAACTCAAGTCTTGACTAGAGATATGGTCTCAAAAGAGTTTATAAGTGGGAGACAACCCCGGGAGTATTATTTATTATTGTTACAAAAAAAGTAGCGTCCCCACGCCAAGGAATGCCTTTCCCCTTCCCCTATTATTACTTTCACATGACCCCCTCTTTTTGTTTCTTTCGTTTTTGGAACCAACCAGAATGATTCCTTATCTATCTTTTTTCTCATTAAAATTTCTTAGAGTTATAAGCAGTCTTATCAGACCCGGACCGGCCATCGACCCGGTCAAGGCACCGGGTCACTAGACCCGGGGTCGGACCGCGGGTCTCTAGTCGGACCGGCATGACCCGGTCTATATTAAATAAATTTAAAAAAATTATAATATATACTAAGAAAGTATACATTTATTAATATAGAAATTTTATTATAATTTTATTTATAATTATACATTTACTAACATGTTTATGAGTGTTGAACTTGAATCAATTTGTCAAAAAAATGTGTGTTTAATCAAAACTATTAATGAAAGAATGTGCAAAAAAAATTAACATATCCGGAATTGATTATATTTAATGAATGCGGGACAGTATCAACAAATAATAGATAGCTTAGTGGTTAAAAAGTTGAAATGTTGAATACTAGGGAGGGGGTTCGAACCCCACCCAAGCCTTTTTTGTGAAAACATGCAAAATTTATAATTTGTTCATCTTTAAAAAAAAAAAAAGAGGACCAACCGGTCCGACCCGGTTTTTCACCGGTCCAATGACGTCATCACCGGGCCAACTGCAGATCCGGTCCTACACGCTGCCCGGCCCGGGAAGACCACCGGGTCCCGGTCCGACCGGCCGGTCCGGACCGGTTCTGATAACACTGGTTATAAGTTATAACTGAAGGTAATTAAGACCAACAATGAATGTATTTGAAAAAAACACTATTTTTTGACTTTTTGAAATCTAATGCTCACGTGAAATTTAATCTACATTTTTTTGTCTTAGTAAACTTAATTATTATTTTTGTACTACTCTAGACTCAATTATAAGCACACAAAAAAGTCTAGTTTTGGTGGACTCAAATATAAGTAAAATTCAATTAATCTACCTGTATTTAATGATACTTTTTCACAACTAACCTTACTTCAACTCATTAATGGTGTGAGAAGATAACTATTAATTATACATAGTTTAGTAAATCTATTTATTTTTTCACGAATCCAATAAAATTAAATGCACAACACTATTATCCTTAATATGTGTGAAAGTAGTTATTTTTGCTTATAATTAAGTTCCGAGGGAGTACTATTTACTATTCTATGGGAATCCCTAGGTAATTAACATTTTTGAAGAAAAAACGTCGACCATTATTTTCTTGATCTAATCAACCAATGTTTTTAAAACCGGACCGGAGATCGAACCGACGAGGCCTCCGGTTCATGGTTCAATCGGTTCAACCGGTTTAACCATGGTTGAACCGAATGAGTAATTTATTAAATAAAAAATAAAAAATATTAAATTTTGGAGAAAAAATTAAATCTACTATAGATTTATACAAATTCACCACATAAGATTTTACCAATACCCCCATTCTATCTAAAAGACACCTCAAATTTTTGAGGGTAAAAATGTCATTACACTCTATTTCTTTTTTTTCTTCTTTATTCTTACACTCTCTTTCTTACTTTTCACTTTTCTCTTACACTCTCTTTCTTCCTTTTTTTTCTCTTTCTTCTTACACTCTCTTTCCTCATCTTCACTTTTCTTTTACACTCTTTTTTTTTCTTTTTTTCTTTTTACTTTACTTTTCCCATAAATAATTATTCGCTTTTTCTTATCACTTCACTTTATTTCTTTTAACTAAATTTCTAAATTTATACAAACACTACTTTAATTAAAAATTTTGAAGACTACTACTATAAACCTACTATCTAAAAAACAAGAAGACTTAATGACTATTTAAATTAGTAGTTAATATTTAAAACAAACATCTCTTATTGATAATCTAATATCTAACTTTTATTATCTACTATAATCTACTAATCAACTAAAATAATCAATTGAAACTACGAGATAACTGCACTGATAAATAAAAAACACGGGATAACTGCAGTGATATATAAAAAAACACGGGATTAATATTTACCATTGATATTTATACTTTTTTTTGACAATTTATAATTAATATTTACCATTAATAATTATAATTTTGGAAAACTACTATAAAACCACTATCTAAAAAAACACGTGATAACTGCAATAATCTACTATAATCTACTATAATCTACTAATCAACTCAAATAATCTAATATAAAAATACGGGATAACTGCAATAATCTATTAATCAACTCAAATAATCAATTGAAACTATGAGATAACTGCAATGATATATAAAAACACACGGGATAACTACACAAATATATAAAAAAACAAAGGATTAATATTTGTCATTGTTAATTAAATTTTTGGAAGACTACTACAAACATACTAAAAAAACAATAATATTTAATGACTATTTAAACTACTGATTAATATTTAAAATAAATATTTCTTATTGATAATCTATTATCTCTCTTTTACTATTTACTATAATCTATTAATCAACTAAAATAATTAATTGAAACTACGAGATAACTGCACTGATATATAAAAAAACGAGATTAATATTTGTCATTGATAATTAAATTTTTTGAAACCTACTACTACAAACCTACTATCTAAAAAATAAGCAGGCTTAATGACTATTAAAATTACTAATTAATATTTAAAACCTACTACTACAAACCTACTATCTACTGCACGGATATATAAAAAACACGGATAACTGCAGTGATATATAAAAAAACACGGGATTAATATTTGCCATTGATAATTATAGTTTTTGAAAACTACTATCTAAAAAAACAAGAAGGCTTAATGACTATTTAAACTGATTAATATTTAAAACACAGCGACAAATATTTGTCACTAATACCTAAAAAAGGACAAATAATTGTTACTGATATATAAAAAAACACGGGATAAATATTTGTTATTGATAATCTACTATCTATCTTTTACGGGGTAATGTTTAGACTATTTAAATAATGTCTAAACTCATTCCTAAAAAGAACACGACAGCACCTGTCCGTATGCAAGTCATCCTCTATATTTTACAATTGATTTTAGATTAATGAGATTTCAAACTAACGTTTCTATTTGAGGTAATCGTATGACGTAACGCGATCGGCCCGTGCGGATGCACGGGTGTAGTACTAGTTTAAAAATAAAAAAATGTATTTCGGGCGGTTCAATCCGGTTCGGTTTCCGGTTCAAAGCGGTTGAACCGCCGTTCAACCCGGTTCTTCCCCGGCTCGATCCAGTTCTGGGTGGTTCAATAGGACTGCGGTTCAAATGGGATTGAACCAACCGGCCGGGGGTCCGGTTCCCGGTTCAACCGGTTGAACCGGCCGGTCCGGTTTTTAAAACATTGTAATCATCGCATTAAAGTCATGGTTGATTACATTGTGAAACCTAAGAGTTTGGTAATATGGAGCATCACATGATTTGTATTTGAGACGTCTTGGGTTCAATTCCTTATTAGTCTCCTTGGGTGATGCAAATGTAATTCCCTTGGTAAGTGCTCAAAGAGCACAAAAGTTTTCTCTGCCTTGAATTGGGGCAGCATCCCCTCACCCTAAAGTTTTTGTAACCAAAAAAACATTGTACAATTTTGATCCATCGAGTTTTAATTGAGCGAACTAAGTTCTCTTAATATCTCGATTATCCAATTTTGATAGATTCCAATGACGCGATTTTAGCGAGACTTTCTTCCTTCATTTTGCTTAAAAAAATTACGTGATTTGAGTCTTCAAATTATCGAAATTGTGCAATTTTGGTCCACTAAGTTTCAATGACCTATTCTTAATCGAAAATGTTATCACATAAGTTATGGGTTTGTGTGATTGTGGAATTTGATCTAGCAATTTGGTTCCTCAAGATTCCAGGTATACTCACATGTGGCAAATCAACATTTTTGGTTAAGTGCTGAACAATTACTATTTTGAATCTCTTATTAACAAGACACATATCTAATTTAAGAGTAAAAATGTCATTACCATCTATTTCTTTTTTTTTCTCTTTCTTCTTATACTCTATTTCCTCATTTTCACTTTTCTCCAACACTCTCTTTCTTCTTTTTTTCTTTTTACTTTACTTTTACTTTTCCCATAAACAATTCTTCTCTTTCTCTTAAAGTGAAGTGATAAGAGAAAGAGAAGAATTGTTTATGGGAAAAGTAAAAGTAAAGTAAAAAGAAAAAAGGAAGAAAGAGAGTGTTGGAGAAAAGTGAAAATGAGGAAATAGAGTGTAAGAAGAAAGAGAAAAAAAAAGAAATAGATGGTAATGACATTTTTACTCTTAAATTAGATATGTGTCTTGTTAATAAGAGATTCAAAATGGTAATTTCATAGGAGCTTTGTTTGTATAAAAAGATATTAGATTTCTAAATTTGTACAAATACTACTCTACTAAAATTACCTATAAAAATATAAAATGAGTCACATTAAAAAAAACTATCACCTTTTTGGAAAAAGTTATCACCTTAAAATATAATTTTTCTCTCCGAAATCTGTTTACACTCTTATTGATAATCTATTATCACATCTTATTGATAATCTACTATCTATCTTTTACTATCAACTATAATCTACTAATCAACTAAAATAATCAATTGAAACTACGAGATAACTGCAATGATATATTAAAAAACACAGGATAACTGCACAGATATATAAAAAAAACATAGGATCAATGTTTGTCATTGATAATTAAAATTTTTGAAAACTACTTATAAACCTACTTTCTAAAAAAAGAAGATTTAATGACTATTTAAACCAATGTTTTTAAAACCGGACCGGAGATCGAACCGGCGAGGCCTTCGGTTCATGGTTCAATCGGTTCAACCGATTCAACCATGGTTGAACCGGATGAGTAATTTATTAAATAAAAAATATTAAATATTAAATATTGGAGAAAAAAGTAAATTTAAAAATAAAAAAATGTATTTCGGGCGGTTCAATCTGGTTCGGTTTCCGGTTCAAAGCGGTTGAACCGCGGTTCAACCCGGTTCTTCCCCGGTTCGATCCGATTCTGGGCGGTTCAATAGGATTGCGGTTCAAATGGGGTTGAACCAACCGGCCGGGGGTCCGGTTCCCGGTTCCCGGTTCAACCGGTTGAACCGGCCGGTCCGGTTTTTAAAACATTGATTTAAACTACTGATTAATATTTAAAACAAATATTTCTTAATGATAATCTATTATATCTCTTTTACTATCTACTATAATCTATTAATCAACTAAAGTAATCAATTAATGAAACTACAAGATAACTGCACTGATATATATAAAAACACGGGATAACTGCACTGATATATAAAAAACACGAGATTAATATTTGTCATTGATAATTAAATTTTTTGAAGACTACTATAAACCTACTATCTAAAAAAAGAAGATTTAATGACTATTTAAACTACTGATTAATATATAAAACAAATATTTCTTATTGATAAACTATTATCTCTCTTTTACTATCTACTATAATCTATTAATCAATTAAAATAATCAATAGGAACTACGAGATAACTGCAATGATATATAAAAAAAAACCCGGGTTAATTGCACTGATGTATAAAAAAAACACAGGATTAATATTTGTCATTGATAATTAATATTTTTCAAGACTACTGTAAACCTATTATCTAAAAAACAATAAGATTTAATGACTATTTAAACTACTGACTACTATCTCTCTTTTACTATCTTCTATAATCTACTAATCAACTAAAATAATCAATTGAAACTACGAGATAACTGCACTGATATATAAAAAACACGAGATTAATATGTGTCAATGATAATTAAATTTTTTGAAGATTTCTACTACAAACCTTCTATCTGAAAAACAAGAAGACTTAATGACTATTTAAGCTACTAATTAATATTTAAAACAAATAATTCTTATTGGTAATCTACTATCTAACTTTTACTGTCTACTATAATCTACTAATCAACTAAAATAATCAATTGAAACTACGAGATAATTGCACTTATATATAAAAAAACACGGGATAGCTGCAGTGATATATAAAAAAACACGGGATTAATATTTGCAATTGATAATTATAATTTTTGAAGTCTAATATAAACCTACTATTTGAAAAAACAATTAAGCATAATGACTATTTAAATTGATTAATATTTAAAACACACGTGACAAATATTTGTCACTAATACCTAAAAAATGACTAACAATTGTCACTGATATATAAAAAACACGGGATAAATATTTCTTATTGATAATCTACTATCTATATTTTACTATCTACTATAATCTACTAATCAACTCACATCTTCAATTAAAACTATGAGATAAGTGCACTGATACATCAAAAACACGGGATAACTGCACTGATATATCAAAAAATACGGGGATTACTGCAATGATAAATATAAAAACACTGGATAACTGCACTGGTATATAAAAAACACGGGATAACAAAACTAATATATAAAAAAACACTGCACTGATATATAAAAAAACACGAGATAAATGCACAGATTGTTTTTAAATGATACTTTTGCATTTTTAGATTTTAATATTTATCTATTTTTTTTTATTTGAAACTCTTTTTTTATCTACTTTAAATTTGTCTTTATTTTCACGAGACAATGTTCAGACTATTTAAATACCGTCTAAGTTAATTCATAAAAAAATACGATAGCACCCGTGCGTCTACACGGATATCCCGCTGGTTTGTGAAATTAAAACTCAAAATAACCAAAATCACACAATCACAACATTTGAATGACCCAATTTACTCAATTAAATAATTAAATGAAGGGACCAAAATCACACAATCACGATATCTAGACAACCCTAATACTTAATTTCTTTTTGTTTCGGATCTTGTTAGGATGAAATAAATATAAGTTTTATGAATATTTCGCACCTGAATACCTTTTCTGTTAGCTAGAAAAATGGCATTTTTTTCCCAAAAAAAAAAAAAGAAAAATGGCATTTTTTATACAAAAACAATGGGAATTCTTTTTAAATAGCCAAATTAAAGAAGTTTGTGGCATTTCTTTTATAGTTTGATGGCATTCTGGTTATTATACCTAAAGACAATGGTCATGAAGTAATTCCATCGAAATCGTTGCCTACAAAAACCCCCCCCTCTTTCTTCTCTCTCTCACACAACAGAGCACAGTCACACACACGCAGTAACAAACTCTCAATTAAAAGATAACAAACAATGACAACCCAACGGCCTCACCATCTCCTCCTATCTCTCCTCTTCTTAGCAACCGTATTCTACACTTTCCATCCGGCATCCACCGCCGGATATGAACCCCCTACCACCGGCAACGACGGCGACGCAGAATTCATCCGCTCAAGCTGCAACTCAACGCTCTACCCTGACATCTGCTACACCTCCCTCTCTCGCTATGCCAATGCAGTTCAACAAAATCCGGGCCAACTCGCTCGCATCGCCATAGCCGTCAGCCTCTCGAAAGTCCACCGCGCCGCCTCCTACATCTCCAACCTCACTCGTGTAGCCGATTACAGCAGCAATTCGCGCGGCGCTCTCGCACTCCACGACTGCTTCTCTAACCTCGACGACGCCGTCGACGAAATCCGCGGTTCGCTTAAACAGATGCGGCAGATAGGAGCCGCCGGCGCCGGCGGAGGATCGTTTCTGTTCCAGATGAGTAACGTGCAGACGTGGATGAGCGCGGCGCTCACCGACGAAGAGACTTGTACGGACGGATTCCAGGATGTACCGGACTGTCCGATGAAGGAAGATATAAGCAAACGTGTAACGAATGTGAAGAAGTTCACCAGCAACGCTTTGGCGCTCGTTAATGGCTACGCTAGAAAGGGAATGCCTTGAAATTGTGACCGTTTGATTTGATTACTTTTTTTCTAAGTTCAGATTGATTAAAGAATAGGTTTTAGTTTACTGTGTGCAACGGAAAAGTGTGAAAAGTATAGTGTGTGTGTGTGTCTGTGAACAAGAAAGACGTGAATGTGAATCCTCAATGTAAATTTCGGTTTTGCTTTAGCTTAGTTTTTTAGCATCAAACACTTGTGTGGCAGAATGATGAGTGTAGATATCCAAAAAAATATAAGTGAAACTAGCTTCAATTAAAAATTCCTGTGAAATTGTGTCTTTAGTATTGTGTGAAGGTAAATTGGCGTTTGGGTGAGTTTTTGATTTGTTGATGGTTTTCTTTTTGTTGATAAAATTTGATTTGTTGATGTTATTGCTGCTTTAAAGAAAAGATAAATATTTTTAGGTTTGTGTTATATCAATATTTTTTGTTTTTTTACCAATTTTGTTTTGTTTTTCTAATCCATTAAAGTTCATAGCTTTTTTGATGCGTACACACCATTGAATTTGAAGGTCATAATTGTAAATGGAAAAAAATTCTACTTTTATATATTCCGTCTAATTTTTCACCTTTAATATCAAACACTCAAATGATCTTCTAAACTTCTTTTCACATTACTTTACTTTAATTTAATTTGAAATTGTTAACTTTATGGCCAATTTGATTTTTTTTTTCAGTAGAAGCCCTCCCTTTTTTTTAATAAAAAACAGCTTTGAAAACGTGTGTCATTCGTCCATCACAATCTTAAACAAAGAGGCATTTAATTGGTAAAAGCTGATCGCTATTTTGGAGTGTGAAACTGTGCATGCGTCTATTTTTTAAGTATAAACCGGATGTACTCTACTTGCAACTGCACGGGCACGGCAGAGAATTCGAACCCAGGACCTGGATTCTGATTGGTGCGTCTCATCCGCTATTCGTTAGTGGATAGTAAATGAAAGTAGCAGATGAAACTAACATGTAAAGAGTACATCTTCAAATAGCATTTTTTCAAACGCTAGTGGATAGCGGATAGCGTCTCACTTTTCTTGGCATTTTTACTCTTTTTATTTTTCTTAAATTATTTCTCTATCCTTATTAAATAAATATAATTATGAATTAAATAAATATGTCATTTTATGTCATTTTACATTTATCAGCTGATTCAACCGCTAGTTTTATCAAACACACCATTTGCTATCAGCTAGCTTATTCGCTATCCGCTATCCTGTTAGTTCATCCGCTATCCGCTAGCTTATTCGCTATCCGCTACTTTTTACCAAACATAACATTGATTAAGCTAGAAGAGACACCTACCATCTCATCCAAGTGCTCTTGGGTGTGAATACCAATTAATTTGCTAGTCTAATTAAAAAATTCTACAATACTTAAGTGGTATAGACTCTCGTAAAAAAATAATGAAATAACTTTTTAAACAGGTTTTAAAATTTTATAAGCTTTCTAAAAGATTATGTCGGACCTTAAAATTAAAATTACTTATAAGAAATAATAAATTAGACTTAAGCTTGATATTTTCAAAATAGGTCAAATTTAGATCTTGCAAGACCAGCGTATACTATTCCACCCCTATTTCGAAATATAGCTTCATTAGCTTGTCAAATGGTGATGTCTAGTAGACTTGTCAAGAAGGGTGGGCCGACCAGGCCCGGTCCCATCCACTGGGCCAAAATGTACAAGTGGGCTGGGTTGGGCCTGCCCAATTGTCGACTAGGCCTTGTTTTGTGTAGCCCAACCCAGCCCAAAACACGGGGCCAATAAGGCGGCCCACACCCTAATCTAACTTTAACAAAAGAAACCATAAAAATTGTTCAAAAAAACATAAAAGTTGGCCAGTTTGACGCATGGGCCAACTGGGCTGGGCCCAAACGCCCCGATTTGTTCCCGGGCCTCAATTTAACGAGCCCAACCTAGCCCAAAACAATGGGCCATATGGGTCTAGCCCAACCCAGCCCAAAACACGGGGCCAATAAGGCGGCCCACACCCTAATCTAACTTTAACAAAAGAAACCATAAAAATTGTTCAAAAAAACATAAAAGTTGGCCAGTTTGACGCATGGGCCAACTGGGCTGGGCCCAAACGCCCCGATTTGTTCCCGGGCCTCAATTTAACGAGCCCAACCCAGCCCAAAACAATGGGCCATATGGGTCGGCCCATTGGGCTGGGCCAAAATTGACATTAGGCATCTACACCATATGATAAACTGTGCAAACAGAAAGAACTAGCTCGTGCATTTGACTAGTAATTTAATGATCTTATGCCCGTTTGGATTAGCTTACTTTCGAGCTTATGAAAAAAACTTAAAGAGATAAATAAGTTTTTATGTTATTTCATAAATTCTCGCTAACACAAGTTATTATAGTTTCATAAGTTGTTTTTCCATAAATTACCTTGACAAGCATATGAATAATACATAAAAGCTTATTTATTTGCATAAGTTATTTTTCATAAGCTGATCAAAATAAGTTCTATGCAAATGGGCCCCTTATCCAAAATAGTGAACAATGACCAACTTCCATAGTATGCCCCACTTCTGTGGGAGATAGGACCGGTAAGCACCTTCACAGTTTATATTCAGAGTGATCCCATCCAAGCATTAACCATATGCCATACCGAAACTGCAACTTTACATTTGAAAAAAAGATGGGTAGTTGTTTCCTCATCTTCAAATTGCATTAGCAATTTCAGCGACATAGGGACGTCGTCGGCTCCCGGGTTCGAACCTAGGTGTGACCAGTGGTAGTCATGTGTGTGTGTGCTGTTTATTTGCCAATTTATCTAAGTAGACAAAAAAAGCAAAAGGGACAACACATCAAAATTACCACTTAAGATACCTTGCCAGCTAGTTGTAAAGTGTTGAATAAGATTAATTAAAATAGTAACCATACAATTACTCTTGTGATCATCATTATCGAATTTCAGAGATATTGTCTTCAACCATATGGAATAAACATGATTCAATACGCCAATGACATGATCAAGAGGGTCCACAATTTTTTTTATCATTCACGGATTCCACCAACAGAATTGGATGTGATCTTCTTGATTATGTTTCGCATGCACGAATATTTACATTTTCCCTTCAATCATGGTGTTTGCTAAAAACTAATTTATATCCCTCTTTTAATTATAAGCTAATAATCTAGTATTAAAAATGGATTATATGAAGATATGAATGAGACATGGCAACAAAAGAAATTTTCAATAGCGAGGAATAATTAAAATAGTGTATAATATTTTCTAAAAAGACTATATATTATAAACTTTTATAGAATACATATTTCATGACAAAATAATCTAAAATATCCAAATTTCTTAAAATTGATAAAGTTAAGAGATAAAATTAGCACAAACTAATTTTATCTTTTATCGATTTCTTATGAATTTCTAAATTTTTATTAGAAGATGTTGGGTAGTACGAGAGGGGAGGGGTTTGCGGTGCCTCGCTCATGGCCGTTTCATATTAAGAAGATATTTTGTTTGTTGGCAATTTCAGCACTACCCGGCGGTTCCACCCTATCAAAGAGAGTGTAAGAGAGGAAAGAAAAAAAAGGAGAAGATGATGGTTAGTGTGAGAGGCGAGAAGTTTGTGTATTTGGGCAAAAAGAAAGAAGTTTCGGTAAAACCTACTGATATAAAAAACATCATGAAGGAAAATGAGTACAACTCCCTAATTTTATTAAAAAAAGATAAAAAAGAAATTGTTAGGCCTTCACAATTGTTTGTGTGTGTGGGTTTCAAATGACACTATACCGCATTGCGAAGATAAAAAAAGATGTGAATGTCTCTAAATCAACCACATTAGTCCTAAATATGAAGTCTGAATACCGGATACGATACGGGATACGACACGTTACGGATACGGAGATACAGGGAAAATTTTGAAAATCAAGATACGACACGGCTGGGATACTTTAATAAAAATTTAAATTTAAATATATAAAAACATAACAGAAAAAAAAATAGAATAGAAACACATATAGAAAAAAACAAAGATGAAAAACTGAAATATTGCATTTTATAGATACGAAAAAAAACTGCCCAAATAGATAAAAAAAATCACACAAAATATATGGATGAATGGAAGAGGACGACCGACACACCTATGTATGAGTGACTAGTCATAAAAAGTAATGGTGGACAAGTAACTGAGACCACCCGAAATCGTATAATACGAATAGTTAGTGGCAGAAATAGATGACTTTTTATAGACTAAGATATTCATATTAGTACGTAATTGGTCAATAAAACATAAGCATATCATTAGTCAATATATATTCATCACATTGTAGAAATAAATACTTGTGATCTTATCAAGTAGAGATAGTTACGTATATTTATCCTACTCATATCACAATGTATTATTTCTTCTATTATTGTATTACGAAAAAATATATAATTTTGTCTTTTAGTTATTGAGGTATTAAAGTGTATCATATATGAGTGACAATCATGTGCTTAGTTGGTAAGAGGTATCGAAAAAATATCTGAGAAGTATCCTTAGTTGGTAAGAAGTATCAAAGATGTATCTGAAAAGTATCGAGTCAAATATTTTTTAAAAAGCATTAAAAAATTATTAGATACTCTTTGGGTACGTATCTAGAAGTATCAGGGTGCGTATCAATATCGGATACGTATCCGACACAGATACGTCTCCATTTTTAAAGTATCGGGGTCATAATGCCTCTCACCCAGATAAAATACATGATCAACCGCAAGAAATAGGTATGAAAGTGATAGCAGGATACAAGGTAGGGAATTGTTTGGCTTATTTTTCTTAGAGTTTTGGAATTAAGGTTGGGGACAGAAGCATCCCGTGAAACGAAAAGACCAGAAACTAAGGAGGTTACAAATGAGAGTGCGACAAATATTTATCGACATCTTTATTAAGCTTAAAAGCCATAAATACAAAAACGACACTCTTCCCTCGTGGGTCGACAGCTTGCTAGAGGTTCACGGGAGCAAATAGCCTTTGTTTCACATTATAACTATAACAACAATTACTGAATACTTAAATAGCTTCCCAATGAAAAACTATTCTATTTTTTTTTAAACCATCCTCCACAGCGACCGGTTATACTAATCCTTTGAGGTATCTGAGATCTATTTAAAGGGGTCGGCTTTTCCCAACAAATGTTTTTTCATACGCACCGGCCAGGGATCGAGTCAATGACCAAATGGTTAAGGGACCCAAGTATCTACCACTTGAACCTACGTCATGTTAGGGAAAAAAACTATTCAATTTTAAATATGAACATAAATGAAAATTATTTATTTGGTTAACAACAATTTTAAATATGAATTATTTTAACCTACCTTTAAGATTGTTAAGGACAAAACTAATATTTTTTATTTTAAACGTCCAATTTGCTGGGACCAATTTATTTATTTAGCTTTTATGGTCCCCAAATATTAAGATCTTTGCCTCACGGGGGGTGTCTCTGAACTGTTCATATTTTTAATTTAACTTATTTTAATCATTGGACTTTGGTCAATCTGTTTTTTAGTATGAATGTTTTTATCACACTTTTTTAATTATTATAATGTACTAAGAAATTGGAAGAAACTTATAAATATTTATAATACCAATTAAGAAAACAATACTAGTAACTGTTAGTCAGTTAGTGAAATATTTTAGTTTTTTTTTTTATCACAGAAATATTTTAGTTGTCTAGTCTTGTTTCTAAAATAAAAATATGATAAGAAGTCTTGTTTGTATACTAAATTACTAAGGCACAGATTTCACAAATACAAGTATTGAATCCCTACTCGAACACAAATAGAATTACAAGCAACAAATTGTGGAGGATGTTGATGTTGAGAATATTCTATGAGAAAAAGGGATATGCATCATTACATTCAATAAAAGTTTAGCATTTTGTAGTTATTTTTTAGATTATACACAAAAGCATGCCATAAAATGGTGGTAGTTGGAGTGCGGTTAACAAAATAATACATTTTTATGCAAGTCATTAGTACTAATAAGTAAATAATATGGATGAATTAGAAAAAAAAAATTACACTATTTTAAGGTAAACGTCATACTTTGCCAGAACAGAGTTTAGCCTATGTAGCTCACAAATTATCGTGTACAGAATTACAACATAATTCTGTAAGCCGAAAATAGTTTGAAAAAAGTTTCTAATCCAGCCATATTATTTACTTATTGCATATATACTACATACTAATGATTTACATATATACGTGTTATTTTGTTGGCAGTTTTTTTTTTACCCCCCATTGTACCTCATACCCTCCAAATTGACCAAACGGATCAAAATACCCCTAAAACAATGTTAAAAAACGAATTCATTTCTCATTCCATCATATTTTCGGAAAAAGTAAGTTTTTTTCCCTAAACTTCCCGGAAATAGACGTATATCCGGAAAGCTTTCCGGAAATATCATTTTTTGAGGTATTTTCGGAAGGTTAATTTCCAGGGAATTCCCGGAAATAACTCAAAAAGAACTATTTCCGGAAAACACATATTTCTGCCTTCCGAAAATATGTGTATTTCCGGAAATTTTTAAAAAATATTTTTTTTTAACAAAAAACTAGAGGTATTTTGGGGATTTATGGTAAAATAGGGGTATAGAGCCTAACGAGGGGTAAAAAAAAACTGCCTATTTTGTTAAATACACTCCACCTGCCATAATCTAATGGCATGCTTTTTGTATCTTGCGATTATAAATTGGGTTTATGTGATCCAATAAAAAAAAAGTTTGTGGCGGTATAATGAGTTCCGATTAAATTTTGATGTTAAACTAATTAACAACAGCACTTCTCATTAAACTAATACTCCTGTTGGTCCCA
Organism: Astragalus membranaceus; assembly: GCA_039519185.1. Classification (NCBI taxonomy): domain Eukaryota; kingdom Viridiplantae; phylum Streptophyta; class Magnoliopsida; order Fabales; family Fabaceae; genus Astragalus; species Astragalus membranaceus. The sequence goes on along the minus strand of CM076850.1, from coordinate 178,423,944 downwards.
GAAAAAAATCACTTTTTAAGTTTATTGAATAACTCTGATTTCTCTTAAAAAATTGTTTATCGTAAATTCTATTTTGAATGTTGATGCATCAAGTTGATTTTTTTGGGAGGGGGCCTGGTTAGCATTTTACCCCATGAAAGGAGTATCACCCACTCCAAGTAGATTAAAACCCAAAATATTTTGTAAAGAATATTTAGAAATACAAACATAGTTGTACTTTTAACCAGTATTTTTAAAACCGGACCGAAGATCAAACCGGCGCGCTCTCTGCGTTATGTTTCAATTGGTTCAACCATGGTTGAACCAGATGATTAATAAATAAATAAAAAATATTAATTTTTGGAGAAAAAAAATGACATTTTGGGCGGTTCAACCTAGGTCAATTGACAGTTCAAAGTGGTTGGCCAAATGGGATTGAACCAACCATTGGACTGGCGGTTTACAATTGAACCATCTGGTCCAGTTCGGTTCCAAAAACACTGCTTTTAACACACTTCACATCTATAATGTTTGGATGTGTGTAAATGGAGATTACATGTAAAAGCTGAGGGCTACTTGGTCCAGCCTGTTGGGTTGGCACAATTTGCTAGGAGTGGTAAGTTCAAGTAAAGAAACAAAATTGCATGACTGCATCAAATACGCAAAATTAGATGATGTTCACAGAAATCAGCTGAAGCCAGTTAATTCCTTGTATGAAATATAAAACCGCAAAACTTAGCTTTAGGCTAGCATTGAGCTGCATAAAAACAAATAACAAATAATGATTCTATTAGCTGCTGGATCAGTTTATAAAGAACTCACTTCCTAAAAACTGGTCATTGAATAAAAACAAGACAATAAACATTTACAGAACACTGGCGAGAGCATCAAAGTCTTTGGGGGAAAAAAATCAGAGACTCAATAATAGATTTAGTATGGTCACCAATGAATATCAGTTTTACATACTCACTGAGAAACTCAATATGGTCACTCATGATGGTGTTGTCAAATAGTGGCGCTATAGCACACTGGAATTTGAACAAATCGCTATTGTCCGTGATCAGCATATGCCCATTAGTCCTATCAAATAGTGGCTATAGCATGAGAGCATAGCAGAATTTGAACAAAATGCTATTTTCTGCATTCCGCAATGGACAATAATAGATGTATTGATATAGCTTTACTTTAAGTATTGTTATTAGGGTCATTAGTTGCAGTTAGTAGTTTGTTACTAACTGTTTAGCTTCTGTTAGTAAGTTAGTTGAACAGGCAGTTAGTTTGTAACTAACTCCTGGCTCAGCTAAGCCCTATCAATCCATGTAAAGACTATATAAACCAATTGTATCTCATTCTCTAATCAATGAAAACAGTTCACAAGTTATGAAAGATTCTGTTAGTCTAGTTCAACTTCTATCATGGTATCAGATTAAGCCAGAAACCCTGCCTTCTTCTTCATGTTCATCGCACCACCACAGTGGATGCAGATTCTGATTTTCACCATAATTGGTGCAAAATCCTTCTTTTCTTCATCTTTCTCTCTCGCAATACTCTTACGATCCATCCATTTCTTTCAATCTTTCAATTTCTCAGACCAACTTTGGTTAATTTTGTTTTGCGCAAATTAGGGTTTCTGCGTCAAAATTTGGGGGTTCTCCTCTGTGACAGGCTTTTTCTTTCCTTTTCTTCTTCCCTCTCTGCCGCCTTGCCATCTTGATTCATTTTTCTTTTTTCTGCAATGGCAATTCCAGCCCCTGACCCTCAATCTTCGAATCTTCCCTCCTTAAAACCCTTTAAGTCCTTTCAGTATCAAGTGTCTGAGAAATTAATAGGGGACAATCTTCCTCTCTGGTTGCAACAGGTTGAGCCTGTTCTTCGTGCTCACAAGTTACATCGTTTTTGTGTCTCTTCTCAAATACCTCCAAGGTATCTCACTCCTGCAGATCGTTTAACATAGACAGAAAATCCTGCATATACAGAATGGGAACTTCAAGACCAATTTTTGTTGGCTTGGCTGCAATCCTCCCTCTCTCCTTCCATTCTTGCCAAGGTTATTGGGTGCAGATATTCCTTTCAATTATGGGAGAAAATCCATAGCCACTCCAATGCTAGGACTAAAGCTCAAGCAAGACAATTTCGTGCAGAACTTCATAGCACCAAGAAAGGGGAAAGATCCATTTCAGAATTCTTTGCTCGCATCAAAACAATCACAGATGCTCTCTTGTCTATTGGAGAGACTATTTCTACACAAGAACAGTTTGATGTAGTTCTTCAAGGACTTCCACTAGAATATGAGTCCATTACTACTCTTCTTGCCACCAAGTCTGAATGGTTTGAATTTGAAGAGCTTGAAGCTCTTCTTCTTGCTCATGAAAGCAGGCTTGCTAAGGCGACGGAATCTGTCCCTATAGTTCCTTCTCTCAATGTATCTCAAGCCACAAATACTGCTGTTCTTGATAAAACTCAACAGAATCAGGCTGATCCTCAATCAGGTCAATAAACTGTGCCTCAAGCTCAATTCTCCGCATCTAGAGGCAACTTCAGAGGTGGCAGGGGTGGTTGTTCCAATCGTGGTGGCAGGTTTGGTCGTGGAAGAGGTGTTCAATGTCAACTTTGTTCAACATTTGGTCATGATGCATCCACTTGCTATCACAGATATGCACCTCAGTATCCTGCATCATTTGGTCAAGAATATGCCAATCCATATCAGTATCTCAGGCCTGGTTACATTCCCGTGCCTACTGTCACTCCATATCCCTCTCCTACACCAGCTCCCACTGCTCATGCAACTGCGTTGCCTCAAATCCCTGCCTTTCCTGCCCTTGCAGCCCTGCCACATGCATATGCTACTCAGGCTCCAACAACTTTTGCTGCTAGCAAGGGGATACTGCGGCTACACATCACATGACAGGCATTGCCCCTGATCCTGCTACTGCTCTTTCTCGGTAGGACCATGTCTTTCTAGGCAATGGTCGAGGTTTGCCTATTTTATCTATTAGTTCTGAGTCCGCACCTTCACCTTATAACCCTAAACATCTACATTTTAATAATATTCTCTATGTCCCTCAATTGAACAAAAATTTACCTAGTGTTAAAAAGTTTGCCACTGATAATAATGCTAAATTCCAATTTGATCATTCTCATTGCATTGCTACATCACAGGTTGATGGTTCTACTCTTCTAAGGGGTCAAGGCACAAAGGATGGATTATACACTATTCCAGGACCTACCTCAGCTGTCTCTAAGTCATTAGTTGCTAAACATTGTCCTCAAACTCATGTAACCACTGCTCCTATAGCAGACAATGCTTTTACACCTACTCACAGTAGTAATCTTTGGCACAATAGACTAGGTCATGCAAACATTAATGTACTTAACTCTGTCATACATCTCTGTAACATTCCTTCAATCAATAAAAATGCTCTTACTTTTTGTATAGCTTGTTGTATGGGTAAATTACATAGATTTCCTTCTCAACCCTCTACTACTATATACTCTACACCTCTTGAACTTATCTTCTGTAATCTATGGGGTCCTGCCCCTGTAGTTTCATCTATGGGCTACAAATATTATATGTCATTTGTAGAGGCATTTTCTTAAAACTAAGTCTGAGGCTCTCTCTACATTTAAACAGTTTAAGATTCTAGTTGAAAATCAGTTTGGTCACACTATAAAGGCTCTCCAAACAAACAAACTAGGGGGGGGGGGGAGAATTCCGCCCTTTCAGTCAGTACCTTGCCTCCTTAGGAATTGTTCATCGCCTTATAAACCCTCATACTCACCACCAAAATGGATTGGTAGAGAGAAAACATCGTCACATAGTTGATATGGGACTGTCTCTTCTCTCTCAAGCCTCCATTCCCATCCACTATTGGGATCATGCTTTTCATACCTCAGTTTATATCATAAACAGATTACCCTCTGCTTACCAAAACAACTCCATTCCTTACACTACATTATATCAACAGTCTCCTAACTATGGCTTCCTAAAGGTATTTGGTTGCTCTTGTTTTCCTCTTTTTCGCCCATACAATAAACAAAAGTTTCAATTTAGGTCAGCTGAGTGTATTTTCTTGGGATATTCATCTAACCATAAGGGTTTCAAGTGCCTTGACTCCACAGGTAGACTATTTTTATCTAAAGATGTTATTTTCAATGAGACTATTTTTCCTTTTCCTAAACTGTTTCCCTCTATATCATCTGCACACACTGACACTTCATTCACTCTACCTTTTCTCACTGTTACTACACCTTTAACTACCTCACCATCCTCTATACCTACTTCACCACCCTTACATACTTCACATACGTCACCACCCTTCCCAGCATCACCACATCTGCCATCCTCCTCTCCCTTACCTTCCTCCAACTACTCTACTCCTCTGCCATCTTCAGCCTCTAGTACAATTGATCCAACATCACCTGTCACATCCTCTCCAAATACATCTCTCTCTGTTTTACCTTCACCACACCCTCCACCAATCACAAATACCCACCCAAATGATCACTAGATCCAAGGATGGCACCCTTCAACCTAGATTGTATCCAACATTACACCTCACCACCACAGAACCCCATACTGTTCAGCAGGCTCTCTCTTGTCCAAAATGGAAAGAAGCAATGCAGTTAGAATACAATGCCTTGATTGCTAACAGCACTTGGTCCTTGGTTCCTCTTCCCAAGCATAGGAAGGGCATTGGTAGTAAGTGGATATTTAGAATCAAGGAGCACCAGGATGGTTCAGTCAATAAGTATAAGGCAAGGTTGGTTGCCAATGGATTCACACAAAAGGAGGGTGCTGACTATTCTGAGACCTTTGCTCCAGTCATTAAACCTATCACAGTGAGAATAATTCTCACTCTTGCTATCACTCATCATTGGCCTATTCAACAAATAGACAAAAACAATGTCTTTCTTCATGGTCTTCTAGAGGAAGAGGTTTACATGTCCCGGCCTACAGATTTTGAGGTAGGAGACAAGTTTCTGGTTTGCAAGCTGAATAAGGCTATCTACGGGCTGAAATAGGCTCCTAGGGCATGGTATGAGCGCCTAACTCACACTTTACTCAGCTTTGGGTTCAGAACTAGCAGGTGTGATCCCTCACCTACAGCAGTGCAAAACTTAATCACCAAACTAACAACTGTGTTTGCTCTCAAACAATTTGGTGCTATTGACTATTTTCTTGGTATTGAGGTTAACTACATGAAAGATGGGTCTCTCTTACTTAGTCAAAATACATCAGAGAGCTACTAGATAGAGCTGGTATGTCCTCTGCAAAAGGCATTTCCACTCCTCTACCTGCTAAGGCAAAGCTCTCAAAATTTGGCTCAGATTATGTGGCTAATCCTACACTTTATAGCTCTATAGTTGGTGCTCTCCAATATGCAACAATTACTCGACCTGAGATAGGCTTTGCAATCAACAAGGCTTGTCAGTTTCTCTCTCAACCCTTGGAATCTCCCTGGTCTGCAGTCAAAAGAATCCTAAGGTATCTACAGGGCTCTCAACAGCCTGGCCTTCTCCTAAAACCTGCCACTCCATCTATACCTCTATCTTTGCAAGCTTACTGTGATGCTGACTGGGCCAATGACATTGATGATAGGAGATCTACTTCTGGTGCCTGCATCTTTTTAGGGCCTAATCCTATTTCTTGGTGGTCTAAGAAACAAACACTAGTGGCTAGGTCTAGTGCTGAAGCTGAATACAGAAGTTTGGCACTAGCAGCTTCAGAAATTCTGTGGGTACAGTCCCTTCTCCAAGAGCTCCAGATCAACCACTCCACTCCAGTAATTTTCTGTGACAATCAGAGTACTGTTGCCATCAGTCATAATCCTGTGTTGCATTCCAGGACAAAACACATGGAGCTAGACTTGTTTTTTGTTTGTGAGAAGGTTCTAAGCAAGACCCACATTGTCTGTCATGTCCCTGCTGATGTTCAGGTTGCTGACATCTTGACTAATCCCTAAACAAATACAACAACCCCCAACTAACATTCCCAACTTAATTAATCCCTAACAAACTAATAAACTTGACGACCCAAAACCAACTAATAACTAACCAACAACCACAACTAACTCAAACAAGGACCTATCATATACTGATTTTCTTTTGCTCTTTATGGCTTTCTACTCCTGCCAATGGTACCAAGTAGCAACTATTCTAAAGCAACCCATAACTCCTCCCACCAATAGCCCAGCTATGGACTAACAAACTGCAGATTCAGATCATGTACTGAACTGAACTGAAGACAACAATAACTTGTGGGATATCATATAAAGTACAGTACTCGTGGTCTATTTACTCCTTTGCCTTATCAACTTATCAAATAATCAACTGACGACTTCTAAACATAACAGTTTCATGTAAAGCTAATGATAAAAGGATAGTAATGCACAGAGTAAAAAAACTAATTAAACTTAATGATAAAAGGAAAGGAATGCATTGAATTTGAAGGTTAAGAGGAAAGGGATGTATTAAACCCATCACAGGCAATAAGGAATTAAACAAAAACATCAAGGGCAGGAATTTCAATGGTAGTTATGTAATTTCTTTGATCAACCTCTTCTTCCCCTCCTGAGCTGAAAGCACCCATCAAGCCAAGATAGATTGGGGAATAAAATGTGAACATCAGGTTGACCCCAAATGAATAGCATAATTCTGGTCCCTTATGTTATCCATTACCCCAACAAAATTTTGTATCATAGAATGGGCATTTGTTATCAGCTTCAGCCATTGGACTCACCGTTTTAGAGAATATGTAGCACACCAGTGCTCACTCTCCATTTTAGCATCTACTTTGCACCTAGGATTTGTAGCAGGTATCATACAAACTGCAAAGATCAAAAGGTTCTAAATACTCACCTTAGAAAATGAAAAAAGAACCCAAGTCTGGTAAACTAAGTGAAGAAGATATACTGTAGAGTCTTAACAGTGCTAACCTCCCAACCTGCAACGACATTGTTATTCAGAAAACAAACAACCTCCTGCTAAGTTTGTGTGCACTGTGGAGAGAAGAATCGAAGGTGCAGAGAGAAGAGAAGGCCGAAACTCTGAGCGGGCGAAGTAAGAAGACATTAAGAAAATATCACCATTTTTGAATGTGGAATCTTTTGAAAAGGACATTGTAACCCGATAGCCTGGGCAAATAGTGGAGCAGGGATAAAGGCTTCTGGGAAATAACACAGCAGCATGGTTGGATTTTCATTTTATATATAGGTAATAGGTAATATCATCAAAAATTTACTAATATGTCACTGAAGCACTAATGTTTTACATGGTTTAAACATTCATCCTTTTGGGTATAAGTATAACAAACAATTAATATGTGCCAATCCGTATAAGCTATTCTTGTGTAAAAACCCAAATATATTTCCAGCATCAAGGAACAGCGCTATTTTGCTTAGAAAGGATAAGAGTTTCAATTTTTAGGAGCAAAAAAAAAGCTGCTTTTATGTGCTTTCTGAAAGTGCTGTTTATTGTGAAGAAAATAACTTTAAATTGGAGTTTTAGAAGTCCTTCAATCACGAGTTAAGAATCCCTATATTTCTGGAATCACATAGCCATAGTAGATTTTCATACCTAAAATAAAATAAGGACAATGCCCTTGACTGTACAGTGTCTCCCAAAAAATGACTAGAGCTTGGCATAGCTGACTAATTGTCAAAATTTGGGACAAAAATGGATAACTCAAAACATGGCTTATGCAATCATTTCCTGGTACAGCATGATTGAGATTGCTCTCCATCATTCCTAAAGGAATTGGTACCTTTCAATAAAAATGATTTTTCAGAGTTGTCAATTCTGCCCAGAACAAGAGCCAAATTTTCTCATTAGTTCTACATTTTCAGCTATGGTTGATCCAGGAGTTCCAATAAAACCAAGAGATGCACAACTGCATACAGCCTGCTCAACATAAAGAAGTACCTCGGGTAATCTATGATTGGAACAATACTTTTTACCACTTGTAGAATCTGAATTTGGAATAAACCTCTGTCCATGACCCGCCGTAGTGAGTTTTTTGGCTGCTTGCATAACTAGCTGATCATCCTCTCTTAAGAAATGCACCTGATAGTTATGTGCATCACTAACTAAATCACCTAAATAAGTATCAGTCCAATTCTCTCTAGGAAGATCAGTCATTACAAAAATATGTATGGGTAGAGGGCCTTTCTGCCTTAAAGATTCCAATTTTTGTCTTAACCCATGAAATGTGGCCTTATGATGATTCTTAAACTGCCCATCCAGCAATCTAAGTTGTGCACAAAGAAATGGAGCTTTAATGGTTGCTTTAGCAAACTCCTTTCCAGCAAGAGTAATTTCTGGGACAAATGGAAGAAATTTAACCTTCTCCATCAAAGATAGAAACCTCTGGTCCTGATGAGATTCACGAATATCAACATATAGTTCAGAACCTTTGTATGGGGAGGAGAAAAGGCTTCCAAATGCTAGCATTGAGGCTGATTCAACTTCAGAACCAGGTCCAAGTGTCCTAAATACATCCCTCCGTCTCCTAACATATGATATTTTCTTTTTCTGCTTCAGCTGTTCATCGGGTTGGAATGAATCTAACACGCCATCCTCATGACCATCTACATGGTAGGTCCATACTGTAGTTCTGCAATCTTCATTGATAGCATATATACACTTTTCAATATTCCCATGAAGCCCAGCTAGCAAAGATCCACATTGCTTTAGGCTTTTAGAAACAGATGATTGTGACCTCAAATCATTTGAGCAAGCCAAATCTAAGCTAATGCCACACCAAATTGACACAAAATCCCTAAGATCAATCACTCTAACAAGTGTAGAAGAAACTAATGATGAGATATCTATAACTTCAGCAATGGAGATATACCTGCAAGAAAAGAATGCACAAAAACTCACAATTCCTACAAATAACTAAGTTGAATGTAGTTTTCAGATTGAAACGTTTTACAACACAAACCATGCAAGAAAGGTGTCATAAGTAACCTTAATCTGAGTTTAAAAGGTACACACATTGTTAATCTTTGAGAGAAAGAAAACATACTAACCTTCCATCCCGAACGAGTTCAGTGACATGATCCCAAACGGAAATTCGAATATCGTTTGGATCAACAACCCTAAACTTTGGACAGCTACCTAAGACAATAGCATGATGATCCAAAATAGGAGGAACAACCAAAGTTCGATTGAGTATCCCTGCAATCAAAAGAGCATGCTTGAATTCCGAAAGCTGGTTGCTGAAGCCGCTGTGAGGCGCATAAAGCATGAATTTCTCGCTTAAGGCTAGGGCTTGGGCAGAACATTGAAGGGAATGTGAATGTGACGTTAAAGTTTGGGAGAATCCAGAGAATTGGGAATTAGGTTTAACGTAGAAGTAATATAAAATTAGGAAGGAAAAGAACATTACAAAGAGGGAGATGGGAATGAGTGGCAATCTGTAAGGTGATTTTCTTTTAGATGATAACATTCTGTTAGGTTAGGTTAGGTTTTCTGCTATTGCAATCGTAAACGCAATCTTCTTTTTACCGACAATAGTGAAATTTCCAAGCCAAATCAAATAGAAAGGAAGGAAAACCCATGAAGCTTACAACTGTAATCGACAACCAAAAGAATTCGAGTAGCAGCTGGTGAAAGGGCGCGAAGCTGATCGGAGGGAGAAGTGTGGTAAAGAGCATAAGAGACAAAACGCCCACCACGGTTGCGTACGTCGGAGAAGCATTAAAGGAATGTTGGGGTATGGATAGTAAAACTTGTGGTGCGACAAGTGATGCCTCCGATTAAAATATTTTTGAGATAAATTAAGCCCATTCTTTTAACACTCCCTTATACTTCCCTCACCCCAAATTTCTAAAAATTCAAAAATTGATTTGCTAAAAAACAATGAGTTGCATTTAACAATTCCAATTGTACCTATTTGAATTGGAAACTGTTTACTGTATCGAATAAAAGTGGGAGCAAGGAATTGGACAAAAACCCAAATTTATGTCCTCACGAAAACACAATATAACTTTATGCCCTACCGTACAATTTTTTGATCACTCAGAAAATTACCAAGACAATACACGAGACAAATAGTTGTTCAGTACTGTTTTGTCCAGTATTGCAAATCAAACAGACCATTATATCACTCTTTCACCTTCTTCTCACACTTCCCTCTCCCTTCAAATTTTACATACCCAGTATCTTTGTACTAAACAATTTTGGTACTAAGCTATTAAAGCAAAGAAAAACGAAGGAAACAAGGGTTGTTTAAAACAAACATGGTGGATGGTTGAGATCAAAACCAACCTTGGTTGATAATTTATAAAGTCATGTATGTGAGCTTCTCGGTAAATAATATTTAGTTAGTAATTATCGCTCCCCTCAAAATATAAGGCAAGCTCCGCCACTGACTATTCGGATTATACGGTTTCGGGTGGTCTCAATTACTTGTCCACCTCTACTTTTTATGACTAGTCACTGATACATAGATGTGTTGGTTGTCCTCTTCCTTTCATCCATATATTTTCTGTGTGATTTTTATCTATTTGGGCAGTTTTTTCATCTCTATAAAATGCAATATTTCTATTTTCATCTGTTTTTTTTTCTATTTGTGTTTCTATTCTATTTTATTTTTTCTGTTATGTTTTTATATATTTAAATTTTAATTTAATTTTTTGTTAAAGTATCCCAATCGCGTCGTATCTTGATTTTCAAAATTTTCTCGTATTCGTATCGTGTCGTATCCCGTATCCGGGCTTCATAGCCGTACTCGTATGGCATTGTTGATATACCTACATTGCAAATAGCTGCTCATATAATCTCATTCATTTCAAGGAAGGATTTTATAATTTGTATTACTAATGTTGCTTTTGTTATCTAAACTTGGATCGTGTTTTCTGTTATTACTTACTAGTGTGTATGACCTGTGCGATGCACGGGTATACATTACAATTTGAAGAGTTACTTAATCATTAAGATAGGGTCCTCATATGGTGTGATGATAGTGGAGATGCATGCAATATCACAATTAGAGGCCAGTTACAATGGTGCAAAAATCTGATTGAATCGGATAACATATCTAGTAAAAATGGAAACCAAGCAAGATGAGTCTCTGCAATTCTATCATCACATAGCTTAACTTCGTGTGTCTGAGCATCATCTTGAAGAATACACTAAGTAAAAAAGTAAGATGTAGTTAGTATTTTTATGAAGGTATTCTAACCTGTAGGAATATCAATAAAGCAATATATTTTGAGACATCAAATCCCGTTGGTAAATTCTAGAAACAATATATATACACCGACCTTTTGAAAATTTACATGCCCACTAAAAACTTTTATCTGACAAAAAACTCAGATTAGTTCTTAATTCGCAGGAACTCCTAATACATATATTTAGTGCATATAAATATTTACATATGATTGGCATTATTATGATGCTTTTTAAGACTCGGTATATTGGCTTCAGACATATTCTGCCTTTGAACGTGAGAAAGAAGTTCAAGGCATGCATCCATTATTATTTATTACTATCAGACATTTCCGCAAGAGATGTTTTTTGTCTCTTAATTGCTTGATAGAAAACATGCCTGCCAAGCACTCAAATTGCAAAGCACCATATACTCAACTTAAAAAAAGAATAGTTAAGAACATCAGTTGTGGACTTAAAAGTGATAATCTTTTTTAGAATGAAAAAATAAAACAGTCCTTATCAAATCTCGTCAAAATGTAAGATGCCTGATATCAATAGTGTTCACCTTTTTGAATTTTAAATGAAAATAAAGTTTTTCAAAAAAAATCAAAATAAAATATATCTATTTAAATTTTCAATAGTTATTATGATAGTAAGGACTAAAACTTCTCGGATATAATATAAATCTCATTAAATATATATATATATATATATATATCATAATCATAATCATAACTATACACATTCAAGAATGTGTACACATAACCATGACACATCACCATTTTAAAATTCCACATAATCACTACAAAAAAGCCACCTCAGCGTCCAACATGCTATAAGTATTCCAACTCACCATTTTGAACAATCTGGACGGCTCAAAATCACTCTCAAAATTTAACCCAATCTGGACGGCTCACAATGGTTAAAATTGCGGCTGCTACTTTTTCAAAAAAAAAATTGAAATCATCATTTATAATTATGACTTATAATGACTTATAATTTCTTGCCTTATACGTTTATGGTCAACTTATATTTTAAAAGAATAAAATTAATTATATTAAAACTATATTAAATTTTGTTTTGAATATTGCAATTAAGTTCAAATATTTCAATTTAATTTTGATTTTGGATGTTATTCTCTTTTTTTTTCCTTTTTCTAAATCTCACCTCCAATTAACATTCAAGAGAGTAACAGTATATGAGAATTTGAAGAATGAAAGTTGTTATTATGATATTGAGTCTTGGCTTGTATTTTTTTCCATTGATATTGTTGAAGCTTGACTACAGTGAATATGTTTGCATTCTATTTTCTAAAGCACTTTTGGGGTTGACATCTTTTCCGGTTTGACCCATCTCTTATGTGGTATGATAAAATTTGCTTATTTTTCTTTTTCGATTTGGAATACTTTTCATTAACATACTTAAAGGTTGTTATAAGTTGTATTGGTGTTCATAATGTTGCAAACTTGGAGCAAAGTTATTTAATCAAGCCACATGTTATTTACAATATGTTTCTTCTGTTTATCTAAAATATTTTGTATATTTTATTGTATGGTGAAGTGGTCATTGAGCATTTGCATGTTCTAGCTTTGGGTAACTAAATTATTTAATTCATGAATATAATGACATGCTTTCAGTTTTAAGAAAATTTAGTTACATGGCACAATCAATAATATAATAATTGTTTTTTCTGAGAAAGATCTACAAATTCAAAACATCTGTGTTTATCAATTTTTCAAAATTTTCTTCATTTCCTGTTTCCTATACTTCTTTTCTTTGATTATTTCCTTCTCTTTCTTCTTTTCTATTTCCTTGATTCTCATCTGTCAGATCTTTTTAATATGTATTTAGATGTCAGCTCTTTTATAGAAATGTAAGGTAAAATTTTAGGGAGACGATGAGGTCAAATTGGGCGGCTAGACTTTAATAACATATTATATAAATAAATATATATAGTCATTTACATATATATAAACGAGACTTGCACTCCTTTTTTTTGAAAACTTAACGTGTCAATTATCAACTTTAAAGTAAATTAATATGGAAAATAAATGATCATTACTTCCACCAAAATAAATAAATATATAGTCATTTACTTTAATAGAAGAAAGGCTTTTCATATTACATGTATGCTAAAGAAAATAGTACAGTCTAAAAAGTATAATATTGTATACCTCAAAAATGTATAATATTATATAATATTAAACGAAACTTTAATAAGTAATCATCAAATTGTTACTACAATAACCATTTAATTATCAAATATTTAATATTCATATGAACACTTTGGCAATTCATGCTAGGACATTTGACTAAATCATGTCGAATATATATATATATATATATATATATATATATATATATATATATATATATATAATTTATAATTTATAATTAAGCAATATAATATTTATTCTCCAGCTGAGTTCAAAATTAACATTAAAATATGACAATACCAATAAACAAATATATTTATGTTTATACTACTTGTTGATTTTTATTTCTTATATATGAGTATGAAGGTAGAATGACATATGCACCATGCCTCATTAGAATGGCAAAATGAACATATATTATGTCAACTATTTAAGTTTTTAAGACAAAATGACTATTATTCTCCTACTGATATATTATGTCTTGGGTACGGAGCAGCATAATTGTCCTGCCCCTCGAGCCACATACAATGAGCGAGGAATTAGTTACTGTTGTCCGTGGGATTAGTCTCAGAGGAGTTTTATCAATTTGTGCCCAGAGTTTTAACAATTTAATCATTATGTAAACATTATAATCTTATTGTGTTTGTTTTCTTCTTTATCGGTTCTTGAATAAATGGAACTATAGGGTTTCGGTATTCATTAGAGCTTACAAGGAAATACCAAAAATAACCCTAATTTTTTTTGTAAAGACAGAAATACCCCTATTCGTAAATATACTTATATATTTTGTTCCACGTGATCTGAAAACTATGTTGTATATTATATTGAGTATTGAAATATCTCTTTTCATGGTAAATGTTTAATAAACTATTTTGATAAAAAAATATATATGTTTTTAATAGAGATATGTTTTATAGAGTGAGTTAAAAAGAGAAGGTAAGATATATAATTAGTTTTGGAAATATATTCTTTAAACGAGTTCAATAACACAATGTGTCCAATAACACAATGCATTTTAAACGAATTCAAATATATTTATTTCATCAAAATTGTTTCGTCAACAAATAAGACAATTCTTTTATATTTATTTTACGAAATTAAGTTCACACAAAATATGTTATACCCATTTTTTATATCTAACATAATACACATAATTATCTATTTTAAGTTCAACCAAAACTATATTACAAAATAACTTAACAGAAAATGTCTATTTTTACATCAGCCTTTTTTGTGTATCACCACTTAACATAATCTCAATATCGTATTTATTTTTTAAATTCGAATAATCAAATATACACCTATAATTTTTTAAATATTAATTATTAATACATAATTATAAACATCCCAAATAAATATAGACAATGCTTTAAACATACAAATTGATTAATAAAATACTTTAAAATTAAATTAAAAAAAGAAGATGTATATTTCAATGCCCTTACAGATATATTTATATATTATTTAACACACTCATTATTTTAATATACATACTTCTGTTTAATATGATATAATTATATATTTAACCAATTTTGTTATTTTCACTCAAAGTAAACACATTTTAAAATTAAAATTACAAAAAAAATTCAAAAAAAATGTATACCCGTGCAGCGCACGGGTCATATATATATATATATATATATATATATATATATATATATATATATATATATATATATATATATATATATATATATATATATATATATATATATATATATATATATATATATATATATACTACATATTGGTTTGGACAAAACATACCTTTGGAATTCATGAAATCGTAATATACCCAAGCTGTTTTAGGCCACATACAATGATTATCTCAACGGCAATCTCAATGGCAATCTCAACGAACTCCCAATTTTACACATCTCAAACATAAATAATTATATATTAAGAGGAACATAAATTTTATCCACTTAAATATCTCTAGTTTTATCCATGCTTTCTTATTTTTATAATTTCTTCTCTTAAAAGGATTCGTGTTTTATTTTTGGACATGGGGTTCTTTAGGTCTCGTGATTGTTACTTGTGCTCCGTAATTAATATGGATTCAGCATGCCAAGATACTATTTGTGTTGAAGTTTTTTTACTTGATGTCTTAATCTTTGCTATCCTGTATATTTAAAAGTTAATCATCTTATTGCACGAATAAGACAATTGGAGACACATCATAGCTAATAGTACTTCAAAAAATGGTTGTGTAAAGGAGTCTGACACTAGTGCAAAATCAGGAAAATAATTAGACATTTAAAGTCAGGCGCTCAGATGTCTGACTTTATATGTTGAGGCGGTGGCAAACTTGTAAATAAGAGGCAAAACTCGCGAGTTTTAAAGTCAAGCGAAAACACGCCTGACTTCTAAAGTGAAAAATAGGAAAAAAATTAGACTTTTAAAGTCATGCTCTCAGACGCGTGACTACATAAGTAGACACGGTGGCAAACTTGTAATTAAGAGGTAAAGTTTTAAAGTCAAGCGTATTTAGCCTGACTTCTAAAGTACTAAAATATCCATAGAAGGGTTCCTCACATCACGCTCACTCCCTCGTCTCCCTCATCTCACTCAGTACGCGTCGCAAAATCCCAACCTTGGGTTCTTCTGCCTTCGTCCTCCTTTCCTCTTCTCTGTTCATCCTTTCCTCTATCTCTCTCTCTCTCCAATCCCCTCCTTTCCTCTTCTCCCTTCATCCCTCCAATCACGCATTTTCCCGTCTTCCTCTCCTTCTCACGCACCGAAGAAGCGAAACACAAACCCTAACCAGCTTCAGTCGCTGCCAACAGTCGCAGATCTGATCACAGCCATCAACTTTCGCACGCGCCACCAGCCTCCTTACCTGGTGAATATAAGCCAAACACAAACCCTAACCACGCCGTTTGCAACGCACAGGTACTCTCTCTCTCTCTCTCTCTTCTACTCGTTCTCTCTCTCTCTCTCTCTCTCTCTCTCTCGCTTCTTCTTCAATTCTCTACGAAGTTTTCACTATTTGTGTTGATTTTACAGAAATTGATGCTTGAAAACGCAACAATCTTGCTGCTAGTCTGATAACAAATAGGTATTGTGCAAAACCCCCTTGTTTTGCTTTGTTAATTTCTCTGTTGCTATAAACCCTAAAACTGCGAAACTTGATTTACTGTATTTCTTCACTTGCATGTAACGAACTGATGATGAATATCTTCAGAGAAAAGAACTGTCCTTCCCTGACCTACTTTGAGTCTCCGTAGATTGTTTATCTGTTTATCTGATGAATAATCTAGGTCTTTCTTTCTTTTGTTTATCTGATGATGAATAATTGTTTATCTGTCTTAAATCTTGTTTATCTGTTTCGTGATTGTGGAATAAAATAATTGACTTTAGTTTTTTGATAGAGTAATATGGCTTCATGATACATGATAACTAGATGTTTGGTCTTTCTTTTGTTTCTATTTTGCGAGGAAGTTGATTTTGTGTATTGTAGCCTTGTAGGTTTGCATTTAGTACACAATTCTGACATATGTGGAATGGTTTCACCGTTTGATTATTGCAGATCACCATGGCCCTGCTAAAGTTGCCTGCTGGAAAGACCCAATGAGCCCGTCTATATGGAAGGAAGAGCACGTGAGTCTATAATTTTGTGTTTCTAGATCTACTGCACCCTACTTGAAATGCCAATTTTTTACCGTGAGATGATTGGATTGTTGTTTTGGGAATTGGAAATGCTTGTGAATAATCTTTTTGAGTTTTGACGGGTTGTTTTATGTCTGCAGTTTGTGATTGTATCTTTAACTGGCTGGAATTACTCTTCTATGGGAGCTACAAGCTCTCCACAGGAGGCAAGGAAGAAGAGGTACTTTGAATTTATGTTTTCTTTGTTAACAACTAAAAATACCATTTACTAGCTTGTAGTTAGCAGTGTTGTCAAATGGCGGTTATGGCGGCGCCATGGCGGAATGGCGTGGCGGATTTCCAGTTGGGCGCCATCAAATGGCGGTTACATGGCGGAGTTCAAATGGCGGGGTTATGGCGGCCGCCACGGCTGTAGCGGCCATGGCGCCGTGGCGGAAAAAGCGGACAAAGCAGCCAAAATTAGGTTTTTTTTTGTGTTTTTTGTGTCTGGGTCGTGCGACCTGACCCGGAATCAGGCCCAATGTTAAAAAACCCTATTTTAAACCCCTTCTCTCTAATGGTCTTATTCATTTTCTTCTCATTTCACGATGCTTTCTCTCATTTCACGATTCCATCATTTCTTCTCATCTCATCTCACCGCACCACCACCTGCGACCGGCGACCACTGCACCACCACCGGCGACCACCAGTGACCACCATCACTCTTCTCTGAAACTGCAAGTCTGCAACAACTGCTCTGTTTTTTTTAAAGACAAATTTTTTTCTTCTGCTCACGTTTTCCCTCTGCTACTATATATATATATATATATATATATATATATATATATATATATATATATATATATATATATATATATATATATATTGTTCTATGCTGCATAGGTGTTCTATTCTTTTTCTATTCTGTTTCTATATAAAAGTATATATTCTGTTCTGTTTAAATATATACTCTTCAGCAAGCTTTAATATTCAGTTTATGAAGCTTTAATATGTTCCATTCTTTTATTTTGTTCTCTTTTTTAATCTTCTATATTGTTTTTTCATTACTTTTTATAGTTTTGTTGTCATTTTGATGTCTTAATCTTAATTAGAAGTGGTTCTTAGTTGTTTATGACAATTTGATGAGACTAATGATATTTTCTACCAATTAAGTCTATGGTTTTTGACATTTATTGATAGGCTTTTGGATTATTTTGTTTTTTGTAGTTGTTTTTAAGTATATTAGAACATATATTTTTTAGTTTTTTTTTGAAAGGTCCGCCCACTACAACATTTTTGACTTTAGGCCACGCCACTCGTTGCCACGGCTACAAAACTGTGGCTTCAACAAGGAATAGGCCACGCGTTTACAAGTGTGGCTAATGAGATTGATATTAGGCCACAATTTTGTTAACTTGTTGTTAGCCCACGATTTAAAACTGTATAAGCGACGGTTAGAAAAGTGTGGATGCCTAAAACCACAGTTGTGTGATCGTGGTCTTTAAAAATTTATTACGTAATGAATAAAACCGTGGCCTTTGTCTATAGACCACGGCTAGAAAATCGTGGACTAAAACTAAAATATGACATACCAGCTGAAAAGAAAGGGGGAAACTCTCGCGCCTAATCGAAATTCTAATTCCTTTTTTTTTGTTGATTATTCTAATTCCTAAAAGTAAAAACCTAATCGCACCGCACAACCAATACGTTCCATCTCACAATCACAGTGCAAAATCACTTCGTTCCATCTCAC
Source organism: Astragalus membranaceus (assembly GCA_039519185.1). Classification (NCBI taxonomy): domain Eukaryota; kingdom Viridiplantae; phylum Streptophyta; class Magnoliopsida; order Fabales; family Fabaceae; genus Astragalus; species Astragalus membranaceus. The sequence continues at coordinate 178,405,314 of CM076850.1, read as the reverse complement.
AACCACACTCCATTTCACCTCCACGCAGCTCACCCCCACACCAGCTCTTCCCTTCCCCTTCCATCTCTATTCCCTAATCGTAGTGAACCCAGAACCTCCTTTCTCAGCTTCTAATCTCAATCTCAAGTCTGCATAATCTCAATCTCATCTGGTACGAACCCTAATCTCAATCTCAAATCTCGGTCAAGTACCCAACCCCAACTGAAAACCTCAATCTCAAACTGCGAATCTCGGTGAACCCTTCCACTTCTCTGTTACGGATTCCTCTCTCTCCAGGAAGCGCAAATCGTTTTTTTCATTGATTGAAGGTATGTGATTTTTTTAAAAATTTTGATTTTTTGTTTGTGTTTACGGTTGATTGATTTGATATTTTGTTGAAAGTAGGTGGAAGAGATAGGAAACGACTTGCAATTGGCAATGGAGTTCAAATTTTCTTTGAGGTATTTATCTTTTTATTTATTTTTTCAATTGTGTGGAGGTGAATCTCGGTGAACCCTTGTCATACCCCAATTTTGTCCGGCTTAGGTCAAAACCCTAATTTTTAATCAAAAATAAATCAAGTCTTAGCATTCATCCTAGAGGTTAGGAAGAGCATCATGCTTGCATCTTAGAAGTTTCAGAATGCATTTTAGGGTTGGAAAAGCATTGCATGGCATTTTAAAGCACTTTAGAGCATTTCTAGGGTTTCTAGGGTTTTTCCTAGTTCAAAGGGTATTTTGGTAATTTCACCAAAAAGACGTATTTTCTCATCATGCATGCATTTCTAGAGTTTTAGAGTCATCCAAAGGGTCTCAGGATCATTGTTAGAGTGGAAATGAAGTTTGGAGCAAAATTAGGGTTTTTGGGACCAAAAGGGCATTTTGGTCATTTCACTAAAATAAATATTTTCTCAGTAAAAACCACTATGCATCTCTTGAGGAATTTATGTGAGTCCAAGTGAGTGGAGTTGTGCATTTTTTTATGCATCATAGGAGTATTTTTGGCATGAAATTCGGTTTTTAAACAAAAGGGCAAAATGGTCATTTCCTTTGAAGTAGGGTCAACAAATCGATTTTGGGATTGGTGAGATCATAAAATTCAGAGCCCAATCATTGAATCATGGGACATGGCCCAAAATGGCAAGAATTTAGAAGAATTATCTAGAAGGGAATAAGGAATATCCCTTTGAATTTTGAAAGGTCAAGTGTAGTACAATAGTACAAGTTGCAATTCCACTCACTCTCTCTCATATGTGCTGCGAATTCCAGCCCTTTTTCCCCCAATTTTGATTTATTTTATTGGTTGCAAGTTGTGTTTAAATCATGGCCTTCCATTCAAGTGTTAAACGCAATCCTCACCCTTCATTTGAATTAAAATGGCACTCTTGTAATATGCTTCATGAGAAAATACATTTTTTTAATTAAACTTATCCTTCACCCACCTCCTTAAGCTACACCCCTCAGCCCTCTCTCTCCTCACTTTGTGCTTTCTAATTGCCCCTAATCCATGTGATGATGCATCTCCACCCTCCATTCAAATTTAAAGTCTAATCCTAGTGCACCTCTCAAAGTCAAAGACTAAACTACCCTTAGACCTAGTTTCATCCTATAAATACTCCCTCATTCCCACACCTAAAGCCTCTTCTCTTTTTGCTCATTCTCTCCTACACAAAAACCCTAGCACACCTCCTCTCCCTCTCCTTCCCTCATCAAGGCCGTAGCCCATTCCTCCCCTCTTCCACATATTCCCTTCAAAAATCAACCACCAAATCCTCCATTTCTTGTTAGATCACCATCTTTCCTTCCATTCTCTTCAAGGTTGCATCATCAAATTGCTAAGAGCTAGTGATTTTTGAGCTTATCATCTCCTTCTTCATTTCATTGTAGTTTTGAGGTAATCCTTGAAGCTTTGCACCTCATATTTAATTTTCTTGCATAATTTCTCCTCTACTCCAAACTCCTTCTTGATTGTTGTTTGCTTTGAGGATCCATTTCAAACATTTTGACAAAGACTTAGGGAGCTTTGGGTGTTTGAGATGGGTCCTTGGCCTTGAAGGAGTTGTTCTTCTACTTGAATAATTTCCCTTGCATCTTTACATATTTTTGCACTAGATTTCATACACAAATTTGTTGTTTAAGCATTTCGCATATCATGAAAAATTAGGGTTGATGTGATTTTGTTGCACTTCTTTGCTTAATCATATAAATCCTTGCAAAAAATAGATCTATGTTTCTTTGTGTTAATTTTGGTGTTTTCTTTATTAAATAAAATGTGGATCTATGTTTCCCTTGGTTCACATGCTTATAGATCTAAAAATATTTTCAAGTTCATTTTGTTGTTGTTCTTTGTTTGGTGATGTTTAATCTTGTTACTAGTATTTCATCTTAGTGTTAAATGTTACCTTTGTTGTTTGATGATTTAGCAATATGATTCCCACTAGTGCCTAGTGCACCTTGACCTAAGTGGTGAAGATTGCTAGAAATGACTCAATTTAGTTTATGTGTCCATTCATTTTTGTGTCTTAGTTTGCTTGTTGTAAATTGTTGATGATAGGCAAGTTGATTCCCACTAGTGCCTAGTGCACTTTTCTCAAAGTGAGAGGATTGCTCTAGGTGATTCAACTTATTTGTTGTGTTTAGTTAATCTTTGCATTTTAGTTTGCTTGTTGCTCATTGTTGATGATAGACAAGTTGATTCTCACTAGTGCCTAGTGCACTTTTCTCAAAGTGAGAGGATTGCTCTATATGATTCAACTTGGTTTTAGTGTTTATTTACTTTTTACCTTTTTACTTTACCACTCATTAACTTTTTACCAAAACATAAAAATATTTTACTACTTTGGTTTTAACCACCCACTTACTTTTTACTTTACCATTCATTAACTTTTTACCAAAACATAAAAATATTTTACTACTTTGGTTTTAACCACTCACTTACTTTTTACTTTACCATTCATTAACTTTTTACTAAAACATAAAAAGATTTTACCACTTCCCATTCACTTCATGCATTTTTACTTTACCATCTCATTAAATAATTACCATTCACTTCATGCATTTTTACTTTACCATCTCATTAAATAATCACCATTCACTTCATGCATTTTTACTTTATGCATTTTTACTTTACCATCTCATTAAATAATTACCATTTACCTCATGCATTTTTACTTTACTTTTCACTAACTTCTTACTTAAAGTTTTACAACTTATCAACTTGCAAAAATACCCAAAACATTTTCACATTCATGCATCTTCATTCATACTTAGTTTATGTGACACTCTCATACATCCTCATATGCTTATATCTCTTGCATCCTCTTATGCATCCTTGTATGCCATCCATTCATAAATAAAGTTCTATGCATTCATTCTTGTATGCTCATGCATTCACATGCTTACCTAACCATGCATCCCTGCTTATGTGTTCAATCATTTAACCTAGAATACTCTATGCCTACAATCAATTGTATTCACTTGTTCTTGATGCCATTTAAATACCTTGATTTAATTGTGTGCCCTCCCTCCACTTGTATGACCTCCTAATGAAGACGTAAGACTACATGCATGTTGTAGCATAGAGTCATTAGGGTAAATACAATCCTTCTTACATACACACACAATTGCTTTGAGAACTTTGTTTTGCATCTTTAATAGTTGAATCCTTTGATTGTATGGGCATGTTTAATCTTGGTTAATGAATGATATGTTCATGTTTGCTTGATTATTGAAGTGTAAGTCTTGATTCAATCATTTTGCATTGGTTATGGATTTAGAGTTGATTGAAGTGTTCTACTTGTTTTCCTAGGTCCTTTTCCAAATCAAACTCTTTTCCTAAACTAGTTTTCAAATCAAAAGTTAAAATTCTTTTCCAATAAAAACCCTAAGACATTTTCTTGAATAAATCATTAGTCATCACTCGAAGCCTTTGCTTGTTTGATCGCTAATGAGGAGTTATTAGTGGTAGTCACTCGAAGCCTTTGCTTGTTTGACTATTATGAAAGCTCCCACACTTTAACTAAACACGAATAAAGCAAATTTCAAAAACCACATGAGCTATTAGTGATAATTATCACCGATGCTCGCCCTTTTTTTCAAAACGCTTTCAAAAAGATAATAAAACGTTGTTACTTGTAATCGCTCGAAGCCTTTGCTTGCTTGATTACCGGTTCCAACTCTTTTCTTTCGAGTTAGTAATGAACGCCACTCGAAGCCATTGCTTGTTTGGTATTCGTGAACACTTGAGTCTTATTTCAAAAACTCAAAAGCACTTTCAAAACCAAAAGCCGAGAACTACGTAGCTTTGATCCCTCTTCCAGAGAGGGTACGTAGGAGCGGGTCGTAACCCGTCAAGCACACTTTTAAAAAATCTTTGTTTTGTCTTGATTTTCAAAGATAACACTAGAACTACGTAGCTTTGATCCCTCTTCCAGAGAGGGTACGTAGGAGCGGGTCGTAACCCGTCAAGCACCCTTTTAAAAATCTTTGTTTCGTTCCGCTTTTCAAAGATACCAAAAATATTTTTCTTCTCAATAAAACCGTTTCTCAAACGAAATAAAAGAAAGGAAGTAGAACAAAAATCGTTTCAAGTCAACTTTTTCTAAGCCACACATCAAAGTTAATGGTTCCCTTTCGGTAGAAAGGAGGTGCGGGGTGCTAGTACCTTCCCCGTACCTAACCGACCCCCGAACCTACATCTCAATGTTTTCGAAAGACCATCCGCCTTTTTTCAAAAGATTTTTTCCAATGTTTTAGTCTTTAAAAATAAATATTGGTGGCGGCTTCAAAATTTTTCACGTTGTCAAACTGAGGAATCCTTAACCGGATTTTTCGGGGTGCAACAGCTGGCGACTTCACTGGGGACCCTTTTTCAAAAAGGCGAGGGTCAAGCCTAGTTAACTTGATGTGTGGCTTAAAGTGTTTAATTTGAAAACTTTATTCTACTTATTCTTCTCCTTCCTTTTCTTACCATGCATTTCCTTTCCTTTACCATGATCCCCTTTTCTTTGCTCCCTTTCTACAAGGTAATCTCATGCATCATACCCTTATGCCCTTATGATCCCTTCTTCTTCGCTCCCTTTCTTGAGGTAAGCTATATGTTTGTTGTTGATACCTTAGTGTAGTTTATTTTGTTAAACCCTAGGGTAGACGACTTATTATTGCTTGCTTCTGTCTGGCTGTGCTGGTTTTCCTTGCAGGTGGGGATGGGTAGATTTTAGGAAGTATGTCCTCAATCACACACTTTCACACCTTATGATTTGTGTGCTATGAGTGGGCTCCTATACCCGGATCCAACAAACACTTAGGGGAGTGGAGACGATTAGTGACTGTCATTCGAGACCTTTGTCTGTCTGATACTCATGAAAGTCTCAACCAGAGTACGCTTTCTTATGACGCCCCACACTTGGTAGTATTCTACATTTGTGGTGTCGGCATGAGGATTCTATAGCTCTGGTAGCCATTGTGAGGGTGTGAATTAGAGCTACATGGGAGGAACCTTTGAAGTTGCCCTAGAACTTAGGATTCCCACCTTGGTAGGACACGAGGGCATACGAATTGTATGTTGCATTGTAGTTTAGGCATGTCTTTACTATAATAAAAAGAGAAATTTTCAAAAAAAAAGAAAAGAGGAAAGGGTTGCCGTTGTAGTCTTCTCTTTTGCCGGTCCGTACGAAGTGACATATGGCCCACTTCATTTTCAAAAAAAAAAGAGAAAGAGTTACCGCTGTAGCCTTTCTCGTACCGGTCCACATGAAATGACGTACGGTCCTCATTTTCAAATAATAATATATTTTCCTTCTTCAAATAAACCACTGCGTGAGGCGGCACGTAGTGTGTCTCCTAAATTTCTGAACTTCCGTCCACACGTAGTGCCTTTATTTTTTCCACGCGCATCATTCACATCATAGTCGCATCATGCCACATTCATTTACTTGCATTCATATAACATCTCATTTGCATTTGCTTGCCGGGGATCACCGAACAATGTACCGTCTTGTCATAGGTGCATCAGAATGGAATCAAATAGCAAGGCTTCACTTGCTTCTCGCTTCCCAGTTTTGAAGAAGGTTGATTTGCTATTTCGATTCCTCGTTTACTTCACTTCTTAAATCAAAAAAAAAAAGGAAGAGAAGTTTATGCGCTTATGACAAGATAAGGCATCCCGTGGTTCCCGGCACCAAGCAAACATTGTACATACATTCATACATCCATTCATACATTCATCTTGATTCTTACGTAATAAAATCTAAACAAACAGAAAAGGCAAGCTGGTTCGTCCACATCGTTAATTCACCCGTTTGCAAGCGAAACTGATGGTGTCCAATGAAGGCAGTCTGGGTCAAGATGAAGTGGTGATAGAGATCCTTAATCCTGAGCAGCTGGCTCAGGAGAACCAAGCTCTGAAAACTAAGGTGGGGGCCATGGAAGCTCAGATGGCCGAGATAATGAATGTGCTGCAAAATCTGAGAAGTGGGACCGCTGCTGGGGTCGCCGCTGTCGTGAATCCAGAAGAGGTCGTTACCTTTGTTTCTCCTCCTGTATCAGCTGAAATCATAACTGTTCATCCCCTTTCCAGGCCAGAAGTTAGTCAATCTCCGGGGACAAACAGTCCAAGACAACCAAATGCACAAATATACCCTTGGGGGATGGCCATGGATTATACACCATCCACTGCTGAAGCCATTCCCGTGGTGACAAGTCAGCCTGCTGTGGTTACTTCTAGTGGAGCTGCGGGTGTGCCACACATTCACATCCCTAGTCCCAGTATTATACCTCCCAGAAGTTCTTCTGCTCTTGCTCCGGAGATTATTGTGAATCCTCCAAGTGTTGCTTATCAAATGGGAAACTCCGCTCAGTATGGGGGTTACTACTTCAGTCCAGGGAGCTATCCTCAGGGCCAGATGATTGAAAGCCCACAGCCAAGAGACAGATATCACTTGCTAGAAGAACGATTGAAGGCAATGGAGGCCCAGATACATGAGATGATGGTCATATTGCAGAGCTTAAAGAGTGGGGCAGCTGCTGAAGGTGTCACCGTCGTGGGTCCAGTTGGTGTCACTTCTTTCATTCCTCCTCCACCACAAACTGTTCCATTCTCTGCTCCTGTGCCATCCCAGCAAGGCGGTGACAGTCACAAGGCCCAGGGTTATCAGTACAAGAGACGAACCAGTTTTGATCCAATACCGATGACATGCACTGAATTGTTTAAACACCTGACTTCCAAGAACCTGATCAACACTCGGCCAACGAAGGCCCTTCAGCCGCCATTCTCTCGAAGTCACAATGCAAGTGCTACCTGCAGTTTCCACGAAAACGGGGTTGGTCACACTGTGGAGGAGTGCAGAGCCTTCAAGCATGCAGTGCAAGACCTGATAGATCGGTGTGTGGTTCAGATAGGAACCCCTGATATTGATGGTGAAGAAGAAATCAATGAGGAAGTAACAGCGGTGCCTGTGAAAGAGGGATGTTGGGATACCCTAGGGGAGCCCAGTGGAAAGTTTGATTACTTGGTCAGGTATGACGTTCCCGAGAGTGCTCAAATCCGAATGGAAGACATCCAGCCCACAGGATGGGATGAGGAAGAGGAACAATACGACCAAATTGCTGTGATCAATAATGGTCCTAAGTCAGAAGAGGGTGGTGCAAACCTGGTTTGTCGCGGCAGTGCTGGTGAAAGAATTAAAGAATTGAAAGATTGTTGATCCTCCTGGGACCTTTGACTTAAAGTAGTCATTTGTAATGCAACCCTGTGGCTCTGCCCAAGGCCACAGGACCAGTTGTTAGGGGCGCACATGTTTTTATTTTCTAAATCATCATCATCAATAAAAACGTTGTTTTTGAATTCCAATCAATAAAAATCAATTCCTTTTCATTTCATGTGTCTCTTCTTTTCGTTATTATTTTTGCTTGCTTGTCTCACCTTCCATTCTGCTTTTTCGCCTCGGCAAAAAGCAAATCCACAGCAATTGTCTCTCAAAATAACAGTGCCAACAGTCCATATTTTGACTTTGATCACCTTATCAATCAAGCAGAGGGGGATGTTGAGGAAGACCGGGAAGATCCTCCAGAAGGTTAATGATACAAGAAGAAAGAGTTATTCAGCCTCACGGGGAATCAACTGAAGTGATCAATTTAGGTACAGCAGAGGACAGCAAGAAAAGAGATCAAGATGGGTACTTTAATAAAGGAAAATTAGAGCACAGAAAGAAATAAAAATAAGTAAATTATTGTCTTTGAGTTAATTTTTGAGAAAACGAGCAATCATGATTTGAAATGAAGTTGGACCATCCCTCCATACCCTCAAAAACCTAAAATCCCAGAAAATCCATTTCCTACCCACCTTAAGCCAAGAAAATCCCAAAGAAAAAAAATCCTCTCCTACCCACCGTAAGCCAAAAAAAAAAAGGCCAAAAATCCAAAAGTTACCTTAGACAAGGATCACCAAAAAAAGACAGTGCATCGTTCTTTATCAGTTCACCCAAGCTCAAAAAAAAAAAAAATTCAAAAAGGGAAAATCCCAAAATCAAAAGAAAAATACAACAGAAATGTAAGTAGTAAGTTGATACGTGTTACCACAAAACCCAAGAGATCCTCGTCTCAATAAACCTTCAAACACTGTATCATTCCCATACCTCTCAATAAACCTTCAAACACTGTATCATTCCTATACCTCTCATAAACCGCAAACACTCTCCTTTTGACCGCGATAACCCGCCCTCCACAGACCCTTAGCCAGGAATAAAACCTCCTAATACCTCATCAAGCCAGTTAACTATCATAAATCATCGATCAACAGCCAACACCGAATAAAAACCATCCTGCCATTAGCCCCAAATACTTCATTAAGCTTACTCATCTCTCCTCCACAAAACACCACAATCCCGAAAGGTCCATCCCGATCAATGATTAATTGCTGTTGTTTTCTCAAAGTTTTAGCTCAAGGACAAGTAAATTCATTTGTTTACAATATGCCAAGTGGGGCAATTCTGTCGCTCTTCACCCCTCCTACAACTGGGGAGATTGACCCTACACCTATCTCATCCCTTGTCGCACTCACATTCATTGAAATCATGCAGGGGCAACCCCCTTTCTTCTCTAGTGTATGGGTCAGAAGCAGTTCTTCTCATCAAGGTTGAAATACCCTCTCTACGAGTAGTCATGGAGGCCAGGTTAGAAGAAGCAAAATGGATCTAAGCTCGTCTAGATCAACTGAATCTCATTAAAAGGAAAAAATTGCTGCCCTGCGCCATGGCCAGTTGTACCAACAAAAGATGAAGGCAGCTTTCGGCAGGAAAGTCCGTCTTCGAGAATTCGGCGAAGGAGACCTTGTACTCAAAAAGATCCTTCCTATCCGGACTGAGTCCGTGGGAAGTTGAGGCCCACTTATGACGGTCTATATGAAGTCAAGAAAGCTTTTTTCCAGAGGAGCGCCGATACAAATAAACATAGACGGCGAAGATCTCAGGAATCCAGTCAATTCAGATCAAGTGAAGAAGTATTATTCCTAAAAGAAATAGATGAAAAAAGAGAAAGACAAGCCAAGTAAGAATTAGCTCGCTAGGTTGAAAACCCGCAAAGGGCGGCCTAGGCAAAATCAGAGCGACCCGGTGGATTGAAAACCCGCAAAGGGCGATCCAGGCAAAAATTAGGGTCTGAAAACTTAGGCATGAAAAGTAAAGAAAGGCATACAACTCTCCTACAAGCTTGGATGAGGGAGTGATCAAGGTCAAGGACATAGATGTTTGGCACTGTTCCACAGAGACGGACAGTCAGAATTCAGCTTCTCTCCTTTTTCGCGTCTTTTTACAGTTTAAACTTTCAAGTGTAAATAAATAATCGGCGTAACTTCTTGTGCGACCGGTTTCCACATTAATAAAGTTCAAATTTCTCGTATCTGTTCACTCTTTTATTTTCTGCTTTTTCTGCTCAAAATAAACGTTTTATGATGATGATGGTCCTGAACTGTAAAACATGTGCATAAATCATGGAGCATTACAATGATTATGAAGTTCTTAAGAGTCATGAGAGAAAGCACATCCTCAAAATCAGTCAATCATGCAAGAGAGAGCAACTACATCCACGATTGCTTCAAACCAACAAAGTCAAGACCAACATGCACTCGGCTCATGAACTCCGCAATTCCAACAGGTTCCTCAGTCTCGTGTAAGGAGTGTCGCGGGTTGGCTGAACCAGCAAAAATAAAAACAATATAATAAGCAAAAAAGCAATAAACAAACACAATCATGCATTGCATTCATCATGCAAAAATCATACATTCCTCAGACATAGGAAATAATAATAAGAAAAGAGAAATTCAGACATTTGCATTTGCATTCATCATAGGAGAAAGAAAAAGAAAATAACAATCATAACATTTGCATCCAAAGATCTCATTTGCATTCACATTTCATGCATTCATCGCGTGCCATCCAAAATCCTAATGTTTCCCAATCAACCATTTCATATTATTGCTACATGTACCATAGCAGTTGGACTCAAACATTTCATTTGCATCATCTTAATGTTTGCATTTCATAAAAGGAGAAAAACAACAAAAAATCTTGCATCAAAGCATTGCATTTGCATCGTGCATCTCATAGAAAAAACAAAAGCGAAGTCTTCCCTTGCATACACTTGCACCGAAATTCCACAAACCATTAGGTCAAACCAGACCTTTGTGTCCTTAAACCAGACCTTTGGGGTCCATAAACCAGACCAATATGCAGACACATATTGCTCCATAACTCAGGCATGTCGGCCCTTAAACCAGATCATTGCGATCCATAAACCAGACCTTTGTGTCCTTAAACCAGATCATTGCAATCCATAAACCAGACCTTTGTGTCCTTAAACCAGATCATTGCAATCCATAAACCAGACCTTTGTGTCCTTAAACCAGATCATTGCAATCCATAAACCAGACCTTTGTGTCCTTAAATCAGGTCATTGCGATCCATAAACCAGACCTTTGTGTCCTTAAACCAGACCTGTGGGGTCCATAAATCAGACCAATATGCAGACACATATTGCTCCATAAACCAGGCTTGTCGGCCCATAAATCCAGCATTGTAGGCATCAGCGTCACATGCATCTACGTAGCATACATCTGCATTACATTTGCATGCATGACAGCATCTTGTTCATTCATCACATGACGAAAACCAAAGTAAAAGAATAAAGGGCATTTCATGAACATTCATCATCTCAATAAACTCATCGCATAGCATGCATCTGCATAACATGCCCTTGCATAACATGCATTCATACTTCATGCACCATGCCTCGCATCAGCTGACGTATGCAGGTACCTCAATCCAGTGCGGCAGCATTGGTCGTTTCAATCAATCAATCAACAGGATTCGTGAATCCCTTCAGGACCCAAGTGTCCCTTCAAAAGCAGACTTCACCTCGTATTCGAGCTGCAGGTAAGTCCTTCAGACCCCAAGTGGTCCTTCAGACTAGTTGTGTCAGCCTAAGACACAGCGGACGTCCTTCATGGTCAACATATCAGTTTCGGATCTGATCTTGACCCATCATGGCCGCTCGGAAAAGGCCACCCCCCCCAAGCAGACCGTTTTACTAGTACCGTTGCTAGTTTGCGCTCCATCAGACCCATTGGTCCATCAGGCTTAGGCATGCCCTTCAGACCTCGTCGGTCCTTCAGTTTAACTCCAATCAATGCGCCAAGCATCGACTGCGAATTAGACCTTCAGAGCCTTAGTGCTCCTTCAGACCCTGAGTGGTCCTTCAGAGCCTTAGTGCTCCTTCAGACCCTGAGTGGTCCTTCAGAGCCTTAGTGCTCCTTCAGACCCTGAGCGGTCCTTCAGAGCCTTAGTGCTCCTTCAGACCCTGAGCGGTCCTTCAGAGCCTTAGTGCTCCTTCAGACCCTGAGTGGTCCTTCAGAGCCTTAGTGCTCCTTCAGATCCCGAGTGGTCCGTCATTTTCTCTCTCGGTTAATGCGCCAAGTGTTAACCGTTCCCCGTTTGTTCTCAAGCCCATCTATTCAAAAAAAATAATAGAAAAAGAAAAAGAGGAAAGTTCGGGTTTCCCTAAGTAGACAAAATTGGTATAATTTCTGAATTCTTTATTTCTATTTTGCCTCGGAATATGCTTCGGCCAATTCATATTCCTTATCAAAATCCAAATAAAGAGGGGCAGCTGTCATACCCCAATTTTGTCCGGCTTAGGTCAAAACCCTAATTTTTAATCAAAAATAAATCAAGTCTTAGCATTCATCCTAGAGGTTAGGAAGAGCATCATGCTTGCATCTTAGAAGTTTCAGAATGCATTTTAGGGTTGGAAAAGCATTGCATGGCATTTTAAAGCACTTTAGAGCATTTCTAGGGTTTCTAGGGTTTTTCCTAGTTCAAAGGGTATTTTGGTAATTTCGCCAAAAAGACGTATTTTCTCATCATGCATGCATTTCTAGAGTTTTAGAGTCATCCAAAGGGTCTCAGGATCATTGTTAGAGTGGAAATGAAGTTTGGAGCAAAATTAGGGTTTTTGGGACCAAAAGGGCATTTTGGTCATTTCACTAAAATAAATATTTTCTCAGTAAAAACCACTATGCATCTCTTGAGGAATTTATGTGAGTCCAAGTGAGTGGAGTTGTGCATTTTTTTATGCATCATAGGAGTATTTTTGGCATGAAATTCGGTTTTTGAACAAAAGGGCAAAATGGTCATTTCCTTTGAAGTAGGGTCAACAAATCGATTTTGGGATTGGTGAGATCATAAAATTCAGAGCCCAATCATTGAATCATGGGACATGGCCCAAAATGGCAAGAATTTAGAAGAATTATCTAGAAGGGAATAAGGAATATCCCTTTGAATTTTGAAAGGTCAAGTGTAGTACAATAGTACAAGTTGCAATTCCACTCACTCTCTCTCATATGTGCTGCGAATTCCAGCCCTTTTTCCCCCAATTTTGATTTATTTTATTGGTTGCAAGTTGTGTTTAAATCATGGCCTTCCATTCAAGTGTTAAACGCAATCCTCACCCTTCATTTGAATTAAAATGGCACTCTTGTAATATGCTTCATGAGAAAATACATTTTTTTAATTAAACTTATCCTTCACCCACCTCCTTAAGCTACACCCCTCAGCCCTCTCTCTCCTCACTTTGTGCTTTCTAATTGCCCCTAATCCATGTGATGATGCATCTCCACCCTCCATTCAAATTTAAAGTCTAATCCTAGTGCACCTCTCAAAGCCAAAGACTAAACTACCCTTAGACCTAGTTTCATCCTATAAATACTCCCTCATTCCCACACCTAAAGCCTCTTCTCTTTTTGCTCATTCTCTCCTACACAAAAACCCTAGCACACCTCCTCTCCCTCTCCTTCCCTCATCAAGGCCGTAGCCCCTTCCTCCCCTCTTCCACATATTCCCTTCAAAAATCAACCACCAAATCCTCCATTTCTTGTTAGATCACCATCTTTCCTTCCATTCTCTTCAAGGTTGCATCATCAAATTGCTAAGAGCTAGTGATTTTTGAGCTTATCATCTCCTTCTTCATTTCATTGTAGTTTTGAGGTAATCCTTGAAGCTTTGCACCTCATATTTAATTTTCTTGCATAATTTCTCCTCTACTCCAAACTCCTTCTTGATTGTTGTTTGCTTTGAGGATCCATTTCAAACATTTTGACAAAGACTTAGGGAGCTTTGGGTGTTTGAGATGGGTCCTTGGCCTTGAAGGAGTTGTTCTTCTACTTGAATAATTTCCCTTGCATCTTTACATATTTTTGCACTAGATTTCATACACAAATTTGTTGTTTAAGCATTTCGCATATCATGAAAAATTAGGGTTGATGTGATTTTGTTGCACTTCTTTGCTTAATCATATAAATCCTTGCAAAAAATAGATCTATGTTTCTTTGTGTTAATTTTGGTGTTTTCTTTATTAAATAAAATGTGGATCTATGTTTCCCTTGGTTCACATGCTTATAGATCTAAAAATATTTTCAAGTTCATTTTGTTGTTGTTCTTTGTTTGGTGATGTTTAATCTTGTTACTAGTATTTCATCTTAGTGTTAAATGTTACCTTTGTTGTTTGATGATTTAGCAATATGATTCCCACTAGTGCCTAGTGCACCTTGACCTAAGTGGTGAAGATTGCTAGAAATGACTCAATTTAGTTTATGTGTCCATTCATTTTTGTGTCTTAGTTTGCTTGTTGTAAATTGTTGATGATAGGCAAGTTGATTCCCACTAGTGCCTAGTGCACTTTTCTCAAAGTGAGAGGATTGCTCTAGGTGATTCAACTTATTTGTTGTGTTTAGTTAATCTTTGCATTTTAGTTTGCTTGTTGCTCATTGTTGATGATAGACAAGTTGATTCTCACTAGTGCCTAGTGCACTTTTCTCAAAGTGAGAGGATTGCTCTATATGATTCAACTTGGTTTTAGTGTTTATTTACTTTTTACCTTTTTACTTTACCACTCATTAACTTTTTACCAAAACATAAAAATATTTTACTACTTTGGTTTTAACCACCCACTTACTTTTTACTTTACCATTCATTAACTTTTTACCAAAACATAAAAATATTTTACTACTTTGGTTTTAACCACTCACTTACTTTTTACTTTACCATTCATTAACTTTTTACTAAAACATAAAAAGATTTTACCACTTCCCATTCACTTCATGCATTTTTACTTTACCATCTCATTAAATAATTACCATTCACTTCATGCATTTTTACTTTACCATCTCATTAAATAATCACCATTCACTTCATGCATTTTTACTTTATGCATTTTTACTTTACCATCTCATTAAATAATTACCATTTACCTCATGCATTTTTACTTTACTTTTCACTAACTTCTTACTTAAAGTTTTACAACTTATCAACTTGCAAAAATACCCAAAACATTTTCACATTCATGCATCTTCATTCATACTTAGTTTATGTGACACTCTCATACATCCTCATATGCTTATATCTCTTGCATCCTCTTATGCATCCTTGTATGCCATCCATTCATAAATAAAGTTCTATGCATTCATTCTTGTATGCTCATGCATTCACATGCTTACCTAACCATGCATCCCTGCTTATGTGTTCAATCATTTAACCTAGAATACTCTATGCCTACAATCAATTGTATTCACTTGTTCTTGATGCCATTTAAATACCTTGATTTAATTGTGTGCCCTCCCTCCACTTGTATGACCTCCTAATGAAGACGTAAGACTACATGCATGTTGTAGCATAGAGTCATTAGGGTAAATACAATCCTTCTTACATACACACACAATTGCTTTGAGAACTTTGTTTTGCATCTTTAATAGTTGAATCCTTTGATTGTATGGGCATGTTTAATCTTGGTTAATGAATGATATGTTCATGTTTGCTTGATTATTGAAGTGTAAGTCTTGATTCATTCATTTTGCATTGGTTATGGATTTAGAGTTGATTGAAGTGTTCTACTTGTTTTCCTAGGTCCTTTTCCAAATCAAACTCTTTTCCTAAACTAGTTTTCAAATCAAAAGTTAAAATTCTTTTCCAATAAAAACCCTAAGACATTTTCTTGAATAAATCATTAGTCATCACTCGAAGCCTTTGCTTGTTTGATCGCTAATGAGGAGTTATTAGTGGTAGTCACTCGAAGCCTTTGCTTGTTTGACTATTATGAAAGCTCCCACACTTTAACTAAACACGAATAAAGCAAATTTCAAAAACCACATGAGCTATTAGTGATAATTATCACCGATGCTCGCCCTTTTTTTCAAAACGCTTTCAAAAAGATAATAAAACGTTGTTACTTGTAATCGCTCGAAGCCTTTGCTTGCTTGATTACCGGTTCCAACTCTTTTCTTTCGAGTTAGTAATGAACGCCACTCGAAGCCATTGCTTGTTTGGTATTCGTGAACACTTGAGTCTTATTTCAAAAACTCAAAAGCACTTTCAAAACCAAAAGCCGAGAACTACGTAGCTTTGATCCCTCTTCCAGAGAGGGTACGTAGGAGCGGGTCGTAACCCGTCAAGCACACTTTTAAAAAATCTTTGTTTTGTCTTGATTTTTAAAGATAACACTAGAACTACGTAGCTTTGATCCCTCTTCCAGATAGGGTACGTAGGAGCGGGTCGTAACCCGTCAAGCACCCTTTTAAAAATCTTTGTTTCGTTCCGCTTTTCAAAGATACCAAAAATATTTTTCTTCTCAATAAAACCGTTTCTCAAACGAAATAAAAGAAAGGAAGTAGAACAAAAATCATTTCAAGTCAACTTTTTCTAAGCCACACATCAAAGTTAATGGTTCCCTTTCGGTAGAAAGGAGGTGCGGGGTGCTAGTACCTTCCCCGTACCTAACCGACCCCCGAACCTACATCTCAATGTTTTCGAAAGACCATCCGCCTTTTTTCAAAAGAATTTTTCCAATGTTTTAGTCTTTAAAAATAAATATTGGTGGCGGCTTCAAAATTTTTCACGTTGTCAAACTGAGGAATCCTTAACCGGATTTTTCGGGGTGCAACAACCCTTCCACTTGCAATTGGCAATAACTTTTGTTCTATAATGAATGGTATTTACTCATGACCAATTCTGTTCATTTCTATATTCATTAGGCTTTTATTCTTTCTCAATTTTTTTTCCATCAAATAGGGTCTTGCTAGGTATGTTGAATGGAGTGCAAATATGATGGAAGAAGAGGCAAAGAGGAAGCTGAAGATTGCAGAGCTCACGGCTAAGAAAAACAGGCTAAGAAGTTGGACAAACTATGTGCCACCACCTTCAAATTCAAAGGCAATCCATGACCAGAATTTTACTGGAAAGGTAAAATATACTCCTCCATCATTTTTTATGCCAACTAGCCATTGTTCAGTGATATAAGTGTGTATTTTAACTTGAAATTTTCAGGTGGTTGAGGTTGTGAGTCAGTGGAGATTGCGTCATTGTTGCCGATGATTCTATTCCATATGGCAGTCCACTAGTTGAGAGACGAGTTAACCTTTCAAGTATTAGATGCCCGAAAATGGGGAATCCTCGTCGAGATGAAAAACCAGCTCCATATGCCCGTGAAGCAATGGAGTTCTTGAGGACTCGCCTCATTGGTCGTCAAGTATGCAAATATCTTGTGGATCTTCTTTTAAATTTAATATCAGGAGTGAATTGTGCGATAATTGATTACTTCTATTTTCTAGGTGAATGTACAAATGAAATATTCTAGAAAGGTTGCTCCTATGGATGGTTATGTTGTTCCATCAGGAGCTGCTGATTCTAGTGTAATGGATTTTGGACCAGTCTTCCTATCGCCCTCTGGGAAAGTCGACAGTGATGATACCCCTCCAGTTGTTCCTGCTGGAAGTCAGCAAACTGGGGTGAATGTTGCTGAATTGATAGTTGGTCGTGGCTTTGGAACTGTCATTAGACATCGTGACTTTGAAGAGAGATCTAACCACTATGAGGCTCTTCTTGCTGCTGAATCACATGCCATTTCTGGAAGAAAAGGTCTCCATTCTGCCAAGGATCCTCTAGTGATGCATATAACTGACTTGGTCACAGTGAGAAATTGTTTACTCGTACTAGATTTTGTTTAACTTTGAAGCTTATAAAGTATTAATCGAGTCTGTAACTATTTCCTTTTGATTCATATTATTAGGCATCATCCAAGAAAGCCAGGGATTTCTTGCCTTTCCTGCATCGAAGTAGAAGAATTCCTGCTGTAGTGGAATATATCTTTAATGGTCACCGATTCAAATTGTTGACTCCAAAAGAAACTTGCATTATTGCTTTTGCATTCTCTGGTGTCAGATGTCCCGGTCGTGATGAGCCATATTTTGATGAAGCAATTGCACTGATGAGGCGAAAGATAATGCAGAGAGATGTTGAGGTAAATGAGTTCCTTTCTTAGTTTGAGATTCCCGAGTCCCATATGTCACTTATCTTATTTTATTTTATGTAATTAAATGTTTTAATTTTTGCAGATTGAGGTGGAAACTGTTGACAGAACTGGAACATTCTTGGGATCCTTATGGGAGTCGAGATCCAATGTGGCAAGTGTACTACTTGAAGCTGGTCTTGCTAAACTTCAAACCTCCTTTGGTAGTGACAGGATTCCTGATTTTTACCAGTTAGAACAAGCTGAACAATCCGCTAAGAATAAAAAGCTGAAAGTAAGAAGTACTTAAGGTGCTTAGGATACTATTTCACTAGTAAACCCCTTTTTTTATGTTAATGGGGAATGACTTGTTCCATTGGCATGCGTTCACAGGTAATTGTTCACAGGTAATTGTTACAGAAGTATTGGGAGGTGGCAAATTCTATGTCCAGACAGTTGGAGATCAAAAGATAGCATCCATTCAGCAACAACTTGCTTCTTTGAACCTGAAGGAAGCTCCTGTGCTTGGTACATTTAATCCTAAGAAGGGTGACATAGTCCTGTGTTATTTTCACACTGATAAGTCTTGGTATAGGGGAATGGTAAGTTCCAATATGACATTTTTGTTTTTCTCTTTTCCTTCTCCCATCAAATGCTATGGCTGAAAACATATGCCATTAAATAGGAGGTAATGAAAAGTATATCACTTGATCATTGAGTCGTGGCGAATCATTTCTTTTATATCTTTCTCTTTTCTGGATCCTTTAGCTGTTTTTTTCTTCCCGATTTTGTTTCAATTTTAGGTTGATATTCCATCAAAACAGTCTACATTTTATATCATCCTGTTTATGAATTCTTTTGTATGAACTTGCTGTAACTAATTTTAGGTTGATATTCCATTCTTAATTACCTTTGTTTGGAACTTTGCTTTCAACTGTTTCGTTTGTCCAGCCATTGAGCCTTGTGTGTATTATATGTTGCAGAGGTACATATCTGACATAGGAAAGGCGTGGCCTGTACTGTTTGTTTGTGGAGGGATTTTGCCTCTGTTTCTGTCTGTGATTTGGTTGATGATGATCCGGCATCTTGTTGCTGCAATGCCTTGGATAACGTTGGTTTTATTCGATGTTCTAATAGTATCAGTTACAATGTTTTACTACCTAAAAGGTCTGTATCTCTACTGGGCTATTTTGTGAAAGAAGTGTCTGTTTTTGAAGGAAGTATCACTATACAAAAGAAGACCAAAATCATTCATTTGACTTTTGAATTCTTCGACTTTTTTAGTTTGATAGCATAATCATTCATTTGAACTTGGAAATGGTTCAGATCATACCCTTGTTCTTCTATGCATTTTATACTTTACAAACAATAAAAAAATTCTTCAACCTTATGTCTAGTAAAATAATAAATATGGGATGACTTGATATGTAAAACTCGATACATATAGTACAGTTGTTTATTCTTGCTGAAACCTATTATATTACTAGCTTATATAACTTTTGAATTATATGGATGGCCTAAAGGATTTTAAGAAAATGATGTTATTATATTCAAAGTTTGTTGTATGTTAATTTGATCCATAATGATTTCAATATGTAAAAATGAAGTAAACTTGTTAGGTTCTGCTAGCTGGTAACTACATAGGAATCTATTATGTTTGTTCCTTGATAACTTTTGTTCTTTTTTTTTGGTACAATAACTTTTGTTCTCTAATGAATGGTATTTACTCATGACCAATTCTCTTCATTTTTATATTCATTAGGCTTTTGATGAGGCAATTGCCGAATTGGATACACTGGGGAGAGGAGTCATACAAGGACAACACTTTGATCATGCAACTTCTCTGTGATAGCCTCACCCTCTGGACCTCTGACAATCAGGTATGGTTCATGCCAGTGAATATTCTTGGCCTATTCGTATTAGGCTCAGCCTTAGCATGGATTGTATCCATTATGATTCAAATGTGGTGACTTTTCATTATAGAGAACGGCTGCTCTAGAAAGATCACTAATAGAGAAAGTTGGATGGCAGAAACTCATCAAAAGAGGAGTGCACACACTGAAGAAGCAACAATACCAGGTTTAAAATTTAATTTTTGATCCAAAAATTTGTAATGCCTTTCACCATTGAATGACAAGGATTGATGGTCTTGTTTCTATTTCAGATATTTATATTGATCGAGACTGCTTGCACTCTTATTCTTGTTCTTGCTTACTCTTGATCCTCTCCTTTTTATGTGAGTTCATTCTTCTTTTTTTGCCAGTAATTCATGTAAAAATAACTCATGTTTGAATTATTAGAAGCTGTTTTCAGCTCTTTTAGAGAATTTTTGTTGTTTTGTGCTTAAACAGGGGAATAATCCAACATTGATGATGTTACTACAAAGGAATTATATCCCTTCACTCCATGTGCAAATTCCTTGTCAACAAAGGAATTCTTTACCATGAAGCTCATGCAACTTTCAACTAGTAATAATACAAATAAGGAATGATTGAGATGTTTAATTCCATTCAACTTTGCTTTTAGGATTTTTCAGCTATCAGTCTATAATATGTTTAATTTGTATAGGTATGATTGAGATGCTCTATCTTTCTTGGTTGCTTATATGAATGTTTATTGAGCATATATCAATAGTAGCACCTTAGCTGTAGGTGTAATTGGACCAAATTCAGAGTGAAGTGGACACCTTTTATTCAGCTTACATCTTATGGAAAAGTCAGTAGCTTATATAAGCTTTCCTCATCCTGTTATTCTTCACCATCTTTAGCATATACTATGTACTTATTTAAGATACTGGTTTTTCTTCTCATTAGGTGCCTGTTTAAATAGCTGAGATAGCACCTGAGAACTTGAGCGGTGGCCTTGGAACTTGGTAGCTGCTTTCACTGTTGTATTTACCTGAGACCAAAGGAAGAAATTCAGTTTTCCTTAAGATAGATATGTTTTGAGAGAGCATATCGGTAATCTCTCAAGTTTGAACTGAAATGATGTGATATCATGTATTCTTGTAATCACGTGTATTCATTAAGTTTTTTGTAACAATAGTCCATCGTGTATTTCTATTTTTTTCCTGTACAAGCTGCTTGATTTATTCCGTTCCTATACATCACTTGTTTGTTTTTATTCTTGGAAAATAATTTGATTGATGACTTTGGCTTTCTTCTATTTTATGGTGACTAATTGTTGATATATAAAAAAAACTGGACTTAAACTTATAGGCCACGGTTATTTATGTGTGGCCAATTGAAAAACGTGGCTTAAACCTATAGGCCACGGTTATTTATGTGTGGCCAATTGAAAACCATGGCCAGAAACTAGACTAATAAACCGTGGCCTATTTTAATAACTACGGCGACGGTTTTGATATTTCGTGGCCTAATGTCAAAAAACCGTGGCCTGAAGGAATAGGCAACGGCCACCTATACAACGCCTCAAAAGCCGTGGCCTAAAGTTTAGGCCACGGTTTTTTCAGTTCTAGCCACGGTTTTTAGCCGTTGCCTAAACTACTTTTTGTTGTAGTGCGCCATAGCGTCCGCCATATGCCGTTACGCCATCCGCCATATGTTTATGGCGGATTTTTGGGTCGCCGCCATAAACCGCCATCCACCATTAACAACACTGGTAGTTAGCTACATTTATTATGAGGGTGTCTAAACTTGTCTGTTTATAACTGAGTTCTGCAATTCTGTTCTGTTTTCAAAGAGAAGAATCTCAATCTTTCTTCACCTTGTCTGTTTTATAACTGAGTTCTGCAATTCTCTTCGGTTTGGAAATTTATCAGCTTTTGCTCAAATATATGTCCCCATTTTCTTCTTTTCTTTGCACTAATAGGTTTTTCTATTTGCTACAAATTGTCGTATTCAAGCTACGTTTTTCTTACAAGTGAAATTTCTGTGCATGTCGAGATGCAATTTCTCAAGGCAACTTATTGTTATTGATTTGCTCAAACAAGGTATTTTGAAATTGCATTTGCAGGCGGCGCACCTCAGGATAACAAAGGTGTTGAAGTATATGGAAATGGTGAAAAGAAAGAAGTGACTGCAAAGACCAAGAATGCAAAGAAGAAGAAAAAGAAGGATAAAGCTTCCAAGGAGGTGAAAGAATCTAACAATCAACCCAACAGCTCAGGAACTAACAATGGACCTGATTTAGCCACAAACACTGAAAATGCGGAGGAGGGTGCTTCTGTTGTTGATGTGAAGGAGCGTCTTAAGAGAGTTGTTTCTTCGAAGAAGAAGAAATCTAGTAAAGAAATGGATGCCGCTGCAAGAGCTGCTGCAAGGAATGCAAGGCTTGCTGCTGCATAGAAAAAAGAGAAGAGCCATTACAACCAACAGCCTGTGCGGTAAAAGAACCCTGCTCCTTAACATCAATACAAGAATTTGTATTTCTTGTTTATATGATGATGTCATTGTTCTGCTCAGTAAACTTATTGAACCTTTCTGGTCAGGGGCATTGTTCTTGCATGGTTTTCAAATTTATGAAATATCCTGGATGCCAGTATTCCTGGTTCAACTTAAAATTATCTGTTTCATTAATTTGCATTGCATCTGCACATATCATGAGTTTCATGTTGATTTCAGGTGCATACTGAAGTTCCTTTCAGCGATAATACTATTCTTAGATGTTGCAATTCAAAGGGGCTTCTTGACAAACACTTGAAAGAAACAGGTGGGAAAGTTAGGACCCGTTTTCCACCTGAACCAAATGGATATTTGCATATCGGTCATGCCAAGGTATGCAGCAAGTATCACATAAATGCTTGTTATCAGTTCAGTTTATTACCATGCATAACTGAAACTAACTGACTATAACTGACTATAAATGCATGTGTAGGTTGTTGTGTGTTAAGTTGGTTGTCATTGGAATCCAACCTTCGCTCCTTCGCTCATGGAATCCAACCTTCGCTCACAGGTTCTCTCTTTCTCTCAATTTCTTTTAGTAGTAAACCTACCATTCGGTCTTGATCTCTGAAGATATTGAACAATAGATGCAAAAGTACAAGGGTTTTCTTCCTCTCACAGGTTCTCTCTTTCTCTCAGACTACGATTTTAGGGTTTTCTTCAAATGAGTATACTGATATGATACAACATAATCTCCATAGTGTTGCATATACTAATCTGGACAATACTAATGATCAGACTTTATTGATTCTGATAAAGGAAGTTTGCTTTATTGAGTTGTCTATTCTAAGTCAAACAATTTTCTTTGATAAAATTAAGTGATGCATACCCTTATTCTAAGTCAAACAATTTTCTTTGATAAACTTAAGTGATGCATACCCTTATGTGCAGAAAGACAACAGCCCAAACAACATAATAAAGAGAGATATATGACATCAATTCTGAAGTGAAGCATTATTTTAATGATGCCACTGTAACTATTACCATTGACAAGTCTCATGGAACATTTTTAGGTAAGAGCCAATTCCATGTCAAGGCCATACAGAGTTCAATGAATAGAGGAGTTTGTAAAAGAAGTTGAGGCAGGGGATTTGAAACTCCGAGTTCGGGTGCTAGAGGTAATCAATTTCTTTTATATCCACATGGTATATTCATATATTTCTATATACTGCATCTAGCATTTTGCTATGGATATAAACCATTTTTAATTAGAGTTAATTTGGCGTCTCCTTAAAATTCATATCCTGATTTGCTAGTCTGAAAGAGCTGTTAGGAAAGCAACAGTTTTACAAATGGCTACTATGTATACGGTATTAGGAGGAACCCTGCTGAATATTGGTGTCAGTTTGAGTAGCCAAGGCAACCTTACTTGTAAATGATATAAATCGAGACTTTTCATTTGTGTCAATTTCAGGTGTCTCTCAGATTCGGACCTGGAAGTTCAAACAAAACCCTCGATGTTGTTGTACCAAAAAGTAAAGGGGCTGATTTCCGCCATCTTGTTGATGAGGCTCAGTCTCATGCTGACAAAACTCTCGACAAAAATCTGCACCAAACTCTTAAGAGACTTATGGCTATTGAGCATGGCCACGCAACTGAGCGATGTTGACTACGTGGCCAGTTTGCAAGGCAGAGTCAAGGTATTTTCTTTCTTTCCTATTTTACATACTGGCGTGAAAATGCTAGCAATGCCAATGCGTTTGTTATTGTTTATTGTTTATGTCTGGAATTTAATGAATTGCAGAAGGTTTTTCTGTTATTGTGCTTGTGTTAATTTAATAAATATCGCAGAAATTATGAAGATGGTTTCTAATTTGTTGACTAGTAATTATAGTCTGGTTTTTCATACTGGTTTGTGTGATTCGTACTATTAGGAATTAGAAGCTGAGAATGCAATGTTGTTATCTCATAAAACAAAGAAACAAAAAGTATTTTTATTTTAACGAAAATATCATATACCAGTTTAGCAAGATTGGCATATTTAATATTTGAATTAGCTTCCACATTGCAACTGATTGTCTGTGCTGGATGAAGTAGTCTGGTTGTCAACTGTGAGGAAAGTCATTGCAATTTGAAAATATTTTATGTGGATGCCTATGTTTTATTTATCATGCTTAATTTTTCTGGCAGTCTGAAATTTTTAAAGCTCTTGAGACAGCAAGACTATTGGTTGGTGATAAGGAGTCAATGTACTCAAGATGTGGTAGAACAGACAAAGGGGTTTCATCTGTTGGACAAGTAAGTTGATGCTAATCCTGGTTTAAAGCTCCTCGTTTTCTTTTTTGCAATTTTGGTCTTTGTTTAATGTTTGCTATTCTGAATTGTTATGCAGGATGTTGATGATGAATCCTCGGACTATGAGTCTAATGAGTGGAAGTTTGGTTTTTGTAAAAATGGTAAGGATTCTATCATAAAGGAGTGGATGTTTGGAGCTGATACAACTGAGAGAAGCAAAAGTGTTCATCATAATCATCATGAGTTATTGGATGTGGAAGCTGTTCAGTTAAGTAGAATGCCATCTTTAGACATGGACCTTATTTGGAATGAACTTCTAGTATATGATTCATGACCAATTTAATGTTATTTTTTACTTTGTTATCATACATATAGTCCTTGTTTGCTTAACAATTCTATTTCTCATTTTGGATTACAGCTTTGTTAAGCTCATCAGTTCATTATAGATTGTGAAGTTTTAAAAGCATAGATTTAAGAATGTGATGAATTTAAGTGTAGAATTATGTTTGTTGTAATTTAAATGTAGAATTCTATTTGGATGTACTTCTGCAACTTTAAGTGCAACCTTTATCTTTTGTACTTTTAATGTAATTTAGCTTTGAATGTACTTTTGTACTTCTATCTGCTGGTTTTGCTGGTATATATACAGGGAGAATGACCAAAATTCGTATAACCAGGGTCTATGTAGGTGTATAAAACCAAAATTTGAAAAAAAAATAAAATACTTTTAAAGTCGGGCGTATTTAAGCCTGACTTAAATTAGAAAAAAAAACTTTTAAAGTTAGGCGTAAGCCTGACTTAAAAAAGGACATTTAAAGTCAGGCGCAATATTGCCCGACTTTAAAACATACTTACGAAGTCAGGCTTAGGCTCAGGCTTGACTTTAAAACATACTTACGAAGTCAGGCCATAAATGCTTGACTTTTAAAACAGACTTACGAAGTCAGACCATATATGCTTGACTTTAAAACAGACTTACGAAGTCAGGCTCAGGCTCAGGCTCAGGGTTGATTTTAAAATTGACTTACGAAGTCAGGTGGAATGAATGCTTGACTTTAAATCAGACTTACGAAGTCAGGCTATAGCTTGACTTTAAAACTCCTTACATACAAAGTCGACTTAATAAAAGTCAAGCGGGCGCCTGACTTTAAATCCCTTTTTTGCACTAGTGTGAATACATTGATTGAAATATACGAAAGAGGATGATAATATGTTATATAGCTTCCTCCTATTACCTTCCATTTCCTCTTGAATCAAACAATGAAAGAGGAGGTTGTAGATGTTTGCAATCAATACTCTCTGTAGTTATTTCAAATCTATCTTTGTTTTATTGTCAACATATGTCTGTTCTTCACCATTTATCAACAACTGACTACAAAAACAATAACCATATAAATTACAATTCATAATTTAGAGCTCAAACAATTATAGTAATAAAAAAGAAATCACTGAAAATAAGCTGAGGTACTAATTCACAGAGATAATTTTATAATGAGACAATACTTAATGTAGAAATGTAAAGAATCAGGCCTTTGTCTCAGCTAGAACTCAATCTATAGTAGAATCCCAATTAGCCAAATGCAATGCAAGATATGTGATCGACAGAAGATGAAATCCCGCTTATCATCTTTGTTATTAGATATTCAATATTTTGAGCAGCCTCTTTCAATTCAGAAGTGCCAAGCTTCCCCATTTGCCAATTACTCTACAAACATTGCAATAGCTATTGAAGTTAGTTAGTCAATCATTACAAAATCATTCACTAACAAAGTTTTGCAACATTACGGAGAATCATAGAAGAGAACTCCCTTGGATAGTGACATATCAAACCTCTCAAACCTTTTTGATGCTCAACAGTTGTTTAACGGTATGGAAAAAGAACATAAACAAAAGTCAAAAACAAATAAAAATTGATAAAAAAATAAGGTATAATTGAAAGTATAAGGAAAGATGAATAACCTCTTGTAGTTCCCACTAAATATTCTCATGATCCCCTTTTTTTAACAACCTGCTTATGGATACACTGGTGAGAAAACATATCACAAAGAAGGATGGCCAAACGAACTACTCAAGTGATGATTTGTAGATAAAAAAACATGACAAAAACGCTAACAATTTTAAATAAAACCACAACTAAAACTATAAAACCTGTTTATGGGTATTATGGTCAAATAGTAGTGAACCCATGAATAGATCAAGAAGCACGGCGTTTTCCTCAACTATATCATGCAAAAAACAGAGATGGTGTTAGTTTAAAACTAACAAAAGGAAGAAAAAAATGTAGAGGAAGCCTCACAACTCAAGCTTTTATTTTTTATTGTCTAATTTTGATATATATGATGAAAGTAATGTCATTGTCGTGAGAAATCTATAACAATGACATAATAAGAACATATAAAGTCAATTAACATAACAATTACAATTCAAAATAGTTGGAGATAAACTGATCATAGTATAATTATCGATAGATGAAATTGACAAAAATAATTTAGAAGCCAAAAAAAAATGAGGAGGCACCTTAGGCTTTGACTTGGAGATTTTTCAACTGATCATCAGATAATGGAAGACAGGCGTGATGGAGATGAAGAGTAATCAAGAAAGACATTTACAACACAACTTCCACAACAAACTCACGAAATGTTTTCTATTATATGCATATCATATCTTTCTAATTTTTTTGGTAAAAAAAATATCTTTCTAATTCGGGTGACAATGAAAAATTATTAGTTGATTATTTTCTGCAATTTTTAACGGGATAAATATTATCAAGTTAATTGAGATTTAAATTCAAATTCAAATTCAAATAATTGACATTTTAGGAAATATTATAACTGGCCTAATATAGCATTGATGACAATTTTTTTATCAAATAGCTTTGGTGATAATATTCCTACGCGTTTAGTAATCATTGTTCCGATGACTCACCATAAAATTATACCGCTACTAACAATCCTTTGTATCTAAGCATATTCTATATTCTATTATATATTCTCAATATTTGCATCGAAACAATTCTAGTTCATTTAATGTGTATTAATATCATGAATTAATATCATTAAAATTGCCAGCTACGTAGGTTTTTTTGATCAAAGCCAGCTACGTAGGTTTATACACATTTAATTCATTTAATGTGTATTAATATCATTAATTCATTCTCAGTATGACTTGTGTTGTCAAAAAAACGATTCCATATCATCAAATATTATAAGCGGAGACAGTGGCTTCAATTAGTTTTGGAGGCAAAGTCCTTCTTTTGGTGGCAAAGTAAAGGATGGTTATCCATTTTGGAGAAAAGTTTTGGAGGCAAAGCTATGTGGGGTCTTCAACAAAAAGGATACATGACAATTGGTTCAGTCTTCTTCTGCCACATGCCTTTTGCTTCATTCTTGCCTCTTGCATGTCCAACAACTCAAGTTTCTTTGGAGGCAAGTTTTGGAGCCAAACTTGATGCACTACAAGGAGGGAATTTGTTGGCGCTAAAATGCTTCCCGCCACTTGACTTCACTTCTCCTTTTTATTTTTCTTTTGCTCCACGCGTTCCTTCTTCTCCTGTAACTCTGTCTATGTCAGACATGCAACTCTTTTAATTTGTTGTACTGACGGTTACCTCCAACTTTTCGCTGCATGTCAAACACCTTCTTTTAATTTGTTGAGGCAACATAGCCACGTTTTGTTGCCAGAGATACACAAAGAGAGAGTTGCGAGCGAGAGAAAGAGAGAGCGATCAGAGAGAAACTGAGAGAGGTGCGACGGGGAAATGGAGAGGACAGCTTCAAAGGAAACGTTGGTGGCCAAGGCTAGAGGAAAAGCCTAAATCGTGGTGGGAGAAGAGGATAGGCAGAGAGGAAGATCAAGAAGGAGATCTGCGCAGAGAGAAGGAGACGAAGGGAGAGAGGAAGCTGCGCATCAGGGTTGGCCAGAGGGAGGGCGCTGCCGCAACGAAATTTCCTAAAATCACTCCACGATAGCGTTAACAAAGGTGTGTATCCCATCTGCTCTCTTCAATTTTTTTTGTTTTTCCTTTTACATTTGCTTGGTAGGTTTCAATCTATGGTGTGGAAGATTACAAAGCTAGGGTCTTCTCCTATTTTTTTTGTTTCTCACATTCTTTCCCCCTCTCTCATTATCTTCTGTTTTATCTAATTTTTTTTGGTTGATTTCTTTTTTCTTTGGTTTGGTTGGTTTGTTGCGTCTGATTTGTGGTTGAAGACGAAGCATTACCACGTCGTTAATACATAGCACAGAGCGTCTGATTTGTTTTTCCTTTTCCATTCTCTCCTGTTTTCTTTAATTCTGTTGTTGTTGTTGATGATGTTGATTTCATTGCGTCTGATTTATGGTTGAAGGGAGAGAGCCATGGCCTGGGAGCATTAAGTCGTCACACCGAAAAGTTGCGATATTGCACGAAGCGTTAATACGGTGCACCGAGTACTTGCGGTGTCGCACAGGGAATTATCACATCTCACATCATTACGGTGTCACATGGAGCATTAATACCGTGCACGGAGTAGTTGTGGCATCGCACAAAGCGTTACGTTGTCGCAGAAAGCGTTACAGCATCACACCAAGCATTAATACGACACAAGGTAGTTGCGGCGTAACACAGAGTCTAGGTAATCTGTAGGTTGCTTCTTTAAAATTATTGATTGATTTTTGTGATTTTGTGGATGTGACTTTGTTTCTAAGTTCATAAACAAACTTGGTGTTGACTTTTGGTGCTTCCATGACAGGGATATAGCCCTGATGCGCAAACTCTCAAGGTGAGTAAATCTTTAAAGTTTCTCAACTTTAATTACAATTCTTAGAGAGGATCAAAGTATAAGAGGCAGTGGCATATGCATACTTTTATTGTATATCTGGAATATTCAACTATGATCATTGGTCATAGTTGGTGGAATATGCTTTCTTGACTAATGCTCTGCTGGTATTTTAATTAAGGTTTAAATATGCTTTCTAAGCTATTGTGAGAAATGCTGCTCATTTACTTGCTTTGATGCATTGATTCTGTTCATATCTTCTACAGCATATCTTATGCTGCCATGAAGGGGTAATTTTAACAAAATTTTTAGCCTTTTGAAGAAAAGTATGTTATTTTGTAGCTTTCATAGTTTCTGTTAAATTGCAGGACTTGCACCAATTATGCTCTTTAGGATATCACATGTGATGAATTTCTGTGGGTATTTGCTTACTGCTGTAATTATGGTAGTTCAAGCCTTACCAAAAAATTTTATGGCTGGTTTGGTTGTTGCCATGAACTGGTTTTGTTACTGCCAAATGGAAGAGCTGAATCAGAATATGTTCAATATGCACCCTTCTGATGTTCCCTTTTAATGAAAACATTAAGTGGACAAACTTTGATTTATATTAAACAGAAAATAAGGCATTTGGGCCTAGAAGAAACATTTTGGAGGAGTTGTTTGCTGTTTTGAATCTGTTGGCAGGAGGTTTTACTATGATTGTAGCAGCTGGAATTGGCTTTGTGTTTTATTTGCTGCTGAATGTCCCTATTAGAGGCACTATAGGTTGTGGGGGACTAGGAAGTTGTCATTGAATGTCTTATTTTCCCTCTGAATCTTGGTAATTATTGTGCTATGATTCATCTCTATCAATAATGCTCTTTGTTTCTGTTTTTTAGTGCTACCATTTGGGGTGATATATGGTGTAATGCTTTTATTTTGTTCTACTTAGCTGCTAATGATTTAGGCCAAGTTATAAATACCATGAGAGTTGTATCACATGTTCCTATATAATACTTACATCTAATGAAAGTTGGTGTTTTTCATTCAAGGTGTTATGGCGTTTTTCACTTTTTATATTGCATGAAATGTATTTTACCGACCATGATTTAGAGCTACTCAATTTAAAAGGTTCAGAAAAGTAGTATAGCATGAGTTTGTTTGGAAGTCCTACTATTTTGAGTCACAAATATTTATATTTATCCCAATAAGCTTTTTATTGTGTTTATAGATATTGTAGTAGATGAAGATGGGCTCTTTGAGTGTATCTCCCATGGGTTTTGGAACATGGGCATGGGGAAATCTGCTTCTTTGGGGTTACAACAAATCCATGGATGATGATGAGCTTTACCATGGCTGTGGACAATGGTATGCAATTTCAGGATCAATGACATGTGGAGTGGATAAAGCATCCGAGGCTTATCAATGAGAATACCAACAAATAATGTGTCTAAAGGAAAATGCACAATTAGAGATGTCATGCATCAGACCAAAGAAAGAAAGTGGTGTTGATGATATCAAGAGAGGCTTATTTGGCTACAGTTTGTAGGGTAATATTAGGAAAGACTTCTTAAAGCATCCATACCATTTCATCAGCGATTACAATTGAATGACACTACACCCACCTTAAAGATTGATTACAATTGAGTGACACTACACCCACCTTAAAGTTACCCTTGATACTATAAGCACTAGATGTGAAAAACATTTCTTTACAACAGCTGATTTTGACTTTATATGCCGATTTTTCTAGGATGGTTGTTGTAAATCTTAAACTTATGGACTTTTTATTTGTGTTTAGTATGAATTCTTAATTATGTTTGGATTGTAATTTATTTTTTATTTGTGTTTAGTTACCTGAATTCATAAATAATAAAATCAGGTAACTAAATGTGCTTTCTGTTTATCATACTTAGAATCTATATGATAATTAATTTGTTGTTTTGACTAATATTTTTTATACTTTGTTTTGCAATTATTCACACAATTGAATTCCTAATTATACTTAAATTATTATTAACAATTATTTACATATATCGATAGTAGCGCTCCCCGTGCATCGCACGCTAAGACTAGTAAAAATTTAATTTCGGACATATATTAAATGATAGTATTTAAGTAGGTGCCTTTTTGGTATTTAATTAATGCTGGCCTTTTTGGTATTTAGTCCACGTAGGTTTTCAATAAAATTTCATTTGTGGTATAAATGGTAGGATTTTGAAATTTGTGTATTAATGGTATTGTTATATAACAAATTATTTCCCTTATTAATTTGTGAATTATTTCCCTTATTAATTTTGAAATCTTGTTTGTAATTCGAATTAAAAAATGGCAGTAAAGTGTATAATTCATAGCTAGCGTTTAATGCCAAGATATCGGTTTCATTTAATAAAAGATGCTGGTTTTTCTTTCCAACGATATTATTGTGTATTTAGGCCTAACAATTAATTACCGTATTGATTATATTTGATTGCAATTGCTGACCAGAATTCGTGGATGCTTGCTTGTACAGGTTTGGTGACGTGGATTAATTACTTTGATGATGTCATTATAAATTTTGATTACATGGACAGTCCACGTGGACTGTTCATGGTTATATATTAGTATGATGATTATGCTTATGGTTTTCTTCCTGTCTAACAAAATTTATACGTATGCTTGAGTGGTAGGTTGCTGCAAATAAAGTTTAAGTGTCCAATTGTAAATTCGAAAGCTACCATTCTTAGTTATTATAGCAGATGATTCAAGAGATTATTATAGCCAATGACGTTTAAGTGTCCAATTGTAAATGTAAGTGTCCAATTGTAAATTTGAAAGTTTAAGTGTCCAATTGTAAATTTAAGCTACCATTCGAAAGTTTAAGTGTCCAATCGTAAATTCGAAAGCTACCATTCTTAGTTATTATAGCCAATGACGTGTTTGGTAGAAGAGAAAGAGGAAAGCAGACTTTTCTTTCTTTTTCTTCTACCAATCTCACCTTTAAGGGGGAAAACTGTTTGAGGTAGTATATAGAGTTGCACGATACTTGGTTGTTTATCTGTATTTGTGTTGGTTGGTTTCCATAGAAGTGTAGTCATTATGATGCCAAATCTAGTTGTTTTTATATTTTCTTGGATTTTTTCTATTAATTTTGTGGTCCATCTTTACATACTATGTGTTCCGGACTACGCCAGGCCCAATCCAGATTAGGGTTTGTCGTAACAGCCCATATCCATAATTCGAAGGAACTCACATGCCCCAACAACGAGGTCTACAATGGAGATCATTTGGCATCTCATCATACGGTTGGGGTTCAACTTCGGCTCACGCGCCTGCTAGAAATAAGGCCACGTCATTGGCACAACTGTCCAATCAATGCAGCATGTACGCATTTAGTATTGCCTTTTCCTCTGACTTAGGTGTCAGAGTGTGTGCATATACCACCCCTCATCGGAGCAACGTGAAAGAGTCCCCTATGAAGCAGATCCGACATACAACCTCGGTAGCGTCTCAGCCCAGTTAGAAGAGTAAAGACTGGCTTCCAGGATAGTTCACTATGAAATTTCATTTCTAATTTCATTTCTTACTCATCTTAAAAGTGATAACTTTGTGGATGAACTATCCTGTGTTTTTCATCATACCATGGGAGACTTATTGCCTACGGTTACTTGTTTGTATCTTGATCGAAGGAGGCAACACATGAATTTCAACAGATTGCTGCAGCATAAAGTGGTTAGACACTTATACGAAAATATGTAGAAGGCATACATGGTTTTGTGGAGGTACTATCTAATGAGTTCATTTGAGTTATTTTTTTTCATTCATCAATGAGTAGTTGTGTCTTTTGCACACCACTGTCGCTTCAGTTTGGTGGTTGGTATCTGGTCTCCTGTGTTGATTCATACCTTTTCTTGGGTCATAAGTTAGGTTGAAACTCCAATGTTGTCAACATACACACCAGACCGTACCCGGAATTAATTAGTTCCATTCCATCATGAGTCCAGGCAGTTAGATCTGTTGTTATACTAGTAAGTCACTTCATGTTTGGAATAGACCTGTATATAAAATTGAACTAACATGGTTTCGTAAAAAGTTTTTGTTTAGAAGTTAAGTCACCATTAGCTAGATAGATCTACAAAATAATTCAAAAATGTTATTATTATTGGTTTTTTTAAGCAAGACTTTAAATAACACTAACAACTATTCTAAACAGAATTAGCCGTTAGAAGTTTGAAGTGTCCAAAGTGTCCCTGATTACGGCTTGGAAAAGTTAGTTACTAACTAACTAATTTTGTTTGTTATGTAACAAGCTAAGTTTGTTGGCTACAACAAACTTTCTCTAACAGTTAGAATCCCAGTGAAAGCTGTATAAATATACATCATGTACATACAATTCTATATAGAGAAAATAAAATTTTACATTGCATTTTTTCTAAGTCTTCAAGTTCTTCTTCCTTCTTGCTGTATGTACGCTCTTCCGAGCCTCCGTGCATGAGTGTGGTGAGGATTTGCCACGGTAGTGAGTACCTTGCAAACACCATAAGGAGCAAATAGTGAGTGTTTGTTCATAAAACACAAACAGAAACAGAGAAAAGAAAATAGAGTACAAGAAAGAGAGATTTACCTTGATATTGTGCTTGTGTAGTTTAAATCTTCACAAGTGGTGAAGATCCTTGCACAACCAGTGCGTAGAAATACATACAGGAAGGTAATCACAAATATCAGCTAGGGTTTTGTGATTACAAAGCAAGGTAATCAAAACTGGACCGGACATTGAACCGGCAGAGGTAGCGGTTCAGGGGTTCTTTGGTTGAACCGGTTGAATCGGGGGTTGAACCGGAATTAATTAAATACATTATTTAATATATTTTTTACAATATATAAAGGATAAAAAACAAAAAAAAATCATAGCATGACATAATAAAATTATAATATTCAACAATCATTGATAGTTAGATACTAGTATAATGTAAATACTCTCATAGTAATATTAGTGTACACATTTATTTTTTAATTATTTATTTATTTTATCAATTTAATTATAAAAAAGTATAAAAAATATATCCATATACCAAAATTCAACATCATTTATCATTTTTTTTTCCAAAAATCAACATAATATACCATTTTTTAAGAAAAATAAAAAAAATCCGGTTTTCTGTCCGGTTCCCGGTTTCTGGCCGGTTCCCGGTTTTTGGCCGGTTTTCCGGTTCAATTCCCGGTTCTTCAGCAATCCGGTTTTGGGGTTCAACTGGACCGGATAGGGGTCCGGTTCCCGGTTCAACCGGTCGAACCGCCCGGTCCGGTCGAACCGCCCGGTCCGGTCGAACCGCCCGGTCCGGTCCGGTTTTAACAACCTTGTTACAAAGTGATAGAAACTAAGAAAAGAAAAACGATCAAGATACGAACAGGTTAGGGTTCGTATAAACTGAAATTGGTAAATCAAACCATATGGGTTTTGATTCTCACCACTTACTGAGTTTTCTGGTTGAAGATTTGAAGTGAAATCAGGCTTCAACCTTCTGAAATTGCTGGGGTTGTGAAAAACCCTAACAGCTGTGAAAAGAAACGAGGAAGAAGAAGAAAGAACGAAGAAGAAAGAAAGAGAGAGTTTCTTGAGATTCTGAGCAAAAATTAGGGTTTCAGCTTATATACTACAGGTTTAGCAAGGATCCGCGTCTAGTAACAGTAACCGGGTTTGGGTGTCGCATGGGTTTTATTGTACCCGTGTAATTTTTTGAAGAAAACTAGACTAGCCATTATGTTGTGGGCTTGAAACTTAATTCCTGCACCCCTGCAATTGTTACAACACAATCAGTAAGATAAAATCAACATGGTATCATTGAGCCTAAGGTTCTAGGGGCCATTTTTACTCTTTTCAAATTCTTTTTACAATTCTTTAAGTTTCTTTAACATGCAGCAAGCAGGCTGTGTGTGAGTTTTAACAGTTTGTTCTGTGTTTTACAGTTAAAGGCATTAACAAAAAAATCAGAACAAGAATGCAACTACAAGTTTATCCACTCAGGTTCCTAAACTGAATGGCAAGAACTAGGACAGATGGTCCTTGCAAATGGAAGCCATATTTGGCTTCCATGGTGTGCTAAGGATTGTCAAAAATGGTTTTGATCCATTGGGTGAAGACCCAACTGAAGCACAAACTGCTACATTTAATGAAAATGAGCAAAAATATTGGAAAGCTTTGTATCTCATCCACCTGGGGCGTGATGAGACGAACTTTGACAGAATTAGAGGCTCCAAAACCTCTAAATCTGCCTGGGATGCCCTAGACAAGTATTACAATGGGGCTTCCCCAGTTAAGGCTGAAAAATTACAAGCCTTGAGGAAACAATATGAAAATTTGAATATGAAAGAGGACGAAAGCATTGTTGACTTCTTTGGAAAGCTAAAGAAGATTACCAATGCTATGTCCTTGAATGGAGAAACACTGATTGACAATGTAATTTGTCAGCAAGTGTTGAGATCTTTAGCTAAAAAGCTTGGCTGGGTTGTAAATAGTATAGAAGATACTACTGAACCAGATGATCTCAAGGTTGAAGAGCTTCAATGAAAGCTTGAAGCAAAAGAAATAAAGATAAAGCTCCTAGATGGTGAAGAAAAGGAGGACCAGGCACTGTTTGTTGCCAACAACAAAGGCAAGAAGAGCTACAAAGGCAGCAAACAACCAGCAAAAGACTGGTCTAAAGGTAAGGGTGATTCCTCCAAGAAAATCTCTGATTCTAATAAGAAAAAGGATAAATCTAAAGTCCAATGGTATAGATGTGATAACTATGGGCATTATGCTACTGAATGCCCTACTCGGAAAAATACTAAACCTAAAGAGTCTCAAGAAGAGGCCAATGAGGCCACAGAAGACTCTGACGCAGAAAACAAACCTGTTATGTTTAGTATGGTTTCTGATCTAAATGATGAAACTGAACCTAGGGCAGAAACTACTGTTATTGATGTTACAGTAGAAGAAAATTCAGAATATATTGTCTTAGTTGTTACTAATAGTAATGCTGAAACTATTACAGAAATATGGTGTAACACCCCGTATTTCTAAAACAAAGAAATACCTAAATATACAATTTGGTATAAATCAGAGTATAAAAATTCCTGTTTAGATATACATATTTACAAGAAACGGCAGAAACTATAAATATAACACTATACAATTTCATAAATTGCTCAACAATTCAATAAAAACCGTAAAAACGCGATATTGCTCAAAAACGGTTTTCGGTTCCAAAATCTTTCGAAAACAAGATAACTGCCTTATGACTCAAAACAGACACATTTTCAGGACACACAAAAACATCCCTATCCGTGAGTAGAACTCACCCGGTTGACGATCTCGCGAGAATTCACGTTGGAGCACGAACGATGGGACCGTATCCACTCGAACAATCCCCGTAGTCACGAGCACGCTCCGAATGCCTCCGTATCAGAATTCAGAAACCAATACCCCTCTCGCTACTGACTTGATTACCGGTACATAGAATTGACGTCTCGCGCGACTTGACAACTCGAATCCCAAATCCAACGAATCAAC
Organism: Astragalus membranaceus; assembly: GCA_039519185.1. Lineage (NCBI taxonomy): Eukaryota > Viridiplantae > Streptophyta > Magnoliopsida > Fabales > Fabaceae > Astragalus > Astragalus membranaceus. Next base: position 178,368,605 of record CM076850.1, on the reverse strand, counting down.
ATTTCCAGCTTCGCTTCCATTTCCCTGCATCAGGATTCAGTTTTGCAACAGACATAACTTGGTCAATCCGTGACCAAAACTATCCAAACCGGTGCTCATTGTGAAGGTAATTTCGTATACTTTCAGATGGTCAAGGATTCACACGCATGCATCTAGTGGTTTGGGAGATATCACCAAGACAATGTGACTGGTCCAGGATAGTGCTTGATTCTGAAACCGTAACTTGGGGACATAATATCTCCTTCATTTCCCAATGAAACCCGATGGTTATTGTGCCCAAAATGAAGATCTTTGTGTCTAGTTTCCCGAAAAACAAGAATCACGTTCCTAGAGGTAGTGTACAGTGAGATACGATGAAAACAATGAAGGTAGGTCAAACGGGTTTCGCCCAGAATTTGTTGTGTGAGTTGATTTATTCAATTCCACCATCAAGCACCACGAACTCAGCAACTAAAACTCCCTCCATCAGCTCCAAAATGAATTTGTGGACTTCTACAACTTTAAGATAGTGGAATGGAAGCTCCCATTAGTTCCTAATGTCCCAAGGTTGCTGAAATGGACACATGCAAGATGACACCCAAGCACTTTGAAGGTTTGTGTAGCAAAAGTAGATTTTCAGAATTTGGATCCTTCAACTATGGTGGTTTTCGAAATTCTGATGGAAGAAATGGAATGAGGAGACTTACATGGTTCCAAATCAATGGAGAAAAGGGACATGCATGAAGATGAACTCCTCTCCCTCTCTCCCCTCTCCTCGGGTTCTCTCCCTCTCTTCTCCCAACTTCTTTCTTCTTTCTCAATTCTGAAATTCTGATTTTGCACAAAATGAGGGTGTGTGTGTGTTGGTCCCTTGGGTGAGTTAATGGGCTGAAGGAGCTTAGCTAGGTTAATGACCATTTCGCCCTTAAGGTAAGTACACTCCTCTATTTACTTATGCACTACCCAACACGATTTAATTTAACTAACCAACAATTACCCAATCAAGTCATTTAATTATTTTGATTCGTAACTCAAACGCTTAATATAATTCAGTAATTAAACATATAATTGATCTGTCAAATCCATGACAATCACGTCATCATTAATTAGTTAAGCTAAATCGCTCAAATTAGCTAATTAATCAAACATAATCTCTTGTTGATTTCCATTAACCAACTTAGTTAAAATTGGGGATGTTACATATGGTATTTGGATTCTGCATGTTCTAACCATCTTACAGGGAGTAAGGAATGGTTAATTGATTTCAATCCTAATAAGAAGACAACTATTAAATGTGCCAGTGACAGATCAATTGAGGCTGCAGGTAAGGGAAACATCATGTTTACTAAAGAAGATGGGCAGGTAGTATTAATTCATGATGTATAATATGTACCTGGTATTAGATTTAATCTAATTAGCCTAGGACAATTGATAGAAAAAGGTTTCTCTGTCATAATGAAGGATCTAAAATTGAAAATGTTTGATAAACAAGATAGGCTTATCCTAACATCACCTTTAGCTAAGAATAGAACTTTCAAAACAAGTATCGGCACTACACAAGCAGAATGCTTGAGTGCCACTACTGATTCTGAAAGTATTCTTTGGCATAAGAGGATGGGACACCTAAACTATAGAAGTCTAGTCAATCTTAGTACTAAGAACCTAGTAAGTGGTTTGCCTAAGATTGAGGCACCTAATAGTTCTTGCACCACATGTCTGCTAGGAAAACAACCAAGGAAGATGTTTAAAACAAAATTGCCACAAAGGGCTAAACATCTCCTTCATGTTGTTTACACAGACATTTGTGGTCCCTTTGATGTGATTTCTAAGGGTGGTAACAAATATTTTGTGTCATTTGTAGATGAATTCTCAAGGAAGATGTGGATTGTAACAGCCCAGGTCCACCGCAGCGGCCACCCCGGTCCCACTGTTACCTCACGGTCTTCTCTACCCCTCTTGTAGAGTTTTTGCCTTCCGTGGGAATCGAACCTTGCACCTGAGGCATAAGTGCAAGTTAAACCCCCTTCCCACTACCAATTGAGCGCGCGCTCAATTGGTAGTGGGAAGGGGGTTTAACTTGCACTTATGCCTCAGGTGCAAGGTTCGATTCCCACGGAAGGCAAAAACTCTACAAGAGGGGTAGAGAAGACCGTGAGGTAACAGTGGGACCGGGGTGGCCGCTGCGGTGGACCTGGGCTGTTACATGGATCTACCTAATTAAGACTGAGGATGAAGCCTTGTCTAAATTCAAAGAATTCAGAGCAATGGCAGAGAAGCAGAGTAGACAGAATTTAAAGATTTTGAGATCTGATGGAGGAGGTGAATATCCCTAAAATAAATTTGAGGCATATTGCACAACTCAAGGAATTGTTCATGAGGTAACTTCTCCTTATACCCCACAACACAATGGGATAGCAGAAAGGAGAAACAGAATTGTTTTGGATATGGCTTGGAGCATGGTAAAACTAAAACAGCTTCCTAAACATTTATGGGGTAAGACAGTCACTACAGCTGTCTATATACTTAATAGATGCCCTACTAAAAGGCTAGAAGACAAAGTACCTGAGGAGGTGTGGACTGGGGAGAAGCCTAGTGTGAGTCACCTAAGGGTCTTTGGGTCTCTATGCTATGCACATGTACCTGATGCTAAAAGGAAGAAATTGGAAGATAAGAGTAGGCCTTTGGTTCTAGTAGGATATCACCCTACTGGTGCTTATAGGCTGTTTAATCCTACAAACAGCAAGTTAGAAATATCAAGAGATGTTACTATACTTGAAGATAACAAGTGGGATTGGGATAAAAATGACCCAGCTAGCTCAGATGGTCCTAACATTCTAGAAGAGGGTACTACAGATGTGCCAGAAGGTCATCATCATGAGAATGATAGTGAAAGTGACTTAGAGGAGCCTAACTTGCCTGAGGCAGAACCTGCACAGCTTGAAAGTGAACCAGATTCACCAGGATCAGTTCACAATCAACATGTACAGAATATACTACCTAGACAGGCAAGACTAAGGCAACCTCCTAGGAGGTTGGCAGACTATGATCTAGCAGGTGATAATGAAGTAAATGATGAAGGTGACATCATTCACTTTGCAATGGCTGCTGACTCAGAACCTCTAGACTATCTAGAGGCTCTAAACAAAAAAGAATGGAAGCAAGCTATGCTGGAAGAGCTGCATTCCATTGAGAAAAATAAGACTTGGACTTTAACTACTTTACCTAAAGGCTAGAAGGCCATTAGTGTGAAGTGGGTGTTTAAAGTAAAGTTGGATCCTAATGGCAAGGTGGTTAAGCATAAAGTCAGGCTTGTTTCCATTGAGAACACTACTTATACATATCCTGTGAGGACTCATTACTTATGATTCACTCTCTGGTGCTCTATTCTCTTGTTTGCCTTGATTGTAATAAAGTTCCATCTCTGATTGTCATTCTTCTTGAAGTCTAGGAAAAACATCTCTCTTACAACTTTGCATTCTTTGGGTTCATTGGAAATTCATGTGCTATTTTTATGTCTTGTTTTGTGTGTTTTGCAAGGAGTGCAAAAGCTTAAGTGTGGGGGAATTTGATCAGTGCATTTTAATGCACTCTTTATAGCTTTCCACTTGGTAATTTTGATTGTGTTTTGCGTCTAATATTTAAGTCTTAGCGCGTTTCTAAATTTTGGGTCTTATTTGAGCAATATAGTAATTTCTTGATTAACTCTTGTTTTTATTGCATATTGACCTTTATCTACTCTTCAGGTCATACCTTTGGCTGTGGATATCCGATTGAGGCGTACAAGCATGCGTTGAAAAGCTAAGGAACAGAGCTACAATTCTTTTGTTGAGCTCGAAACCCAATTCCGAAGTCTTGAAGGTGAAAATTGCGAATTACCGAAGCAGAACTGTGAAAAACGGGTTTTGGATCGAATATTAGTTTGTTAACGGGCTTTTATCCAATAACTCATTTAGGGATTAGGTATTTCGTTTTAGTCTTATAGATTTGACTGGTCAGCAGCCGTTTTTACTTCTCTTACGCATTCCTACTTTTCAATTTTACGTCTTTGAGCTCTAACCTTTAGGGATCTAAAACCCGAAGTCAATTCATTGGTGAACGGGTGTCGCTATAAGGATTTTGAGGTTCAGTTCTTTATTGTTTGTGATATTTCGTCTTAGTTTCTAATTCGTCTCTATCAATTTCGTGTTTGCTATTAATGGTTGCAATTTCAGTTCTTCTTATTTCGCTTGAATCATTTGAATTCTATGTTTGCATAACGTGATTCGTATGTGTACGCGCTTGCTTGTATACAATCTCGTTTCGTAACTTTTGATTATTTTGAGTTATTTGGATGCTTAATTTATTTAATTCGAATTGAAATTGATAGAGGATTGACATGAATTCTGTTATGATATTGGTTATGCTTTGAACGGCGCTTGTCCGCTTTCGTGACCGATTGAACCCACTGTTTCGGAGCTTGCCCGAAACTGTGTGAATTCGCATAAACTAATTAACGCTTGTTCTAGTTAGTTTATATCAATCTGGAATTGGAAATCCTTAGAGACGTTATTTTTTAGAACCTATGATAAATCCGAGAAGCGCACCCCGAAACCGGTGAATTGATTGTCTCTCTAAATTGCTTTTCCCCTTAAACATAACTTGTTTTCTACAAAAACACCCCCCTTTTATTGTTAATTTCGTGCTTGTTGTTGGTAATCTTAATCTTAGAGGTCTTTGTGAGACGACTAAGGTTAACTCACCTTGATACTACATTTTAATACTTTCAAATTATTTTGACCCGCGTACGACCGCTGATCACACCTGGTATTTTATTGCATATTGACCTTTATCTACTCTTATGTGTTTCATCTACATAAGGCTCTGTATGCGTTAAATCGGGCACCCAGGGCCTGGAATAAAAGAATAGAGTCATTCTTTATTGAGAATTGATTTACTAGATGCACTACAGAGTATGGTGTGTATATCAAAGGTGATATACAAACCTATCTCCTAATTTCGTGTCTCTATGCATGTGGATGATTTGTTATTAACTGGAAGATGCCCTAAGGAATTGAATAAGTTCAAACCACTACGCCAAAATTGTTGAAATTAGTCGCACACATAAGTAGTGCTTGCCATAAAAGCGCTACTCAATCTGCAAAAAATTTTACAATGGGCAGCGCTTTGGTTGGGAGCGCTACTCATTCATGTACAGGCTAAAACAATTGGCAGCGCTTTATGGGGTGAGCGCTGCCCATTGATGAAAGGCGCTGAGTGATGCACAGCGTTTTGGGGTGAGCGCTGCCTATTGTTGAAACTCGCTATACGAATAAGCAGCGCTTTTGGGTTGGAGCACTGCCAATTGATGAAAGGCGCTGACTGATGCGCAGCGCTTTGGGGTGAGCGCTGCCTATTCCTTTAACTCGCTATACGAATAAGCAACGCTTTTGGGTTGGAGCGCTGCCTATTCCTTTAAGTTTATTTTCTTTTTTTCGCGTCTTCCCTCTCACTCTCACTGTCTCACACATTCCAGCTCTCATACTCACTGTCTCACTCTCACTCTCACTTTCTCACTCACGTCCCTATCCCTCTCACTCTCACACTCCATTTACATTTTTCACTCTCACACTCCATTTACATTTTTGTTCCCTCTCACTCTCATTTTCGTTCCCTCACATTTTCTTCCCTCTCTCATTTTCGTTGCCCACTACCTCTCACTCTCACCATTTTTTTGTTGGGTCCATACGTACATGGAGCTTTTCCATTTTCGTTGGGTTCGTGAAGCTTTCATTTTCGTTCCACTTTCACCAAAGGTAATATATATATACATCATTGCATTTTGTTCTAGTTATTTTAATGGCATATTGGAACCTTAGGTTAGATGATTCAATGTTGATGCTTGTTGATTGGTTCTTTGAAAGTATGTGTAGGTGTAGTATTTGTTGAAATGTCCAAATGAAATGTAGGTGTGCATGTAGTATTTGTTGAAATGTCCAAATGAAATGCTTGTTAATTTAATGTTGCTCTAGGTTAATGGATTCATGTGTTGTATTTATAAATTTGAAAAATTTAGGATTGATGTTGATGATTTGTTGTTTAATGCGAATTTAATGATGGCATTGCATTTTGTTCTAGTTATTTTAATGGCATTGGAACCTTAGGTTAGATGATTCAATGTTGATGGTTGTTGATTGGTTCTTTGAAAGTAGGTGTAGGTGTAGTGTTTCTAAACTTAAGGGGAAATGTAGGTGTAGTATTTGTTGAAATGTCCAAATGAAATGCTTGTTAATTTAATGTTGCTCTAGGTTAAGGGATTCTTGTGTTGTATTTATAAATTTGAAAAATTTAGGATTGATGTTGATGATTTGTTGTTTAATGCGAATTTAATGGCATTGCATTTTGTTCTAGTTCTTTTAATGGCATTGGAACCTTAGGTTAGATGATTCAATTTTGATGCTTGTTGATTGGTTCTTTGAAAGCAGGTGTAGGTGTAGTGTTTCTAAACTTAAGGGGAAATGTAGGTGTAGTATTTGTTGAAATGTCCAAATAAATGCTTGTTAATTTAATGTTGCTCTAGGTTAATGGATTCTTGTGTTGTATTTATAAATTTGAAAAATTTAGGATTGATGTTGATGATTTGTTGTTTAATGCGAATTTAATGCGAATTGTTTGTTAGGTTTTGCGAGTTTGGTTTGCCGGAGCTTCGCGTTCATTGTTCGAGTTCGTCCTGGTTCGAGTGTTCGTTCTAGTTCATTCGAGTTCATTGTTGCTTCCACGTGTTCAGGTACTTTTGTTGTTTTCTTATATTTATTATATGAAGAACGACATTATGGAAGACATTAAAGTCTTTGATTTTTTTAGCTGAAAATAGTTGAATGTCTTAGCTTCAAAAAAATTGTACGTTGTGTGTTTTTCACCTGTAATAGGTTTAAGTTCTCTTATCAGGATTTTACTATAAATATTGGGAAATTATGGATAGAAAGTGGATGTCTGCCAATCGTCTGTCCAAGGAATATGTCGCTGGAGTGGATTATTTTGTGAACTGTGCTGTTAAACGTTTAGGGACTTCTAGTGATATCAAATGTCCTTGTTTAAGTTGTTGTTATGTAAAATCGGTTAATGCAGAGGAGTTGGCAGGACATTTAAAGGGTTACGGAATTGATCAAAGTTATACTTGTTGGACAATGCATGGTGAGGAAAGAGGTGAATCTTCAAATATGGGTAATAATACCGAGAGATGTGCGCCGGTTGACACTGAAAGACCTACATTAGATGGGGACGAATTTGAAGAGATGGCAAAGGCTGTTGAAGACGATCTTAATGACTGTCCTCAAATGTTTGAGAAGTTGATAACGGATGCGGAGACACCGTTGTATTCGGGTTGTACTAAATTCACAAAATTATTGGCTGTGATAAAGTTGTATAACTTGAAAACTTGCCACGGATGGACGGATAAGAGCTTTACGGAATTACTCGAACTATTGAAAGAAATGTTGCCGAAGGATAATGTGCTCCCTTCTCGGACGTATGATGCAAAACAAATGTTAGTGTCCATTGGCTTGAACTATGAGAAGATACACGCTTGTCCCAATGATTGCATTTTATTTCGGAATGAACATGCATTGTTAAAGTTGTGTCCTAAATGTAATGCATCGCGGTATAAAAAGAAAGAATCTGCTCCAGAAAAGGTGTTGTGGTATTTTCCCATAATTCCTTGATTTAGGCACATGTACCGTAGTTCAGAAGATGCAAAACACTTGACATGGCATGAGGATGAAAGGATTAAAGATGGCATGCTACGACACCCGGCGGATTCTCCGCAGTGGAAAAAAATTGATATTGATTTTCCTGATTTCGGATTGGATTCAAGAAACCTACGACTTGCATTGTCTGCTGATGGATTTAACCCGCACGGTATTCAGAGTAGCTCCCATAGTACTTGGCCCGTGATTTTGGCGATCTATAACTTACCTCCATGGCTTTGCATGAAACGCAAATATATGATGTTGTCATTGTTAATTTCTGGGCCCAACCAACCAGGAAATGATATTAATGTATACTTGACTTCTTTAATTGAAGACTTGAAGTTAATGTGGGAGACTGGAGTAGAGGTGTATGATGGGTTCAGAGAAGAAAGTTTCACCCTGAGGGCTATGATTTTTGGCACAATTAATGACTTTCCAGCTTACGGAAATCTATCTGGGTACAGTAACAAAGGTCAGTGTGCATGCCCTATATGTGAAGATAACACTGATTGGATGTGGTTGAAACATGGTAAGAAGAATATCTACCCTGGTCATCGTAGATTTTTGCCATCTACTCATCAGTATCGACTGTTGAAAAAGGCATTCAATGGGAATACCGAAACCCGTAAAGCTTCCATGCCTTTGACGGGCGAACAACTATTTGAAAAAGTGAAAGATTTGAACATTAAATTTGGAAAGCCTTTGGCCGGAGAGCTTGCCAAACGGGGGTGGAAGAAAAAGTCGATTTTCTTTGAGTTGCCATACTGGAAGTCATTATATGTAAGGCACTTCATTGATGTGATGCATGTTGAAAAAAATGTTTTTGAAAGTGTCATTGGTACTTTACTCAATATACCAGGAAAGACTAAAGATACCATCAACTCGAGGTTGGACTTGCTTAGTTTAGGGTTGAGACCAGAATTGGGTCCGATAATGAAGGGTACACGTACATATCTACCTCCGGCAGCTCATACTCTATCTAAAAAGGAGAAGACCGTGTTTTGTAAGTTTCTTCATGGAGTTAAAGTTCCAGAGGGGTACTCTTCAAATGTTACGAACCTTGTATCGATGAAAGACCTCAAGTAAAGTCTTTAAAGTCCCATGATTGTCATGTTCTAATGGAGAATTTGCTACCCATTGGTAAACGATCCATTTTGCCTAAGAAAGTGTGCTAGACCCTAACCAAACTTTGTTTCTTTTTTAAGGCGATTTGTAGTAGGGTGATTGACCCTGGAAAGTTGCCATCATTGCAAAGAGAAATTACCGTCACTTTGTGTGAGCTTGAGATGTATTTCCCACCTTCGTTTTTTGACATAATGATTCATCTAATAGTTCATCTGATTAGAGAGACACAATTGTGTGGCCCATGTTACATGCGATGGATGTATCCGTTTGAGCGTTACATGAAGATATTAAAAGGATATGTTAAAAACCGATCACGACCCGAGGGGTGTATTGTTGAGCGCTACATAGTTGAAGAAGCTATTGAGTTCTGCACCGACTATCTATCTAGTCTTGAGTATTCCGTGGGACTGCCAAGGTCTCGTCACTTAGGAAGCATTAGTAAAGGGATGTCAGGAACTAAAATAGTTATGGTATCAAGGAAAGAACTAGATCAAGCACACTTATATGTTTTGCACAATGATAGTGAGGTTGATTCATATGTTGCCAAGCACATGGACATACATAAGAGTGATCACCCATATAAGGGTCAAGTTTGGTTAACAAAAGAACACAATCGGAGTTTCATAGTGTGGCTAAAAGAGCACATTGATTTCGAGTTTGCTATGAATCCTACCTCGATTTCAGAAAGATTGAGATGGTTAGCAAAAGGTCCAAATATATCTGTTTTCTCTTACACCAACTATCTAATGAACGGGTACACGTTCTATACAAAAAACCATGATGATCAGAGTAAAATGCAAAATAGTGGGGTGACTCTTGTAGCTCAAGCTATGCATACATCAAGTGCCAAAGACAGAAATTCCATATACGCGAATATGTCATACTTCAGGGTCATTGAACACATATGGGAGTTGGATTACAACATGTTTCAGGAGCCTGTGTTCCAATGTAAGTGGGTTGACAATAATAATGGTTTACAGATTGATGAGTCGGGGTTCATGCGAGTGAATTTCAACAAGTTAGGATATAAAGATGAGCCTTTTATTTTGGCATCACAAGCTCAACAAGTGTTTTATGTCACTGATCCCGTTGATATCAGTTGGTCCATTGTTTTATTGACAAATAAAAAATTGGTGATTGACATTTATGATCAATCAACTGATGATGATGGTATTGACGACGACCCTTTCTTCGGGACATCACTACCAATAGTAGGGGAAAGAGAGGATGTTGTGTATGTTAGAAAAGATCATAGTGATGGAATTACGATTCGTCAAAAACAAAGTACCAAGAAGCGAATTGCAAATAAAATTATCTCCAAGAAAAGGAAAAGGTAACAATAACAATGATTATTTATTTTTTTACATAGTTTTCTTACATCAAATGCATTTTTACATAGTTTTCATCTTCTTGATTGGTTATTTAATTTTTTGTTGGTCTTTCGAATAAATATAACAATAACAATGATTATTCATCTTCTTGACTAGTTATTTACATAGTTTTCATCTTCTTGACTGGTTATTTATTTTTCTTGACTGGTTATTTATTTTATTGCAGGTCAGATGGAAGATTATAATGATCATGGTAGTGGGTATGATGACAGAGGTCATGAGAGTGATGTTGGAGACTATATCAGGAAGCATGGTCCCCGTGGAATGACTGTCAAAAAGATATCATCGGTCGGATAAATAAAGGAAAAGGACCATTATCAGTAAGTTACTAATTAACTTAATTCAATACTTAGTTTTAATTGTTTGATAATTAATTAACTAATGACGTAATGCAGGTCGAGTGGAATGTTAAGGGTCAGCCAATTGGAAGAAATGGCACACAGTTGATTACCTTCGTTGGTAGTAAGGTAAAACAAATGATACCAATTACAATCACTAATTGGAATGACAAAAAAATGCCATTTTGTGGAAACAAAAAGAGGAGTTCTGGTTAACAATACAGGTATATAATTTTATATCTCTTTAGTTATCTTATTTAATAATTTTGTAACCATATATATTTATATCATTTTCATTGAATATGTGTAAGCAGAAATTTTTTGACATGGACGAGACTCAAAAAATCTGGTTAATGAAGGAAGCGGGAAAGTTACATCGGAATTTCAGGACTAGTCTAACAAATAAATATCTCAGAGATCATAGTGGAAACATCAGATGGGAGCCTCCACCACTATATATATAGTGGATTTATTACAAAGGAGGATTGGGGTATATTTGTTAGAAAATGCACTGAAGATCCAGAATTCTTGGTTAGTACTATAATCTATTAAGCTATAACTTAAAATATATTTGACAATTATATATTATGCATTAATGTGTACTTATCTCTCTAAATAGAAAACAAGCCAACAGAATCGAGGGAGAGCTTCATGTTGTGAGTACCCGTATAGAGGCGGTGCTAGTGGATATCAAATTATTGAAGAAAGATTGGTAAAACACAATAAGCTTGATTTCTTTTTGTTTAATGAATCTTTTGATTTATAATGTCTTAACATTTGGTAAATTTAAATATAGTTGGAGGAGAGTGGGAAAGATCGTCATAAAGAAAGTATTGAGCGGCATGTTTTGTGGGTAGAGGCCCGACAAAACAAGGATGGGGAGATTGTGGATCCCAAAACTAAGGAGGTGACCCATAGAATTGTAAGTATTTCAAAAACTTTTAAAATTTTTATGATCTTTGTAATGTATAATAATTTTATTATACTTTTTTTTGTGAATTAGGAAACCATATCACAGTCTGTGTCACAGGGAGAGATCACAGGTTGCTTTGAAAATGAAATTCTTTCTCGTGCCTTGGAAAGGGGAGAATACTCGGGCCGTACAAGGGGTTGTGGATTTGGCGTTAATCCAACCCACTACCTTGGACCAAAAAAGCAAACTCATGGTGAGCATGATTGTCAACAAAGTAGAGAGTTGCGAGTATTGTATGAAGGTCTAAGGGTTGAACTTAGTGATTTCAAATAGCAATATGCGATGGTTTCAGCGCCTGCGGTACCATCATCCCCTGCCACAAATAGCGCACGAGATAGTTGCACCATTCCGTCAACTAAGGTATTAATTGTTTTTTTTTACAATAAATAATGAATTAATTTTTAAACTCTCTTTCTTATTACATCAAATAATGTCTTTATTATTTTTTGTTTATAATTGATTTAGGACAACAATGAGTGTAAGTGTGAATTGTATATCTCAAACCCACGTCAAATGGTTGCAATAGGCTTCATATGTAACCAATTGGGTCCATTGATGCACAATTTACCCCTACCTCCAGATCATCTTAGAGTCAGAGTTGACTGTGCGATTGTGGGGAATGCACAATTGCCTGTTCCAAATGTCAGTATAGATTTACTGAATGTGGATAATGCAGTTGGTACCTTTGTGGCATGGCCAACACACCTTGTGGTAAGTGACAATATATTTGTAACTAATTATTATTTTTTGTCATATATTGTGTGCTAACTAAGTAATTATTTTTTTTAATATATAGGTACGCCAAAATGCAAAATCTAAAAGCATAAGTGTTGGCAAGGCAAAATCTATTGGCAAGAAAGTGTCTCGGTCTGGCCCTTCTACACAAAATTCTCAGCCCGCCCCTCCTCCAAAAGTGACCCAGCCCACCCCTCCTCCAAAAGTGACTCAGCCCTCCCCTTCTCCAATTGTGTCTCAGTCTCAGCCCTCGGCCTCTTCAATTAATGATTATAAGATTATTGGTTATCCTGAAATGCACGCGGAATTCAGGATGGATGAGGCAATCCCGCTTCAATTAGAGATGGATGACCAAATTTTTTAGACTTTAGGTCAAACTCTGTCGATCAGACGTGAGGATATCAGTGATGTATGTAAATTGAACTGGGCAACCAGTACTGCTATTAGAGCATATGTCAGGTACGTATGTAAGTGATTATTTGACATCATTGAATTTTTTTTATTAAATCGTTAATTTAATTTGTATATATCTCTAATTATAGGTACTTGTACGAGGACATTTTGGTCCCTTCGGAACAGACACTGAGATTTGTGTTCTTGTGTTCGGATAATACACACCTGCATGATGTGTCCCAGAAGCTGCGTAATTATGAGATGCTTGTGGAACAAAACAAGACAGAGGTTAAAAATTATATCACTCGATGCTTCTAGGAAGCTCAAAGTAAAAGCGATGATTACATGTTTTTGGCACCGTGTCTCTTTCGGTGAGAGATTTAATCCATTCTTATATAACATGCATTTTTTAAATACTAGTCAATTACTTATTCAAAATCTTATTTTGTAGGGAACATTGGATTCTATTAGCAATAAATCCGGGGAGAGATACGGTGTACTTCATTGATCAATTGCATGGTCATTTCAACAACTACCCCGAGTTGATCGAGTTATTTAATAGGTGTGTGTATTTCGATCCCTCTACATATTTCTTTGTTTTACTTATATACGTATGTATTTCGAATAATATAGTTATATGTCATTGTGTTCAGTTGTTTGAAAACATATTGGGGAGTGGAACAATCAAAGACCAAATGGATACCGATAGATGTAAGTTTGTAATCAATGTTCTTATATATTTAATTACATTATTTTGTGAAAAAATGAATTAAATTAAATTTAACATTTAACTAATGTTTTGTTTTGTAGTGTCCAAAACAACCCCATAGCAATGATTGTGGGTATTATGTAATGAAATTTTTGAAGGAAATTATTACCCACAACCAAACGATTATTCCCCGACAGGTATCTAGAATTCTTTTTGATTTTGATATAATAATAGTTAATTCCATTTAACCATTTCAATTCTAATTTTATTTATTTATATAATTTCAGTATTTTCCTGATTGTCGGGTGAAGACATACTCTGATGAACAGCTAGTTGAGCTTAGAGGAGAGCGGTGCCGTTATGTCTCCCGTTTTTTTTTGATTTTGGATAGAATATGTAATACTGTAAGTTGTTAGTGTTTGATTTGGATACATACAGCTAAGCTAGTTTTGGTTCATATTGTAAGTTTAGCTAGTTTTGGGTACATATGAATTGGATAATAACTTGTTAGCTAGTTTGTTTTGGTTCAAGTGTAGAAACGGAATGAATTGGGAAACTTAAGCACTTGTTAGCTAGTTTTGGTTCATATTGTAAGTTTAGCTAGTTTTGGGTACATATGAATTGGATAATAACTTGTTAGCTAGTTTGTTTTGGTTCAAGTGTAGAAACGGAATGAATTGGGAAACTTACGCACTTGTTAGCTAGTTTTGGTTCATATTGTAAGTTTAGCTAGTTTTGGGTACATATGAATTGGATAATAACTTGTTAGCTAGTTTGTTTTGGTTCAAGTGTAGAAATGGAATGAATTTGGAAACTTAAGCACTTGTTTTGATTCTGGTGTTGTAACACCCCGTTAATTTCTATCTTGTAGAAATTACCGAAGCGCACGACTGACATACATCAGAGTGACTTTCCTTTCAAAATATTGAACACATACTAAACTTCGATGAATTACTCATCAAACATACTTACATAACTGAACAGAATATAAATAAAGTCGGTCCTTACACCCTCAACTAGTGTTCAATACTCAAAAATCGAAAGTCTGCGGAAGCGATTTACAACTTGAAAGACATAAGTCGTACAATCGAATAGTCTTAAGATACTGAATGGAAATACAGAAATACAAAGGAAACTGAAATACAAGACATAATGAGATAAAGATAGCGACCGCTCCTCAAGCGTCTCCATAGCCGTGCCTCACGGTCTTCAACTTTCCCTGCTTAACTGAAAAACAACAACAATGGATTGGGTGAGACAACTTGTCTCAGTGAGTTCTATCGCGACCCCTTACTAATTCTCTCGGTTCAATTATGCTTGATTCATTATTCTAAACTCATAACTCATAGTCCTCAAAGTTGACTATGTGGCTAACTAACTGAAGTTGTCCTCGTAACCCTCAAGCCGGTTACAAGAAACAACACATAAACTGAACTAAAGTCTTAGTGTGTCACCGGTCACTTGGCATAATAAGCTTCCGGTGAACCCGTCCCCACTAATCGGCTGGGTCCCTGATGGGGCCTAGGTTCATAGGGCTCATGACTGCCCCTCCCCTAGCACACTAAACTGAAATAGGGTCGTCACCCTAACTGAACTGATGTATATATTTTAATATACCTGAACTGAACTGAACAATGAACTTAATCATAACAATAACTTAACTTAACAATGAACTGAACTTCACATAATCTTATTATTAACATTAGGTGATCTAATTACTAACTTAATCTTATAATTAAGTGATCTCACATGGCTTACTAAGGTTCTTAACTTAGCTTACACTAATTATCTAGCTAGTCCAAACATAATGCATCAATCACACTTAGCATAATCATAACATAATAATCGGTCTCATAACATGAACTTAGCTTAGGCATAACAATCTCATAATTAGGGTCATATCCTCAAGAGCGAGTTAGAATCAATCAAACAATGGTATTAATAGGGTCACATCATCACAGTTGGCTGAGAATGAGATCGGAAGAGGTTTGGAACCGAAAGGAGCGACGAGACGGAATTTAGGAGTACGGTACCAGAAGGGGGCGCACGATCCGTGCCCAGGGGCGCACGGTCCGTGCGTCCTGTTATTTTTCTCAAATTGGCAACCAGAAGGGGACGCACGATCCGTGCCCAGGGGCGCACGGTCCGTGCGTCCTGTGAACTCAGAATAATTTCCTCTTTCGTTCCGTTTCGCTTTCCGATCGTTTCTAATCCGTAACCCGATCGACATCCAACCTTCAAACAGAATTTATACACATAATTCCAGACACAATCCAATCATCACAATCCACATATCAATCATACAATTTAATCACAATTTCATTCCAACGATCAAACGACTCCATGACTTAGAACGATATTTTCGCAATCGATTCGACACCGGTTTTTCATAAAACGCAAGGCTCAATATCAGAACATAACACACATGACCATAACATCCTAGTGAGTATAGAACTCACCTATTTGCCGAGACTTCAAGGATTCGACCGTTCCCGAGAACCACAAACTCTCCTCGGACTCGATCACAACACCAATTCACGAACTATCTCCGGATTCGCTCCGAAACACTCCCCACCGAAACCCAGCCACTGAGATGACTTCTAAGGTTGTTCTAATTCGTGATAGTGCTTCTGAATTTGGTTCCAATACTTCCCAATTAAACATGCAAGGTTAGAATTCTGGTTTTGGTCAAGAAAACTTCAAGGTTGCTTTCAATGGTGGTTTGTGGTGGAGGTGGAGGGTGGCCACGATTTTGGTAGCAGTAGAATGAGGAAGAGAAGCTGATTTTGTTAGTATGGTTAGATCACACATGCATTGAACATTTTAGGAATTCTCTCCTCTTCTCCTCCCTCACCCTCTCGCCCTCTCCCCTCTCATTCTCTCCTTCAATTTTCTGAGAATGTGCAAGATGAAGTGGGTCTATATCACTTGGTCCAGCTGAATGGGGTACATATAAAGGGGCATGGTAAAAGACAAAAGTACCCCTTACTTAAACATTTCATTCCCTATGACTCCTTCACTCTAATTACTCTAACTTGACACAATTAATTACCAATCACACACAATTGAATAATAAATCAACCATGTAAAAATTCCATTTTATTTTCAATAGACATAACAAATCAATTCACGCCAAATAATTTAAATAGCGAAAATTGGGGATATTACAATCACCCCAACTTTTAAAAATTTTGTCCTCAAAATTGGACCAATCAAAACAATTAGCACACAATATACCTTTCGCCGATCCAACATCAGCTTCGCCTTTCTGAGCGTCCAATACAAAGACTTTTCCGCTCGCGGAGTTAGCATTCTCTTCTCGATTCCTCTTCTTCACAGGGCACTCGTTAGCATAATGCCCTTCTTCCTTGCAGTAGTAACACACAGTGGATCCCAGACGACACTCTCCAGTGTGAGGCCTTCCGCATTTCAGACACTTACCGGACCTTAGCAGTTCGGATGCTGTAGCTTGCTTTCCTTTGTTATAGGTACTCCTCGGTTCATCACTTGGGGTTGGCAATTCCAATGCTTTCTTCTTCTCTTTCCAATACGCTTTCCTTTCCTCATACATCCTGTTGAGATCTGCCTCTGCAACATAAGCTTGCTGCACCAATCCAGCATAACTGGTCATAGCATAAGAGCTAAGACCTTGGGCCACATCCGCACGAAAACCTGCCTTGTACATCTGCATCTTCCACTCATCATTCGGAGCATGTTTTGCCAACTGATAAAACTGCGACAATCTTTCGAACTTGGCGGTGAACTCACCCACCGACATCTCTCCTTGCCTCAGATTGATAAACTCGGCTTGCTTGCTTAACTTCATCACCGGAGGGAAAAAGTGACCAATAAACATCTCCTTGAAGTTAACCCAGGTAACAAGAGTTCCCTGATTCACCATCAAATCATGAGTATTGGTCCACCAGGTTTGAGCATCTTCCTCGAGCATATGGGCGGCAAAGAGAACCTTCTCTTCTTCGCTGCATTGAAGAGTCCTAAAAATCTTCTCCATCGAATCCAACCAGAAATGTGATACCATTACCTCAGGTCCTCCTTTGAAACTTTGGGGATTCATCTTCTGGAAATGAAAGTAAGCCCTATTCGGATCTTCCAGAGGAGGTTGTTGAACATTCGGTTGTTGCTGATTCATCCTCTCATGATGCATCTGGGCCATTTGAGCCATCGGGCCTCAAACCATTCTCGAACTTGATACACTTGGAAAACTCAGCAGTAGCTCCAGTGTAATGCGGATAGAACTTTGCCAGTTCCACGAACTTAGCGGCATACTCCGATACGGACATACTCCCTTGTTTCAGCTCCAGAAACTCAATCTCTTTCTTCCCTCGGACATCTTCCGGATAATACTTACGGTTAAACTCTCTGCTGAACACTTCCCAGGTAATCTCTTCATTAGCAGTCTCCAACCCCTGCCTCGCCTCTAACCACCAATCATCAGCTTCCTCAGCTAGCATATGCGTACCATAGCGGACCTTCTGTGCTGGAGTACAATCCATCACTCGAAAAATCCTCTCCATTTCTTTCAACCAAGCTAAAGAACCATCGGGATCATACCTGCCCTTGAACGTGGGCGGATTCTCTCTCTGAAATGTCGCCAGACTGCGAGTCCCAGCATTCTCACCAGCATTCTGCTGATTCTCCACAGCCTGCGCCATAGCAGCTAGAGCAGCAGCAACTGCAGCATCGTTCCTCCCAGCCATTTCAACTCACTTGCTACAAAACAAACAACAGTTAGATATAATTGACAACACACCACTGTCAATTGACACTACGACTGGACAACTTGGCCGGACAGACCAAACTTTTGCTCTGATACCACTAATGTAACACCCATTTTCTACCCGGTAATTATTTAATAAAATTAGAGTTACAAAAAAAAATTCATTATTCCATACTTCGAAAAGAGGTGTCACACATTCATCGATAACCAAAACGTCACATACGATATATAACACTTTGTCAAAAATACATCACCACGCAGCGGAATAGAAATGAGTTTCAAAACATAAAATCATAACATCCTGAATGGACTCCAAACAAATAAAATGCAACAGCCAAAGTCTAGCGTTCATCCCCCCCTTGAGTGTTACATATCAAAGCAAAGGACACCGACTCAGACTAGCGAAGGTAGCTAAGCCTTCACTCGTGATCACCGGCACGTTACCGCATAGGGGTAACATTCAAACAGAAGGGGTGAGATATCTTCAATATAATAGCGTAAATGATAGGAAATATGATAGAATATGACAACTATACCTACCACTCCACTACACACATCAAATTATAAACACACGTCAAATTGTAAACACCACAATCAGTCACCAATGTCATGATAATGCATGAATGCACCCCACATCGACGGGCATATGCATGTGGTACCAAATCACCGAAAGTTTTGCCTGTAAATAGAGGCGTCACCAAAATTGAGAGCTTTCACACCCGGCTCACCAATTTAGAAAAGTTGAGCTTTCACACCCGACTCACTAGTTTTAGAAAAATTGAGCTTTCACACCCAGCTCCAAGACCAAAGGCCTTCACCGAAACAAATGCGTATGTTGTATGCGACACCATGAATGCACACAGACAATCATCAAAAATTAGTCACATTGTGACACACCAAAAATCAATCACCGAATATCACCAAAATTGGGCTTTCACACCTAGCCCAATGACACCGAAACACCAAACTACCCGAAACAACGGAACACCAAGATTTGGAGCCTTCACACCTAGCTCAAACAACACCAATACTTGAGCCTTCACACCTAGCTCAAACAGCACCAAGACACCGAGATGACAATAATTTTCCAAAACATTTGAGACGCGGTGATTTTTCCCAACACCGGAGACAACGAACATTTTCCAAAATATTTGGGACGCGACAATTTTTCTTTTCCAAAATAGCAACATTTAACGGCTAAGCCACGGCTAACAATTTCCAGAAAAATAGATCACTTTGCCTCAAATTAGAATATTCAGCTAGGCCTCTGAATAAGCTTTCCAAAACATTTTGAAACGTCTCAATCGAACTCCCGAGTCAAAAGATATCTTGAAAACAAAACAGGGAAAAACTGAGACACATGCTGGAAACGGCGCCCAGGAGCAGGGCGCCTAGCAGGCAACACGCAGAAACTGGCCAACAAACAGAAACTGGCGCCCTTGGCGCCCAGGCAACAACAACATAGGAACTAGCGCCCAGGGAGGCGCCCAGCAAGCAACACATCAACACAGAAAGTGGCGCCCAGGGAGGCGCCCATAGGCAACATCACGCAGGAAATGGCGCCCAGCAGGCAACACTGCAGGAAATGGCGCCCTTGGCGCCCAGATAGCCCAGAACACAACAGAAAATGCAACATGGAACAGGAATTGGCGCCCTTGGCGCCCAGGCACCTGCAGCACAAAACGCAACACAAAACAGGAACACGCACCAGACACGGGAACAACGCCCATGGCGCCCCTGCGCCAAGACACAGCAACGCACACACACACACTGGCACACGGCGCCCACACCCAGGGCGCCAGAAACAGCAACACAGCGCCCAGCAATGGCGCCCAGCACCAGGGATCCAAAAACAGCAACTAGGACAATGGCGCCCATGGCGCCCTAGGGTCAATATTTTCGTTATTTCACCAATTTAAATCACCAATTCTTAACCACCAATGTCAATTATCATGAATTGTCAATCACAACATCAAACAACAATTAATCGAACACTTAGCATGCAATTCGTGATAACAACAATGAACACCAATTTTTAGAATTACAACAATCACCAACAAGCCAATATTTCAATCAACATAGTCATGATTCAACTACCATCAAACCAACATCAAAATCAAGCAAGAGGAATCATAGGACCTATTCCCACATAACCCCATCATGAAACCCTATTATAAGGAAGAACCCCACCCTTACCTTATAGTAGGAGAACACTAATCCTCTTGATCAAGTCACCAACAATAACCTCAGCAACACAGCTTCTTTCTTCTCCTTGAACTCGCGACTCCTCTTCTCCTCTCCTCTCTTCTATTCGCGACTCCTCTCTCTCTTTTTCTCAACAAAAGCGAAATGAGGCAAAACCCTAGCCTAGGCGCTTCACCTATGCGCCTAGCTAGTGGGCTTTTGGATCACGGGCCTTTCTCCACAGCTTAGCCCAATTTCTAATCAACACGCCCTAAGTTAATTAAAACACCATTTTAATATTTTAATACGACTACACCAATAACATACCTAAATATTTAATTGAAATAAATAATTAAATATTTGGGCGTTACAACACTGACCCTACTTACTACATGCAAATAATTGGGTCCCTAAGGTACCTATGTCACAGCAGACTTGATATTTTGTTTGCTATAGGGATGACAAGCAGATTTATGAATAATCCTAAACAGATTCATCTAAATGCTGCTAAGAGGATACTTAGGTATATAAAGGGTACTCTAAATTTTGGCTTGTTTTTTCCTAACAATGTGTGTGCAGGGAAATCTGTCTTGCTAGGTTTTTGTGATTCAGACTGGTGTGGGGATAAAGTTGACAGAAGGAGCACATCTGGTTACCTATACTTGTTTCAAGGAGCACCTATTTCCTGGAGTTCTAAGAAACAAGCAATAGTTGCTCTGTCCTCATGTGAGGCAGAAATGTTTCAGCTTGTCATGCTGCCACTCAAGCAGCTTGGCTAGAAACACTGCTAAGGGAGCTAAATGTAGAGCTAGCAAAAACTCCTAAGCTCTACATGGACAACAAATCAGCTATTAACTTAGCCAAAAACCCCATTTCACATGGGAGAACAAAGCACATTGAGACCAGATACCATTATCTCAGGGATCAAGTCTCAAAAGGGAAACTGACACTAGATTATTGCTCAACTAAGGAGCAGGTGGCAGATATTTTCACAAAACTTTGAAGGGTGAAGTTTTTACTAAGCTTAGGAGACAGCTAGGGGTTATTACTTTCTAAATCACTTAAGGTAATAACTGTGAAAGCTAATATCTGGGGGCTTGTCCCAGATCACTATTTTCTATGGCCTAACGGGGGGTTGTCCTGATGTAGTATCTGTCTCTACTAAGCTTAAATCCTTAGTATGCTTAAGGAAGGGTTTCTAGCTTCCTAATTTTAAAGTTTTGGCTTAAGGAAGGGTATTGGCTTTTTTAAGTAAAACTTTAAATTACACTAACAGCTATTCTAAACAGAATTAACCGTTAGAAGTTTGAAGTGTCCAAAGTGTCCTTGATTACAGCTTGAAAAAGTTAGTTACTAACTAACTAATTTAGTTTGTTATGTAACAAACTAAGTTTGTTGGCTACAACAAACTTTCTCTAATAGCTAGAATCCCATTGAAAGCTGTATAAATATACATCATGTACATACAATTCTATATAGAGAAAATAAAGTTTTACATTGCATTTTTTCTAAGTCTTCAAGTTCTTCTTCCTTCTTGCTGTATGTACGCTCTTCTGAGCCTCTGTGCGTGAGTGTAGTGAGGATTTGCCACGGTACTGAGTACCTTGCAAACACCATAAGGAGCAAACAGTGAGTGTTTGTTCATAAAACACAAACAGAAACAGAGAAAAGAAAAGAGAGTACAAGAAAGACAGATTTACCTTGATATTGTGCCTGTGTGGTTTAAATCTTCACAAGTGGTGAAGATCCTTGGACAACCAGTGCGTAGAAATACATACAGGAAGGTAATCACAAATATCAGTTAGGGTTTTGTGATTACAAAGTGATAAAAACAAAGAAAAGAAAAGTTGAAGAAGCATTTTAACTTTTCTCAATGTCCGTTGCGTAGCCATCGTTCTCAATCTCCTGCGATCAAGATACGAACATGTTAGGGTTCATATAAACTGAAATTGGTGAATCAAACCATAGGGGTTTTGATTCTCACCACTGACTGAGTTTTCTGGTTGAAGATTTGGAGTGAAATCAGGCTTCAACCTTCTGAAATTGCTGGGTTTGGGAAAATCCCTAGCAGAGTTGTGAAAACAAACAAAGAAGAAGAAAGAACGGAGAAGAAAGAAAGAGAGAGAAGTTTCTTGAGATTCTGAGAAAAATGTAGGGTTTCAGCTTATATACTACGGGTCTAGCAAGGATCCGCGCCCAATAACAGTAACCAGGTTTGGGTGCCGCATGGGTTTTATTGTACCCGTGTAATTTTTTGAAGAAAAGTGGACCAACCATTATGTTGTGGGCTTGAAACTTAATTCCTGCACCCCTGCAATTGTTACAACACAATGAGTAAGATAAAATCAACAATTATTTGCATTCTAAGTATACTATCTCTCTACTCAAATATATCGGTCAGTTGCTTGAGATATGATCTTTAGGAAAAAACAAAAGTGCAATTCAAACTTACATGCATGTATGACACTACAAAATAGCTAGCTATACCACTCTGCAGAAGTCATAGGCAATTTTATCATCACATAGTTCATTACAAAATATGGGTACAAACCTAAGTGCCTCATGATGAGGATGGCTAAGGTGACATTGCTACAAAGATGTGTACGTTACAGCTGCATAGGATATTTAGGAGAAATATTAGATGCTGCATAATTCAAGGCTAAACGTAGAATGATGTGCATTACCATTAGAGAAGAAATTAGGGTGCAGAAAAACACTTTGGATCTGTAAAAGAAATTAGAACAGGGTGTATTGTCCAAGAGGACTTGATGTGAAGCCTGAGATTTTGCAAAACCAGCAGAAGGGTGAAAGTGAAATAAACTGACTTAATCATGAATAAATTTACATTTCAATACACTGTTTTTGTG
The DNA here is from genome assembly GCA_039519185.1 of Astragalus membranaceus. Taxonomy (NCBI): domain Eukaryota; kingdom Viridiplantae; phylum Streptophyta; class Magnoliopsida; order Fabales; family Fabaceae; genus Astragalus; species Astragalus membranaceus. The sequence goes on along the minus strand of CM076850.1, from coordinate 178,345,449 downwards.
CTAATTATTTAAGGGTCAGCATCTGACTTAGATTAGAGGAATTAAAAAAACTTACAATACTATTAAATATTTAATTTCAAGTCCATCACACAAAATCTTTTAACCAAACTGGGCCTAAATGGGCTGGATGAACATTGGGCTTACTAACAAAATATGTCCATATATTGGACTAAAGTAGCTATCTGTTTCTTTCTCTGTACCGTAGTAGTAAATGAGTAAGTAAGTGAATCTTATCTTAAGTTTCATAACAGAGTCCACCAGATACGCCAAAACAAAAAAGAAAAAGGAGAGAGGACATATTTCGACATAGTTATGGATCATAACGACTACACTATAATTTAGGAAACACCAAGTATCCCAAGTAGGTAGCTCAGTTGGCGAGCTAAGGGATACCAAAGGAGTGCACCAAATGAGTGCAAGAAGGAGGTCCCGAGTTCAACTCCCAGAAACTAACATTCCCCCACCCCCATTAACATTGCTTATAAAAAAAAAGGAAACACCAAGTCAATGCAGAGATGTTGTTAGTAAGTCATGATCACCAAGTCAATGCAGAGATGTTGTTAGTAAGTCACGATAGTGCTTTGCTTTTTCATTTGAACCGTTTCTGCTTCCACTTTCCTTAATATTCAAAACTTTTTCCCAAACGACAATGACAATTAATTTTAATTATTTCATATAAGAATAATCCAATATTTTGAATTTGAATGGTTGTCAACATACTTCCTCCATTTTCGAATTTAAGGAAAAAAATATCGCGTTTAGCAGTTTAAAATATAAGTAAATGTTAACTATTTATACCATATTTAATGTTACTTTTTCCAAATTATCCGTCAATTAATTTAGATTTTATTCTCATGGAATAATTTCTATGAGAGGCAATTTGAGAAATTTATATGAAACTAACCACTTTTTTTTAGAAATATGTTTTTTGGACACAAAACAACTTAGTTCATTTCATTCATAATGATAGAATCAATACAGCTAGAGTGTGAGCCACAAAGTTTGTTGGTCTCCTAATTAAGCTAATCCCTATAGCTTTGATATAAAGATAAAAGAGTTTTACAGGATAACAATATAGTACCAAAATTAGAATTGTAACTACTTGAGCTATTCATCCCGTCAACAACTGATAATTAAGCAATCTGTTTCAATAATAACCGAGGAGAGTTGTAGTTCACCAACCACTTAATTGTGAACTTGAGACCTATTGCTTCTGCTTCTTGAGGTAAAGGAACTTTATTAAAAATAATTGTTTTAGCCTTCACAAATTCACCCATTTCGTTCCGAATACATAGACCGATCCAAAATTTTCTTAAGAAATATGAAGTGACTTTTTTTGCTTATAATTATATATATGAAACCGGCCTTGTACTGTTCGAGTATGCATAAACTTTATGTTTTATAAATCTTTGTCATTTAAAGAAAAGTACAGTTCATGTAAATAAGGTTTGCTCAAACTTCTCATTAATCGATTCATTGAGTTAAGGTTATATTCCTAAACTAATTAAGCTCGGCATACATATATATGCAAAAAAAGCTGAATTAAAACCTTATCCGATGGAGGAGAACATTAGCATAAGTCCTAATAAATAGGTGTTATGCAAAGTTTGGAAAATGTGTATGCCCAATATATGGTCTTGTGTGCCTGAGAGGTGCCGCCGGAATTCAATCAATTAATTAGATGCCCCATCATTTCTGTCTGTTTGTTTTGCACGAATTAATGTACTATATATAGTGATACATTGACCTTGCTAATGCCTTTCTAGAAGCTAATGCCTTGAGAATAATAAATAAAATATAAAAGATAATTTATAAAATGTATTTCTTGTGTAGTAAGCGATGCCAAATTGCTAATCAATATGCTATTTTTCGAAATTAAAAAAAACACATAGAATCGTACTGAATCACTTGTGTAATTTAAGACAAAAAAATATAAAAAGAAAAATTACGTATGTGACGCGATTTTAAATAGTGGAGTAAATTGTAAAAGTTGACTCATTATTATATAGTTAATGATTGAAAAATCCTGGTCAAAAAAAAATTAATTGAAAAGTCGAATAAATTATACGAATAAAATATGTGGGCAAGGTTCGTTATAAATTTTATTGGTGGGGAAGTCTGCCACTTTAATTGGTTCACAATTTCTTATTACGCCTTTTCCAATGGTAGTTGGAGTAGTCTTTGTCCTAATGAAAGAGAGATTACGACGAAAAGACTATATTAACATTTTCATTATTATGAACGATAATTATATAAATAAATGAATGATCCAGAAGCAAAACAAAAATTTATCCATATTCATATCATATCATATCATATCATATACATATTCATATATATACTTTTTTAGGTTTAGGAAGATGATAATCAAAAAATTAAGGCCAATAAGTTGACACGTGTGTAATTATTATAAAAAAGGTGTAGATAAGAGGAAATCCTCTTAGGGGCCATGCCACGTGGTGTGGATAGAAGGGTACCAGATGTATACATGAATAAAGTAGACGACTCACCAACAAGGCAACAACCATATTTGAAACCATATTCATGATGGTCACCTAATCTAATAACTGGTTCAGGTTCTTGTTTAGATGAAAAAAGCATATGCTTTATCATAATCAAGTAATCAACACCACAAAGCTTCACGAGTTATTTCGTGTGTGTTAGGAGAACTACAACTATGTTATATATAGTACTACTACTGTATGGTTGTGCTGCAAAAGGAAGCTATATATGGTACAACTAACTAATTAGTGCATGATCACTTGGTCTCTTTTTTTCCTTTTTAAATTGTTTGGTAGAAAATGAGTATGGTCATGTCTATTTTATTATTAACACTACTAAATACGTCTTCCACGTTACTTCTTTTTTAGTTGCAAATAAAACTATGGTTTAAATTGGAGGTATAACAACTCAAATATATGATAGAGCTAAGGGTCGAAGCCCCACGCTTGAGGGATACAAATACAGACGATACTTTGGACGAATAGCAACGTCAATATAAAGAGCCAAACTCAGACAATGCTTTGGGCGAAGGTCATCATGAGCAGTGGCGACCCAGGACCCCGGGGTTAGGGGTGTCAAATTTTTTAAGGCCAATGTCAAATGGGTGCAAAACTTGGTCTATTAGTGTAATTTAAAATTTTCAGGGGGTTCAAAATTAAAATTTTAGGGGATTTGGGTTATTTATATATGTTAGGGAATAAGCAGTACAGCTAGATTAGTGGATTGCTGACTAGGATTGCTAACTGTGCAGTCAGTTAGGATTCAGCTACTCTGTTAGAATTCTGTTAGCATTTAGTTACATCCCAACTATGTATATAAACAGTGTATTACTAAGCAACAGTGTAATGAAAATCAGTTTCACTTTCTCTCTGCTTTATCACTTTACATGGTATCAAACGCTCAGCACCGCTCCTGAGCCACACGCTTTCCGCCTCCTACGATTCATCACCTCCGTTGTCAATGGCCGCCACTCCACCACAAAGCGAAGGTGCCTCACCTTCTGCGAGTGCATCGATCTTTCAGGGAGCCACACATTCCTCCACAACCACTCAGTTCGCATCTGGTCCTAAGCTATCAATCAAGCTAGATGACAAGAATTTCTCCTGTGGAATCAACAGGTAGAAGGTGTTGTAAAAATGCACAAACTACATCGCCTCCTTGTCAACCCAACCATACCACCAAAATACGCATCTGAAGCAGATCGGATTGCTGACAATGTTTCTGAGGAATTTGAGAAGTGGCTAGTTCAAGATCAGACTCTGTTCACGTGGTTGCTCTCCACGCTCTCTGAATCGGCGTTGACACGAGTTCTCACTTGCCACCACTCGTGGAAAATCTGGGAGAAGGTACAGCAACACTACTTCGCACACTTGAAGGCGAAAGTTCGCCAACTACGCAACGAGCTCAAGAACACGAAGAAAGGAGCTAAATCGATCTCTGAGTTCGTCACCAAGGTGCACTCGCTCGCAGATTCGCTGATCTCTGCTGGTGAAATAGTCTCTGACTCGTATCTCATTGACGTTCTCCTTGATGGCTTACCGGAGGAGTACAACTCCTTCGTGATGATGATTTTTAGCAAATCGGAAACTCCTTCCGTCTCTGAAATCGAATCTCTCCTCCTTGTTCAAGAAGCTCAGTTGGACAAATTCAGACAAGAGCTTGTTATAGCAAACGCAACGCAAATGTTGCACAAGTCTCTGGAGTTGCTCACAATGCTGATCGCACACAAGGTGCTCGACAAAATGCTGGAGTGCACTTCAACAATCGTGGCCGTGGACGCCAAGGCCGTGGTCGTGGGCGCACACGAGGGGCCTCCTCTTCAGGAACCAGACCTACTTGCCAGCTTTGCGGGCGTTATGGTCACTCTGTGCTCGATTGTTGGTTCCGGTTTGATGAGACATTCGTCCCTCCGCCTAATGCTGTCAACAACACCAATGATGCCAATGCAGCAACGACTCCACAACTTGCCAATAACGAGACCAATGACTCCACTCCCACAGTTAACCTTGCTGAGGCTTTGCCTCTAGATGCAACAGGTATTAACCCTAACTCTTCCTTTCCTTGCAATGCTGAATATGAGGATTGGCATGGTGACACCTGTGCCTCTCATCATGTCACTTCCAACCATGGAAATTTGCAACAAAGCAAACCTTACACAGGCAACTCCAGGGTCACCATGGGTAATGGGAACAACTCTGCTATCCATGCCATTGGCTCCTCACAATTCACTTCACCTATTCATCCACACATCAACCTAGCACTTAATAAGTTACTTCACGTGCCTCACATAACTAAAAATCTGCTGTCAGTCTCACAGTTTGTTAAAGACAACAATGTTTATTTTGAATTTCATAATCCTTACTGTTTGGTGAAATCACAGGGCTCTAATCAAGTTGTTCTTCAAGGAAAGCTAGGCAATGATGGTCTATACATTTTCAAAGGCTTGCCCATAGTGAAATCTGTAACACCCTAAATATTTAATTAATTTATTTAATTAAGTATTTAGGAATTTATTTTAATTAGTTGGATATAATTTAATTAATTAAAATTATATTAATTTTATGTTGGTGGTATTAGGAAAAGGAGGCGCCACTTGAATGAACTTGGGCTTAAGTGAAAAGCCCAAGCCCATGATCCATAAGCTATGCGAAGTGGCTAGGCAAGTGGAGTTAGGGTTTTGGTTGTCATTTGCGAATTGGGAGAAGAGAATAGAGAGAGTGAGAGCGCCGTGGAGAAGAGAGAAAAAAGGGAGAGGTCGCGAGCTCAAGGAGGAAGAGGAACGTGATCCGTTGCTGTGGTTTTGTTCGTGATTGTCTCTAGGGCTTCCGTTCTTCAAATCCAAGGTAAGGGGAGTTCTATCTTTCTATATAATAGATGTTTATGATAGGTTTTAGGGTAGGGTTAGCCTAGATCTATCCATGATCATGAATGTGTATGTGATTTCATGTTTGTTGATGATTTATGCGTGATCTTCATGATTAGTGGCTGAAAAATCCCTTTGGTTGGTGTTATGGGCGCCTAGGGCGCCATATGTTTGATTCGTGTTGCTGGATTTTGTGCAGAATTTGGCGCCCCATGGCTGGGTGCATGTTCCATTGTCTGCGCGTGTGTGTTGTGTGCTGGGCGCCAGTGTGTGTGCGTGTTGCGTGTGTGCTGGGCGCCAAGGGCGCCGTGTGTGTGCGTGTTGCGTGTTGCCAGGCGCTGGGCGCCAAGGGGCGCTGTGCTTGTGTGTGTGCGTGTTGCCTGTGTTGCCTGCGATGTCTGAGTTTGTGTCTTAGGCGCCCAGTGCCTGGGCGCCATTTTCAGGATGTTCCCAAATTTTTTTATAAAAACTGTTTTCGCTATATCTTTTGACTCGGGCATCCGTTTTAAACGTTTCAAAAAGTGTTGGGAAGCTTTTTCGGTTGTCTACCTGTGTGTCTTATTTTTAAAATAAAAACTTATTATTTTCTGGTGGTTTCTGGGCGCCCAAGTGGCTGTCCCCGGTAGTCATCCCAGTGACGTTGTAAAGCCGTATTGAGTTCTTTAAAAATCCTTTTTGCGTATAACCAACAATTTTAAAGTTTTAGTGTCAAAATGGGTGATTATGACGATGTTGCCCTTAGTGGCTAGTTAAATGACGTTTTTGCCCTTAGTGGCCAATATTATTGATGATGATGTGTAAATGACGATGATGGCCTTAGTGGCTAGTTAAATGACGGTTTTGCCCTTAGTGGCTATTGTTTGATTGATGACGTTTATGTATAAGTGACGATGAGGCCCAAAAGGCTAAGCGACGATGATAATAAGCGACGATGAAATATAGCGACGTTGTTGTGTGTAATTATGAATTGACAGGTGCTGTGCCTCTTATTTGGCAAATTGGTAAGTGGCTGGTCACATAGTTGACGGTGATTGTGTGTTTGTGTGTAGTGCATGTCATAGTGTCTCATGTATTCCATGTGCATGAACCCAGCGACGATGAGGCCATAAAAGCTAAGTGACGATGAGGCCATAAAGGCTAAGCGACGATGATGAAAGGTACCTCATGCATATGCCCGCGAGTGGGTTGCATTTCATATAGTTACATGACATCGTGATGAGTTGTTGTAATGACGTAATTGATGACTGTGATGTGGTTACTCTAGTGCTGTGACTTTGACTTATTGCTTATCATATGATTTATTATATGGATTGAATTGGACTCACCCTTCTGTTTGAATGTTACCCCTATGCGGTAACGTGCAGGTGATCCCGAGTGAAGATCTAGGTACCTTCACTAATTTGAGTCGGGTCGTCATGCTCTGATACGTAGCACTCAGGGGTAGGGGTGTTCGCGGTGCGGTTTGGTTCGGTTTTGAGATAAAAAGTGAACCGAACCGAAAGGTAAAACTACATGCGGTTTGGTTTGGTTCGGTTGGCTTCCTAAAATAAAACCAAACCAAACCAAACCAAGCTAATGCGGTTTGGATTGGTTCGGTTGGTTCGGTTTTTTTCAATACAAAACATAATTTAAAGCGAAGATAAAATTAACTAACATAAAAAATAGCTAACATAAATCTTTAAGAAAAAATCTACTCAAATATATGTAGTATATAAATTACGCTCTTTTAATTCTTTTAAGATAGTTAAGACAATGTTTAAAAGAATTTGAATTAAATATTTTATTGTAATTTTTAAATATAGCATAACAATATAGATTGTTAGTAAGTGAGTCAAAGAATTAATTGTATTTGGGCTAGTAAGTGAGTGAGAGTTGGGTTTTAGTTGCATTTGGACTAGTAAGTTAGTAAGGAAGGTTGTAAGTCAATAAGTCTTAGTGTTACTTGCGGTTTGGTTTGGTTTGGTTTGGTTTCTATAATCAAAACCGCGAACCGAACCAAACCGCGCGGTGCAATGAAAAAAAGAACCGAACCAAACCAATAAGAAGCGGTTTTTTGCGGTTTTCGGTTTGGTTTGGTTCGGTTTGCGGTTTTCTATTGGTTTGGTTCGGTTTTGGACACCCCTACTCAGGGGGGAAACGAACTCGATGTTTTAAGACCATTTTGGTTGTTATATGTCATTTGATGGTTTCTCTTTATTTTATTTTCCGCTGCGTAGTTGGTTTTATTGATGTCACGGTTGTGGTGACGATGACTGATGCTTGAGTTTTTCCCCATTGGGGGCGTGCTACGTATTGCACAGTTATTGACGTTGAACTGTTTTATTGAAGTACGATGTTTTATTCGAAGTATGTGTAACATTCCTTGCGATGAAAAAGATTTTGAACTCTGATTTTTATAAACAAATTAACGGGTAGAAAAGGGGTGTTACAAAATCCACCAGTACAGCTATTGCTAAATCTGATTCATCTGTCAATAATACTATTCCATCTACTATATGTTCTGTTACTGCTTCAATGTCAATTACACCTCATTCTTTGTGGCATGCTAGACTAGGTCATGCAAATTTCCAAGTTGTAGCTCATATTATGAAGCATTGTAACATGAATTCATCCAATAAAACTTCATTTAACTTCTGCAATGCCTGTAACATAGGGAAATCACATAGGATCTTTGCACCTGCTTCCACTACACACTGTCACACACCCTTTGAATTAATTTACACAGACCTTTGGGGTCCTGCACCTATAGTCTCTAGCACTGGTTATTACTATTATGTTGCCTTTGTTGATGCATGCACCAAGTTTACCTGGATTTACTTTCTAAAGCAAAAATCTGATGCATTAGCTGCCTTTACTCTATTCCATAAGTTTGTTCAAACTCAATTCTCTGCAAATATCAAAACTGTGCAGTCTGATGGGGGTGGGGAGTATTTACCATTCACTAAATATCTTGCTAACTTGGGTATTGTCCACAGGTTCTCTTGCCCTTATACGTCTCATCAAAACGACACAGTTGAGAGAAAGCATAGGCATATCACAGAGATGGGACTCACTCTACTGTCGCATGCCTCCATCCCTCTTACTTATTGGGATCATGCCTTCACCTCAGCTGTGCACGTCATCAATAGGTTACCTACTCAAGGTTTAGCTTCCTTTATATCTCCATTTCAAGCCCTATATCATGCTGCCCCCAACTACAAACAGCTCAAAGTATTCGGTTGTGCATGTTTTCCCCACCTCAGACCATATAACAAACATAAATTTGAGTTCAAAAGCACCCAATGTGTCAACCTTGGTTAAAGGATACAAATGTCTAACCTCAGAGGGAAAGATCATCATAACCAAAGATGTCAAGTTCAATGAGGAATGCTTCCCTTACTCAACTCTCTTTTCCAATCCCCCTTCCTCATCCCTCAAACTCACTGACACTTGTGCCTCCAGCAATCTCCTCATTCCCACATATTCAAAAGAATCACCTCAGGAGTCCAGCTCTTCAGCCACATTACCTGCTCAGTCACCTCTCAACAACACTGCCACTGCCTCACCAGTCAGTCCTTCACTTGATACTACTGCATCACTCTCTATCCACTCAACAAATAACTCCCCTGCACCTACTGACCCTGTCTCTGCAGCCTCCTCTCCTCCACCAGCCTCCCCTCCACCAGTCACCAAAACGCACCACATGGTTACTCGTCTCCAAACAGGCTCTCTCAAACCTAAGGTTCTCTTGACACAGCTCACTCCTACCACTGTCAAACAGGCCCTTACTGATCCTCAGTGGCAGCAAGCAATGCAATCAGAATATCAAGCCTTAGTTAACAACAAAACCTGGTCTCTAACCTCACTTCCTCCAAATAGGAAAGCCATAGGCTGCAAGTGGGTATATAGGATCAAGGAAAATCCTGATGGATCTGTTAACAAATACAAGGCACGATTGGTAGCCAAAGGCTATAGTCAGGATCCTGGCAAAGACTTTGGAGAAACCTACTCTCCAGTCATCAAGCCCACAACCATCAGAATCTTATTGTCTCTGGCAGTCTCTAACAAGTGGGACATACAGCAGATAGACATTAACAATGCCTTCATCAATGGCAATCTTGATGAAGAAAACTATATGGTACATCCCCCAGGGTTCACCACAAGTGACAAAACTCAAGTACGCAAGCTTCACAAGTCCCTATATGGACTTAAACAGGCCCCCAGAGCCTGGCATGAAAGACTCAAACAAGCTCTCCAGCAATTCGGGTTCACCTCCAGCAAGTGTGACCCTTCTCTGTTCATTTACTCCTCATTAGGTGTACAACTGTTTGCATTGGTTTATGTGGATGACCTCATCACAGGTTCTGCTACCTCTCTGATCCATGACTTAATTCGCAAACTGAATGCAACATTTGCTCTTAAGCAATTGGGCAAGCCTGACTACTTTCTAGGAATTGAAGTTAAGTATCAACCAGATGGTTCTATGATACTGACTCAAGCCAAGTATGTGAGGGATCTACTGCACAAGGCCTCTATGCTGGACTGTAATGGCATCAGTACTCCAATGGCCTCCACCACCAAGTTAAGCAAATTTGGTGCAGACAAAGTGACCCAGCCACATCTGTACAGGTCCCTAGTAGGAGCTCTACAATACATTACTCTAACAAGACCTGAAATAGCATACTCTGTGAACAAGGTGTGTCAGTTCTTAGCAGAACCTCTTGAATCACATTGGAGGGCTGTCAAACGCATCCTCAGATATCTCAGCAGCACTTCTGATCATGGTCTGCTGTTACAACCATCTGCTGGTGCCTGTCCTCTCAGCCTCAGGGCATACAGTGACTCTGACTGGGGCAGTGACCCTGATGACAGACGATCTACTTCTGGTTCCTGCATATTTCTAGGACCTAATCTGATCTCTTGGAGCTCCAAAAAGCAAACTCTTGTGGCACGGTCAAGTGCAGAGGCAGAATATAGAGGGTTAGCAAACTCCACAGCTAAATTATCTTGGATTCAATCCATTCTTCGTGAGCTCAAAGTGCCACATCAGATTCCAGTCCTCCTATGTGACAATCAAAGTGCTGTTGCTATTGCACACAACCCAGTTTTGCACTCAAGAACCAAGCATTTGGAGTTAGACATTCACTTTGTCCGTGAGAGAGTTCTAGCAAAAACTCTGAAAATCCTGCATGTTCCTGCCAGCAATCAGCTTGCAGACATCCTCACTAAGCCTCTAGCAGCACCTCAGTTTCTGGAACTCAAGAGCAAGCTCAAGATTGTGCAGCTTCCCAACCTTCAGCTTGAGGGGGGAGTGTTAGGGAATAAGCAGTACAGCTAGATTAGTGGATTGCTGACTAGGATTGCTGACTGTGCAGTCAGTTAGGATTCAGCTACTCTGTTAGAATTCTGTTAGCATTTAGTTACAGCCCAACTATGTATATAAACAGTGTATTACTAAGCAACAGTGTAATGAAAATCAGTTTCACTTTCTCTCTGCTTTATCACTTTACAATATAGGGTGGTAAGTGCAATTTTTTTTTCAGGGGGTTCAGAACCCCCTCACTACAAGGTAGGTCCGCCACTGATCATGAGGTTAATTACGGGCAATCCTATGGGTGTGGGTAAATTGGAAAATTACAAAATTCGATAAAGAAGTTTTTTTAACCAATACCGTTGGCTCAGTGACTTATTCTACCTTAGGACACGCGCGGGGATCGACTTAATGCTCCCAAATTCCATTTCCGTAGTGGACAAACTTCGTCTTTCAATGAAAGCGTTGGGACAATCCATAAGTAGCCAACAATGGTCTGGAAAAAGCGATGTTTTTTTAAAAACAAAATAAATACTAATGCATACGTGTGTGTGTGTGTGTATATACACACGCAAAAAATATGAATATTTAAAGGGTAAACTCACTACAAAGAGCTACACAAGGGATATTCCAATCCTTTTATACTTGTACTATCGTCAACATTTCATACGACCCCATAAAAGATTAAATAAACTTTATAGGATCGGGAGTAGAGGAGATTTTAGGATCAAAATCAATGAACGGGAGCCAGGCATTATTTCATTATTATATATCTCTATCTAATTCTAACCTACAGGTGATTAGTGTCTTTAAAAGTGATATTGTGAAATAGAAAGACCCTTGCATAGTTGCATGCATGGGCAATTATTAATATTGTTATATAATTATAGAATTCTCCATAATTATATTGTATTCTTTTTTTTTATAAGCAATGTTAGTAGGGGTGGGGGAATGTTAGTTTCCAGAGTTTGAACTGGCGACCTCTTTCTTACACTCTTTTGGTGCACTCATTCGATATTCCTTAGCTCGCCAACTGAACTACCTACTTGCGATATAATTAATTATATTGTATTCGACTATTCGTCATTACTTCCACCTTTTGATTTCTTACGTGGCAAGAAAATCATACCACGCTTAATAATTGTATAAACAAGTGGCTTGCTTGGCCACTTCAACTATACAAATTAAATTTAGAAAACTATATAGTTTTTTAATTTCAAATACTAAGGGATTGGACAACTCCATACTCTTACTCTATTTCTGTTCACAAAAAAAAATACCAAAATACTTTTTTATTTCATATTCAATAATTCTCTCTCTCTCTCTATATATATCCTCTCTCCCCTCTATTCTCTATCTTCCCCCTCTCTCTCTCCTCTATATATATATATATATATATATCTTCTCTATCCTCTCTCTCCATTTCTCTATCTCTCTTCGCTCATCTTAGTTATCTTCTCATCTCTCTCTCTCTTCCATCTTCTCTCTCACATTTTTCGTTATAATTTTCTAATTATATTATAATATATGATATATAAGATTATTATAAACATCATAAAAAAAAATTATAGTAAATTTTATATTTTAATGTTTGTGTTGTCCATTGTTTACCAAACAGTGTACAATACCGTATGTTGCCCATTACTATCCAGTCCAGTACCGTACTGTCTAATCCGGTACTTACCTGCTTGTAAATCAAATGGACCCTAATAGTACAACTTATAGAAGGTTCTCCTTATCTCTATTGTTTTGAAACGACAAATATTTTTTTAATGGCACATAAATTGAGTTATCAAGGCACATATAAGAAACGTACGCCGTAGTACGTCAATGAAATGCAAAAGATATATAAAAAAACCACTTTGATTTTTGTTAGGTAATGGGTCACCCCAAAAGTGGGGGAAAGCAAAAATCATAACATATTTTTTTTGAACACCCGTCAAAAATCAACATCCATCTAATATTTTTCATTTTTTTTTATCTCTCTCGTTTTATGACACTACTTCACTTATTACATCTATCACTCATATCTCTCTTCTTCTTTTTTTGACCAATCATATCTCTCTTCTAACTATCTCTATTTGGTAGGATATGAGTGTCCAAAAAACATTTCCATTGTTTTTTCATGTAAACGTCATGCATGCCCCTCAAATAACATGACCTAGAACTTTTAGAAATGTAAAACTTAATGTACGGTCCTTAACCTCCTCCTCAGCTTCTACATCCACAAATTAGTATACCTACTTGGCCTACCAAAGCCATATCTTCCCCCTATAAATATCACCATTCCATTGCACTTAATTCTCACCCAAAAACATTTCTAAGTGCTACAATCCTCTCATTCCTAGCTATCTATAAGAAAAACATTTGGATCACCGCACTTTTTATTTTCCATATGGACAAACTCTTATTCAACTGTTACATTGGATACTTTCTTCTTTTCTCTCTCCTTCCTTGTGCATGGCAAAGAATTATCATGCAATGAAACCCCATACCCTCATGTGTGCAACCATTACATTAGCACAGCCACCAATACCTTATCAACCCTAGACACTTCATCTTCATCTTCTTCTTCTTATTCCTTCCATGACATGGCCCTTAAGGTCACCATGGAACAAGCCATTGAAGCCCACAAACTAGTATCAACCATGGAATTAAATAATTTCAAAGACAAAAGAGCCAAGTCAGCATGGGAAGATTGTTTAGAAGTATATGAAGATACAATATATCAACTCAAACGTTCAATGAACCCAAATAGTAATCCACATGACAAATTAACTTGGCAAAGTGCATCAATAGCCAACCATCAAACTTGCCAAAATGGTTTCATTGATTTCAACCTTCCCTCTCACTTAAACTACTTCCCATCCATGTTATCCAACTTCTCCAAATTGCTTAGTAATTCCTTATTCATTAGCAAATCCATGGCTTCATCATCATCCACTAAACAAAATGGTGGGAGAAGATTACTTTCAGTTGAAGGGTTACCCTCTTGGCTTTCACGTTCAGATAGAAAGCTTCTTCAAGCTGCAGCACCAAAAGCTGATATTGTGGTGGCACAAGATGGTACTGGGAACTATAAAACCATTTCAGAGGGTGTGGCTGCAGCTGGTAAACTTAGTGGAAAAGGGGGGAGAATTGTTGTTCATGTGAAAGCAGGTGTTTACAAAGAGAAGGTTGATATCAAAAAGACAGTGAAGAACATAATGATTATTGGAGATGGAATGGATTCTACTATTGTCACTAATAATGATAATGCACAAGATGGCTCCACTACTTTTCGTTCAGCTACTTTTGGTAATTTATATTCATCCTATATAACTTATCTATATATTCATATAATTACAAATTAATTCTCAATATGAATAAGGGAATCTGAGTTCCTCAATGGAATATTACTAATTATTAATAATATATAGATGGAAACTGGAAACTAATATCATTTGGCCCCATTGAGACAGGGACAGGGCAGTACTTATTTCTGTACAACATGGTGCTACGGATCTTGTCAATAAAAAATTCATTATATTTTTAAAAAATATATTTAATATATCTGGAAATACAAAACATTTTTCTAATTATGTTATTATTTTTTATTTTAATTTTAGGTCCGTATTTTATTTAATGAAATAGTATATATTTTTTGTTTTACTTTCTCAATAAGGTCTTTTTTATTAGAGATTAAAAACACATATAATTTTCATATATTCAAGGATAAAAAATAATAAAAATTAAAGAGAAACTGATCTTAAAAAACATCATTAGGTATCAATTAATATAGACATATTCAAAACCAAAAATAATAATTTTATATATCTAATGTCTTAACATTTAAAATTGTATTTGTAAAAAAATAAAACATTTCAAACAGTAAAAAATTAACTAAAATAACTGAATCATTATTGATATACTTTTTTCTGACAAGTCAAAGGAATATTATTAATAGCACTAGCACTACAAAAAGACTCAAAGTAAAATCCAATCCAATACTTTTCACATCACTCTCAAGTCTCAAAACATAAAATTAATGGTGACTGGAACATTTTTTCTAAAGCAAACAATTACTCATATTTTTCATCTAAAAAAATATAAGAAAATTTAACTGATTTTACTCAATAATTGCAGCGGTTATGGGTGAGGGATTCATCGCTCGGGACATAACCTTCGAGAACACGGCGGGACCACAACAACACCAAGCGGTGGCTCTCCGTTCCGGCGCCGATCACTCCGTATTCTACCGCTGCAGCTTCAAAGGCTACCAAGACACTTTATACGTCTACTCCCAACGTCAATTCTACCGCGACTGCAACATCTACGGTACAATAGATTTCATCTTCGGCGACGCCGTTACAGTTCTTCAAAACTGCAACATCTTCGTCAGAAAACCAATGAGCAACCAACAAAACACCGTAACAGCACAAGCAAGAACAGATCCAAATGAAAACACCGGTATTGTCCTTCATAACTGTCGTATAACTGCAGCTGGTGATTTGAAACCTGTTGAGAATTCTTTTAAAACATTTCTTGGTAGACCGTGGCAAAAATATTCAAGAACAGTTATATTGAAGAGTAATCTTGATGGTTTGATCAATCCTCAAGGTTGGTCTCCTTGGAGTGGAAATTTTGCTTTGAGTACACTTTATTATGGTGAATATATGAATATTGGAGCTGGTGCTAATACTGGAGGGAGAGTTAAATGGCCTGGGTTTCATGTGATTAGTAATCCTTCTGAAGCTGTTAAATTTTCTGTTGGTGATTTTTTGGCTGGTGAGTCGTGGATTTCTGGTACTGGTGTGCCGTTTGATGCAGGTTTGTGAAAAAAAAGAAGAAAGTGATATGTGACAATTAATTATATGGTGTTGTACATGCATATGTCAATGTTCGTGGTGTTTTTCTTAAAAAAGGGATAGTGATCGGTGGTTAATTAATTGTCACTTAGTTTGTGTTGGGTTTTCCTTTGTATAGAGGGTACAGAAGATGCTGTATTTTTTGTGTGTCTATTTTCGTTTGTCAAAGGAAGGGGGGTTGATAGCTAGAGATAGATAAGTATACTGCTTATAGTTTCAAATAAAGTTGTAAAATAAGCAGCCTATTTGTGTATGATTGATTAGTTAATTGTATAAAATTGTATAAATTTCTACTGATTTGATGTTGCTCGATCGTATAGCTGGATGGATGGATGGATTAATAGTAACAATTTCAGCGTCAGGGTCCCACTGCTTACATACATATAAATATTGCGCGCCTTTTTTCCTTGTCGTATATGATATGATATGATTAGTATAGAAACGAATTGAAGCTACTAGTGAGACCCGCATAGTTAGAGAGAGTAAATAATTAGGAACAACAAACCATTAGGATCATCAATGATCATGGAATTCCATGTCTAATTTTCATTTTGGAGAACGACATTTCATGATAATATTGAGATAAGCACCTCACATGGAAGATTAAAGGATGTGTTTACGTAGTATAAACATGTCATTTTCTAGTTGATAGGTACGATTAGTTTAAATTGATTTGTGATTTGTGCATGAAGGAAACTACCTCACATGGTTTGGTTAAACACAATTAGATTGGGTCCATTTGTTGACGTTAACATTCTAATTGTAATTTGTGATAGTGCGATGATGGACCGCATTAAATAGAATGACCGATTGATTGGTTTGGATCAAGTTTATCACTTAATAAAAAGTGTAATATTAAAAATCTAGATTTAATTATTATTGGTCGAACCGTCGAGCCTTGAACCAGCACATTCTTTGATTCAATTGTCAATCCAATTTTCAAAATGTATGTTTTAACATGGAATCTAGGGACCCAAGTGTAGAAAAATGCCATTTTGAAAAATCTATATAATGTAATTTTGATCACGACCTAGAGAAAATAAAAAGAATATTGAAAAATAAGTTACTGTAATCATTTTTCATTTTGGTTGGGCTATATGTTTGATTATGTAGTAAGGAGAATTTATTCTTATTGAATTGATTTTGTAAAGTTGATTTTGCTAAAAAGTCATTTAACTGATTTATGTTTGGATATATTCAATAAAAGAGTGTAGTTATGTGAAGAGAGATTTTAATCCCAAAGTTTCAAATAGTAGCCACATGAAAGAGTGTAGTTACGAAGAATAAACAGCATCACCACGAAGTGGGTTCTAGTGGTGAAGTGGGTTCAACAATCTTAGTTCATTTATACTAAAATTTTAGATTGTTGTTCTTGCCACGTAACACGTATTTGTTATGTTGTCTTCTCTATTGGATATCATTGTGCTTGTTGTACACATGAGAAGAAAAAAATATTTGATTTACCCAAATCGCTATCTTTAGTTTTTCCCAATCATTATCTTGATTTTTCTCAACACTCTGTTCGTTGATGTTAATAGTTTATGTTTGTTACTTTTTTCTAAAAGCTCCTTTTGCTATATTTTTAGTGACAATCTTTGGATAAATGTTTAGTGACAATCATTATCTTGGTTTTTCTCAACACTCTGTTGGTTGATGTTAATAGTTTATCTTCGTTACTTTTTTCTAAAAGCTCCTTTTGCTATATTTTTAGTGACAATCTCAACAGAAAAGGGGTAGCCCACAAAAACCAACAAAGGAGGAAAGATTGTCACTAAAAATAAAATTCCCTTGGATAAATGTTTGATTCACATTAGCAGTTGAATATCTAGGCCATCAACTTCAAAGTGATAGCAGCTGGATGGCTAATAGCGTATATTAAGAAGGTATAATATCAGCACTCGGCGGTTTCAAATTATTTAGCACATCAAAATTTAGTTAAAAGTAAATACAAATGCCACTTAAATGCTGGAAGTACGGGCTGAAAACAACCAACAGAGTACAGGTTGGCAACACATAAGATTGACGTTAATGGAAATGTGGACTGACAACAAGAAATGACTTGGTGAAGCCTTGTGCATTCAGGTAATGACTGTTGGAGCAGATCGGCCGGTAAATTCCTCCATCTTTGAAAGTTTCAATGCAACCTCCACCTGTAATTTAAGTTTGAACCAGTCAAGATTACTGCAAGTATGGCAACTAAATTTTATATTCAGAAAGTTATAAGCATCTTACAAGAGGAGCAAGTGCTTCATGTGAAAGTCTCCCAATTTTTGATGGATCCTTCTCATATTGCTCAATGTATAGTCGAATAGTTGCACCTTCTGATCCAGTTCCAGAGAGGCGGAAGATCTAGGGAAATAACGTGAAGGTAAGAAAACAAAATAGTAAGCAGATCTGTAACATAAGAGCTGAGAAGGAAAAAGTGAATGTAAAAATGGAATATATCCGTGGATACAAGAACCCACATTGAATCCATAGCAATGGGAAAAGGTGAACTGAAATTAACAGTTCAAAGCAAGACAGTGCATTTTCAAATCTTAAAATCTACCAGCTTTGCCAATCCAAAGAAGCTAGTAACAAATTATCAATAAACTTACCAATCGTGATCCATCCTCAAACAAATATCGGATGCCCTGATGTGATGAAATGGAACCATCCACGGGATCTTTGTATTCGAATTCATCACCGTGGACAACATTTGAAACATCTGACCTTACCCCCTTGACAATCCTACGTAGAAAGTGAATCAAATTCATTAGATTTATAATGAACCCACAAATTAAACCTTTCAATGTTATTCCTAGGACACATGCTCATTACCAAATATAGGTAACTTGCTACAGATTTTTCATACAGTACATCAACTAACTCATTTTTTGAACCCAATTATAAATACTACCCAAATTTTATTCAGACTGGCCCCACAATGAAAAACCAACAGACATAAACAGCAGCTGATTTGGCCACCTAGTCACGGAGGTGGCAGAAAAGACAAATAACATTGGAGGTTATCTGAAGCACCATTACACATTCAAAGTGACGAAAAAGAAAGGTCAAAAAGACTTATGTAGACAACGCCAATGGTATTTTTATTCAGGAGGTGCTACTTACGGATTTGGATTCAGTGCCTCTGGGTAATGGATTGAGATTTATGTTTCGTTTTATTAGGTCAATGACTCTGGAGAAATCTGCCCAGATACTGTAGAGCATTTTGGTCTTTAACTGCTTGAGTTTTAATGTGTTTCTTTTTTTCTGTTTTCTATTTCAGTTTTCTATATGTAAAGCTCTTATTTGATGCCCTAGATTGATAAAAAGTTACCAGCTGGTTTTAATATTTTTAAGCATAAGAAGTGCCATAAGTATAAGGAAGGAAATATCTATGGCGTACCATTATTCTGAAGAATAAATCAGTATCTAAACATCAATGACAATGGAAAATGCCATGCCTTGGTCAGATTTTTAGGACGGGCCTAACTCAACCCTACAAAACCAACTTAAATGAGATATGTCTCACTTATAAACACTTTTTCAGGTCATATCACATCTGATGTGGGACTCTCAACACCCCACTCAAGACTAGACAATTAGAGTGTGACCTGAGTGGTCTAGTAGCGGGTGGCCCAACAAATTTTAAACAAACTCTAATACCATCTTAGAATTTGGGTTGACCCAAACTCAAACGTACAAAATCGACTTGTAATTAGGGATGTCTCCCACTTGGGAATGAATCCTCTTCGGTGGAAAACTCTAGTTTTTTGCAATGGTGAAATCACCATTAAATACACTCTCCCATTTTTAATGTTAAACACATTCTTTTCAATTTTTTAATAGAGGGCCCAGATTCCACTGTAGTAAAACTCATGGGAGACAATCTCCTCCTCTCCCACTTATAAACCTTTTGCAGGCCATATCATATCCGATGCGAGACTCTCAACAACTTGGAGAATCTTTTCCTGCATTATAAAGAAAATTTACAGTAGCCAATCTTATAATCTTATATCAAATTCGAGTACCGGCCTGCAGTCAAAAATGCAGCCTGTTATGTCTGTTTCACTAGAATATTACTCGCAACCCACACGTGAGGTAGGTCCCATATGCAAGTTGCACACTCAATTAAATATAATAATAAAAATAATATATCACAAAAGTTCTAATTTACAAGTAGAAAAACTAAAAATAAAATTATGGCTAAATATCACTTTTGGTCCTTTATTTTTGCTTTAAGTTTCATCTTGGTCCTTTATGTTTTTTCCTCATTTTGGTCCTTTATCTTACATCACATTCGAAGCTTTCCCTACAGTTGGTTTTTCAATTGTTCTGCATTTGTTTGTACAGTATAATATTCTTATATATTAGTATAATATTAATTTACGTGCACTGTCAGTCTTTCCCTTTCCTGCCTTATTGACACCACACCTGTATGGTGCTGCAGCGTGCAGTAGGGCCCTCAATACATTACAAGTTACAATTTTTTATTTTATTCGGTCAATATTTGTTATATCGGTAATAATAAAAGACATATTTTCAGGTAAAAAAAAGTCTGCAGATATCATTTCAATCTTTATAATTTATATACTTTTTAGCTATTATAACCGCAGGTACCTCCTAACAAAGTTTTTGCTACACGCAAGGTTCGAACCCGATACTTTGGGGTGGGATCTAAGTCTAATTACTATTAAAATCAACCCTTTTAGTCATGTATTACTTGTAATAATAAAACATATTTTCAGGTAAAAAAAATTCTGCACATATCATTTCGATCTTTATATTTTATAGAACTCAATGATCCAAATTTCAAAATTTTCTGATAAGTTTGGACTTTTAGTGCAATACAAATTTACACTGACAGATACTTTTTAGTTATTATAACCGCCACCGCCTCCTAAAAAAGTTTTTGCTACACCCAAAGTTGGAACCCGATACTTCGGGGTGGGATCGGAGTCTAATTACCACTAAAATCAACCCTGTTAGTCATGTATTACTGATAATAATAAAAGACATATTTTCAGGTAAAACAAATTCTGCAGATATCATTTCGATCTTTATATTTTATAGAACTCAATGATCTAAATTTCAAAATTTTCTGATAAGTTGGGACTTTTTAGTGCAGTACAAATTTACACTGACAGATACTTTTTAGCTATTATAACGGCGAGTGCCTCCTAACAAAGTTTTTGCTACACCCAAGGTTCGAACTCGATGCTTCGGGGTGGGATCCAAGTCTAATTACCATTAAAATCAATCTCGTTAGTCATGTATTACTATTTTTATTAAACTGATTAATCCAATTATTTAAAATAAAATACTTGATACACATAATACTTTTAAGTGTTTTGTTTAACAATAATATGAGATAAAAAATAGGGAAAATATATTAAAAGATTATAAAGCTATTCTTCAACATCTAACAAAAAATAAATTAATTATTTAATAAAAAATTATATCCTCTGCATTAATTTACATAAACAAGAAAAAAACTATTTTTGTTTTAATAGAAAACTGTTTTCAAAATTATAATACATACAAAATTTTGATAATGTTTTTGAAATTTCCAAATGATCCATTTTGATCATCCATTTTTTGTTCTTCAAAAATGTTTGAGATTCACTTTTTTAATCATTAAATCATTTTTTGTCAATAATCATTAAATTGTATAATCTTCTTTCGATTTTATTAGATTTCCGCTAAATATGCGCGTTATATCCAATTATATACTCATCCATATGTGTGGTGGGCCCTGCATTTTAATTTTTTATTATTTCTTTCCATCACTTTGTATTGTCATATCATTGACACCGCAACAATTATCAGTTTTTGCGCATCAATTACCTGCAGTGGACCCTATCCAACTAGGGGTCCCACCTCTTCAATTTCTATATTCTTATTAAGAGAACCAAACATGCTGTCGATCCCACCTCTTCAAACATGGTGGGCCTCTATTTTCTGGTGATTTTCATCCAACCCAATTGTTTAACCATTTATTGATTCAGTTATAATTTATAATTATTATGATTTTCTCTCAGTTTAACAAACGAAAATAAGAAAGTCCCGTGCGGAGCACGGGACATAGGACTAGTTAAAATAATGTTGGGGTTATTAATATTAACATACTGGTTGACTTCTGAAAGTGAGGACTGCAGTTTGACCAAATTTGCCATCAGTTCCTTTGCTGCACCTGCATCAACATTCTTTACACAGGAAAATTTTGAATTGGTTAACTGATTTACAAACAGATTATGCCAAAGTAGATAAAATGTATTTGTATCATACTTCGTAATCATATCGAGTATAATAGTGACGACCGTAAGTAGCCCAATGCTGGCGAACAATGTCTTCAACTGTTACAAGCTTGTCTTCAAGTTTATCTTTATTTTTATATGCCAGTATAGATAGCCAGGCCAAAACTGCCCAGATTCCATCCTTCTCACGGATGTGGTCCGAACCTATCAACAAACACAATAACAATCAAAAGTTAATAGTAGTACAGGATTTGAGTAAGATTAGAAGTTGCAGTTTGCTCTTCCAAATGTAATAGCCAACACATACCAGTCCCAAAACTTTCTTCACCGCAAACTGAACATAGTCCAGCATCCATTAAGTTACCAAAGAACTTCCAACCCGTGGGGACCTGGCTTTGAATAATAAATTAAATAACCACGTTCAAATGCCCCTAGTGAGTATTTTCATTCTTCAAAACATTAGGAGCAATATACCTCAAAAAATTTCAAATTCAGATGTTTGGCTACAACATCCAGGGCAGCAGAGGTTGGCATGCTCCTACAAAATATTTGCAGTTGAAATGGGTATGTATGATATATCCGTAAAAATAGTGGCAAGAGCTAAAGTTACCCAAAAGACCAAATTGCTAGGAAACAAGCTCAAGAACCAATGGCAGATAAAGAACTCAGGGCCAGTGGGGCAATATATACCAACAATTGTAAATGTCTATTTTTATCAAATTCAATGCAAATCATTCCTATTTCATTGTCCAGTCAGAGACACATGATTACCCCTTTTGCAGCAACTATCTAGATAATTACAAGACCGATGATTATTACCAAGCATATACAATACAACAAGTATAAGCCTATCATTACTGCATTTCACATGCATGCATGTGTTGTTTCTTTGCTTGCAAACACAGACACTGCTGTGTGTGTGTAAGAAAGAGAGACTTAAAACTTGAAAATATGAAGAAAACCTGGCAACTCCCTTTAAGCCAGCAGAAAAGTATGGTATTGCTTCGACAGCATTTGCAGCAATAATGGCCACAGAATCTGAAGGAGTGACAAAAAACCTAACAAACAAGGGATAAGTATAAATTCAAAGCAAAATGAAGGATAAGATTTAAATTTCTCCTTAGTGAATGGCTCCACTACCTTTTACCGAGTATCATGTTGCGATCTGCATCACCATCAGCAGCAGCACCAAATTCTGGGGGCTCACCTTTTGATTCTGTTTTGCCCAATCCCATGCGAGCTACTAACTCTTTTGCATATGTCAAATTGGGGTCTGGGTGTCCTCCTCCAAAGTCTTCCTATATCCAAGAAAGTCATCCACAAATCAAAAACAAGCTATTGCTATAAAATTCAGACTACTCAAAGCTTATCATTAGTATAACCATAAGAGAATAACACCTTTGGTACACAATTCAGTAAAGAGCTTTCTTGTGCCCCAAGCTCATCCACAAAAATGCGCTTTGCATAAGCTCCAGCAACTCCATGCAATGCATCATAACTTCAATAAAATTATAGAAGTTCGCCATTATGTTTTGGAATGAAGAAAAGAACAAAAAATAAGAATATTCTGTATCACGGTTTAAAACATCATTCACGAAATATACCAGAATGAGAATTTAGGAGATGAGAGCAGTTTCCTGATAGACTGAAAATCAAAAATTGACCTGTGAAATTTCAATCATCGGGTAATAAAGGATTGAGTCAGTAGAAGCACAAAGGTAGATAAAATTTTGACCATTATGAAAATCAAAATTCCTAATCATAAGAACAAATGCTTTATAAATGACCCCAAACTGAATACTCAAAACAAAAAAGAAAGAATTTTTATTAAAACATACTTTTGCAGCATGACCAATTTAAGAACATTTTACTTTTTAGCATTCTCCAATTTTGCAGGTCAAGTGGCATCACGACATTACAAATAAATCGACTTCCATAAATATCTTTTGCATAAATGTGGGGTGCAAGATAATGTTAATCCTGTAAAAAATCTTACTTCATCAACTTTATATAATCACTTGCGGAGTCAAAAACCTCAACATCAAATGGTCCTTCAGAGCCTGTAAAGTTTGTGACACCTGGTGTGGTGATATCCACCTGGGAAAGCAAATTGATATTGGGAAAAAGGTTTAGATAGATGAAACACAGCATTAGCAACCTAAATTTAATAAATAAAAAGGAACATCTGTAGACAGGTTGTGAGTAGTACATCTGGTAGATCTGGAGCAATCAAGTACTCCTTAATTGTTGTTGTGTATTCATATATCTTATCAGTAAGTCCCTCTGGTGCAGGTCCACCATTTTCCATATTATATTTGATCCCAAAATCCTGCATAATGGAAGCCAATTGACATTAACAATCATTCAGAGTCAAGTTTCTATGTTAACAAGGCATCACCATAATTTCACCAAAAAGAAAATGTATCACCATATCCTACGAGAAACTTACATTTGAATCAATTTATTAATACTATTTATTTAAAAACCTAGCCTAACGCCCATCTACTTGACACATGGGAGCCTTGATGCAACCGATGAAGTTGCTACCATACGACTTGGAGATCATGGGAGATCATGGGTTTGAGTTGTAGAATTAGCCCAATGCAACCTACAATTGGTCCACAATGAATCTGATCCTTACGTGGCTGGAGCTTTATAAACACTATATTTCCCATTTTCCCTTTGTATTAACTTTATCTTATGTCTTGTTGATATCTACGGGAAATTGCTAATTTCTATGCTCACCGTCGTTTTCCGTTATCCAAAACTGAAAGGTAATTACCATAGCAGAAAGCCTATCTGGTGACCACATGTTTTCCCACTATTTCTAGTTATTTGGTCTTAACATTCCAATCAGAACCAAACAGAATATAATAAACAATATCATCTGAGGACCACTAGCTACCTTTACCCATTTTGGAAGTTTAAAGGAGAATTTGAAAGGAAAAACGGGTATTATCACTAATCCTTTGATTATCCATGCTGAAAATGAAGGAGGTAAAAAAAAATATTATCATGCAATTCCATGATCCATGCATAACTACATCTAAGAAATGTAGGCCAATCTCAACATTTCAATTGCCTAATCTAAAGGCAAAATGTCAGCCAACTCAGTACAGACTTCATAAGCACATTGTCGGGGAGGTCTAAACATTACATCCTATCCCATAATAATTATCAGACTTACTAATCAAATCTAATTCCTCCTAGAATAATTAAAAGTAAAAACATGGCAATACCAACTCACCTCATGAGGGCCGCCAGGATTGTGACTTGCTGTTAGTATAAACCCTCCTGTTGCCTTGGATCCCTGTATAGATTAAAAAAATTCATCGACTATTTTGCTTTAATTAAGGAGAAAACAATTGTTACCTTTACTTAAGGCCATCATAAAAATCCCGGATCAGTTTGAAGAAAAGAAAAACATTGTATTCAAAGAGAAAAGGAAGAATAAGAAGAAGCAAATTACAGAAGGCATGACTTACGTCAGCCCCAATTCTTTCACGTATAATAGCAGATACTGCAGGAGTTGAAAGCAACCCATTTTGACCAACCCAAACACGTCTTACTCCATTTGCTGCTGCCATTTTAGTTATAATCTGCAGAGTCATAAAAATCACAAACGACGTACAACATTATATTTCTTTCCAGACAATCATGTGATTTATAGCCAGATGCATATATCCCCTCATACAAGAAAGTTGCAATCGCAATTGAAGAGATGCATAGCCAAAACCAATTATGTATTAAGTTAAAGAAACGAGTCTCTTTTTTAGGAGTAAGAAACTTTGGAGCGAGAAAATAGTATTTTGTATTCCATCTCCATGTTATTATAATCTTAATCTTAAATTAAATTAAAAGAGATAGTCAATTTTTTCAAGACCAAAATCATAACTATATCCAAAAGACCACAAGAGGTGCAATTAGATTGATCAAAATGCCGACCTGGTTAATGTATTGGACAGTAATAATCAACTTAATCCAAATAAGCTCAAATTCAAAGTGACAACATCAAAGAAATCTATTAAGGCATCAAAGCAATGCAAATGAAAAGTTTTCCAGAGAGATGGTATCAATTACCAGCACAGAATAGAAGAATTGATAAATCAGATACTTTAGATGCCAAGAAGTCTACATTAAAAAGCAAGAACAGCATATAGGTTAAAGGTACCTGAATGGCATCCTTTGAATAATAACGACCATCACCAGATACAACTAGTGTTCCACCTACAAATTTGGACGGAACAGTCCTCAATATCCCACACATGCAGCATTGCAGTATAATTGAAATTTGGAAAGAAAACAGGTGAAAGGAAATCATTTTTTCCAAAAAATATATGTAAGTTCCATATTTAGCCTGACAGAGAAGATATAGTGAATGCTGATAATTTTTTGTTAGGATAAAAACGGCTGATTCATTTCACAGGTGATGTATAGCTGATAATATTTCGCTATTGTGAGTTCGAAGCAAAACAAAAGATGAGGGAGAACTACACTACACCTACCTCTAACTTTTTCCGCAGTTAGTGCATTGAATGTTGCCTGAACAAAGTTTTCGAGGTAATGAGGTTGCACGAATACTTTCACCTGAAAAGATCCAGCCATTCCATTATTTAGAATTTTAGATAGTACAAGGAATAAGCAACAATCCATGCAAAACAGATCTTGCAACACGAAACTCAGACTGAAACTACAAATCGGTTGATCGTGATTTGCTCGAAATGAATATGAAATTTGACGTAAACTATGCACATACTCTTAGCTTAGTTCTGATCCAATCACGATTCCTAATTCACAGAACTTGATCGAAACGTAATGTAATTCAGGGGATCGGATTCAGAAACGTAAAATTAGATCGGATTAAGATGTCATATCAAGATACTAATACGATCCAGTAATATAAGATGTCATATCAAGATACTAAAACGTAAAAATCGAATAATGAGATGATTAAAGAAACGACCGATCGAGATAAAGAGTGTGGAAGAAACAATTACCTTTTTACGGAGACCAGAGGTTCCAGGCTTCTGGCCATCGAAGGGAGTGGTATCAACGCGTGAAACATTGAAGAGCACCATGGCTGATTACCTGATTTGGGAACAGAGAAAGAAACTGTGTGCGTGAGAGAGAAAGAGAGAAGAACAAGATGCGAGAGATGTGGTCTGATATTTACTTATATAGGAATAGGAAGGAGGAAAAGCGAGGGGCGAAAGGAACAAGGAGAGAATGACGAGTGTACCTTGCTTTGTGTAGTGAGTGTTCACCTTCCGGAAGATGACTGTTTATTTGAGAATGAGATGACGTTTGTGCGACGAGCAATTTAGTGGCCGTTTCTTCCTTTCTTGCTTTCCGAATTTTGGATCGCGTGATTTTTTATTTTCAAATCACGGCCTGTAATAACGCTTCTTACATAAACAAATTTTTGGGTAAACCGTAGGTATATGGAGACTATTTGAGTTCATTTAAGGAGGGATTAAACCCCGACCAATTACATAAACATATTTAAGATAACTAATTGATTTTATTTAATTTTTTTAAAGAAATAAAGAAAATAACACCACAAAATTACTAGTATTGTAAAAAAAAACGAAAACACCTCCTAATTACTCTTCATGAAAAATTTGTTATATGATAAGAAAAATTAATAGAAAATGAAATCTAAATTTATCAAAGAGTATTTCGGATAAGATGTAATTAAATAGAGTAAAATTAGTTTTTTTAAAGCAACAAACTAGCGCCATTTATTCATAATTGGTTAAAATTTATTTATATATTTTAAATCACCAAACTAAGATTTTTTGACCAGAAAAAAAGTTATTTATTTATAAAATAATAAAAATAGAAAGATCATAAAATTCATTTGTACTAATTTCTTTATTCTTTATTAAATTAAATTTTGAAATTAAAAAATATAGTCAATATCACAACACTAAATTTATAAATAAAAACACACACATATATATATATATATATATATGACTTGAGTGAGAACACTTGTTTATTATGAAAAATGAGAATATTAAAAAAAGTACTAGATTAAAAATTAACGGTTCGGATTATGTCATTTATTACAATATCTCGTATGATTGTTTCCTTTTTAATTAAAAAATCGCAAAAATGTTGTAACTAATTACTAATCCAAATTGTTAATGCCATCATAGGATGAGATATGGTGCGCATGGTGATTTTTTTTCTCCAAGAGTGGAGTATGTTGTTTGGACCTAAAAAAGTGTGGTAATTCGAAATAGGTCTCAGCCTAGTCTGAAATAATAATAATTAATTCTTTTTATCCCAAGTAGGTAGCTCAGTTGGGGAGCTAAGGAATACCGAAGGAGTGCACCAAATCAGTGCAAGAAGGAGGTCCCGGGTTCAACTCCGAGAAACTAAACATTCCCCCACCCCACTAACATTGCTTATAAAAAAAATAATAATTAAATTTTATTAAATGAAAATAGTAGTTAATTTATTTGCATCCAACAAACAAATGTTGGATCCTTGTCAAAAAAAACAAATGTTGGATTGAGCTCCTCTCTATTTAAAAAAAATGAAAGATTCTATTACTATAGTTTTTATTGCATAAAATCTATAAATATCTAATATATTTTTTTTTTTGACAGATAAATATCTAATATATAACTCCTATAGTAATGGAGTTCTCCATTTAAAAAAAAATAGAGAGGATGAAGAGGATTCCAACCCCACAAATTGATCCTATCCTATTAATTACTTGAGCTTCTATTATCATCCCACACACTGACGCAGATATTATTGTTTGTTGTGACCGGGGACTTGATTGCAGGTACCCATCTGTTCATTTTGATAATATTCCAATCTCAAAAGGTTTATTCCATTTTATCTTCATGTACCGAACCACATGTCAATAAATCCCTTTTTCCCTATTTAAGATGCTTACGGAACAATAGGCAATGAAAATAACAGTATATGATTATTTCCTTTTGCTGAATAAGTATTGTGTTTTCTTCAATTCAGATTCAAAAAAGTATAATAATATAAACTGTTTTCAAATCCATCACGAACATGTCAATCACAGCATTCATAAAATCACAGAATAGAAACTGTTTTTTTTATAAACCGGGTATTCTTTGCGCGCAACTGCAGATACTAATCCTCGAGCCGAATAGGACAACAATGAGCGGCAAAGCTCTCCTCCTCAATAGATTTAACACCCTACCATCTCATCCAAGTGCTCTTGGTAGAATAGAAACTGTTTAATCACAAGCACTGAACTTTTTTGGAATTTTTAAAATAGGTAACTCAATTTTATAAAAAAATCATAATTGTATCTCTTACTGTGTTTAAATTTTGCACTGCATTCCTCTGTGGGCTTGTGTTTGCTGTGTTTGTTTGTTCTATTTAGTTTGTATGTTTAATTAACACAACAGTTGAGAGAGAGATCATTTATGATGTTGTATTGCCAAAAGTACATATATAAGAACAAACGCGCAAGAGAGATATGAAAAGTACAAAACAAATTTGTCATCCTCAATCTTATTCTCCAAGCAACGTACTCCTGCTGCGCGACTAGACGGTATCTGGTGAATTTGATGAAGTAGAAAATTCTGGTATTGATCTAGTAGGAGAATACATCACTGGTTTTGGTGGCATTTCCAAGGAATCCATCTTACATTCCAACATGTCAATCACTCTACTTATTGTAGGTCTATGAGAAGGAAGTGTCTGAATGCACCATAAACCCACCATAGTTAATCTCTTAGCTATCTCATTTTCCTCGGTCGACATCTTCCCATCGACTCCTAAATCACTACCAAGCTCAAGCTTCTTATAAATCACCAAATGCGGAAAATATATCTCGCTCGAGTGACTAGCTTCAACCTCAATGTTTTTCCTCCCTCCAACCATTTCTAGCAGCATCATTCCGTAGCTGTAGACATCAGACTTATGAGAAACACCGCCAAAACTTTTATTGAACACTTCAGGAGCTACATACCCTACCGTCCCTCTTGCATTTGACATTGAAATAATGCTCACATCCCTTGTGCTGAGCTTAGCAAGCCCAAAATCCGATATCTTTGGGTTATAAGTTTCATCTAAAAGGATGTTATGCGGTTTAATGTCGAAATGTAGAATCCTAGTGTTGCATCCTTTGTGTAAGTACTCAAGCCCTTTAGCTATCCCTTTTGCAATTTGGTACAATTTCTCCCAACTCAGTGATGGATTGGTTTTTTCAGCTTTGTTGTGATTGTGGTGAATGTACTTTTCAAGAGAGCCATTGGACATAAATTCATAAATGAGAGCTTTTCTGTTTCCTTCTAGACAAAATCCAAGAAGAGTGACAACATTAACGTGAGATGTTTTGCTTATGCTAGCTACCTCATTGATGAAATCTTCTCCTGACCCTTTTGATTCATTCAGTAACTTCACAGCCACCGGGAAACCATTGAATAATTCACCTTTGTATACAGAACCATAACCACCTTCTCCCAGTCTAAGTTTGAAGGAGTTAGTCATTTTCTTGAGATCAGAGTAACTGTACCTTTTTAGATTCATGGGACCTTGACTTTCAAGGAAGGCTTCTATATGTCGATTGTTCCTTGTTATCTTGCTGAATTGCGTTTTTATAATCTTCCATATCTTAGCTTTATTACGGCATATGATGACAGCTATAAGTGGTAGTCCAATTCCACTAGCTAAGAAACCTGTCAACACAAGAAATTCAATATATTATTGGCTTAAATTCTTCCAAAAACAGCACATGCCTTAATAAGGAGTTATATAATTGAGATAATTTTGTACCTAAAACCAGCTTCAACACTAATTTGTTCTTCGATCGACCTGCCATGAAAAACTAAATCAGTACTATTGGATGGCTTGAGTTGAGTGTAGACGCATTTGGAAAGAATAATATAAAGGCAAAAGAAAAATTATTATAAAAGAAGCAACTTGAGCTATTTTATCAAAATATATAGATAATTAAAAGTTTATAGAAGAATTTATAGTTAAGCTAATTAACCATAGAAGCATCATGTGGTCTGGCATTAAATTACGCATGAATATGATCAGGCAATGACAAGTCAACCGCTGTGGAAAAAAGTGTCAATTAGTCATGCAATGTGTGCTCTTAGTGCTAAAAAATATCCACATTTATATGACCTGTTTTTTTTCTCAATATTCTTTAAAAATATAAATAATGGTTACTGATGTTGATGTTTACCTATGAATGTACAGCTGAACATACTTTTTAAGGAGAAAATAAAGGGGCTGCTAACAAGGGTCCAGCTGCAGCACCCCCAAGTCAACTTAAGATGCTAAAATATAGAAAAAATGGATGATGTGTCATGATTTAAGTAACTATCACTGCAACCGATATCCCGTGCTTTTGGTTTTTAGTGCTGTCTCATGACACACATGGTGCAATAATTTATTTGCTAGAGTTTAAACACTACCTAAGAAGTCAATATTAACAGGAAAGATCAGTGAATTATTATGACTTTGCCTTGAAGTATGATTAGATACACAGTTTTTCTGTAATATTTTAATATTACTTTACAAACACATGAGAATGACCTGAATTAATCAGAAGAGCTTGCATTTGGTATGAATAGGACAGAGTTTAGATATGTAATATTGAATTCATAGATAGTTTAGTTTCTTGGTGAAGTAAATACTGAATGAAAAAGAGTAATTTGGATCCGTTTATTTTAATGTAACATTTTCAATTTTCTTTTTCATTTGAAGTATATATATTGGCCTAGAATTTTCTTAAACAAGAGACAAAAGGTACTGTGATATAGAGAAGATGGATGACATTTTCAAAATGTAATTTCTGAAATACTGAAAACAGTTTTTTTTTTTTTGATATTTTCAGAAATACAAAATCTATTCTCAAAAATCTCTAGTTATCATTATTTTAAGTGATCATGGGAACAAGAAAAACGGAAAGTAAAAAAGGCTTTACTAATGAACTTGTCTCTCCTTCTGTTGCTTTTGGACTGAGTGGCTGAACTCCTATTGCATATCATCTACCCACTAACACATGATATTACTTTAAAGGCCAATTCATAAACATATGGATGTAGAATTAATAAGATAATTAAGAGTTGGACTAATTGCTTTGTATTATTTCCTTAAATCTATTGTTGAATATGAAAAGTAGAATGAGCTAAGTACATGCTCATTAGCTCACATGAATTGATCAATAAAATGGCTGGCTATCATATAAGAAATAAATATAGTAAATATCTGTAACTAAGCAATTGAAATTGAATCCAACAAAATGGGAAAGAGGAGAGAAGAAAAGAAAGAGTAGTGCATTGCATACTTTTATGAGCAGGACAAGCTGCTGCAACATGAGTTCTTCCACCTGAGCAATAACATGAAAAGTTATCTGAATCATTCCCATTAGTACCACATGTTCCTCCAGATTCTCTACACACTTTGCACTGAGAAGACCACCCTGCACCATACTTCACATCAAAACCTTGATCCAGCACTTTCTTCAGCTTTCCAACTCCACTCTCAGACTCAGAATCCCAAACAACATCTTTGGAAACTTGCACTTGAATACTAACTCCACAGTTCTGAAACTCCTGAGTTCCATTAACCACATAGAAAGCATGTTTATTGCTGCTATCATTCTGGCATGTAAAATTAGTCCCCATAGCTGAAGTACTCGAATCCGAGGGGCATTCGTAGAATAGAGTGACATTATGAACAGTTGGAAGAAAACTAAAGGGAGTTCCTTTAAGAGAAGTGTTGGTTAAATTTGAAGAGCAACTATCATAGACAAGATCTGTTCGCACCATTCTCATAGTTGAAGCTGTTTGGTTGATGTTTAGTACATTGAATTTTTGTGATCCAACTTGAATTGAAGTGTTTTGGTTATGCATGCATGTGAGGTTGAATCCATCACTGCCGCAAAAAGGAAAGGATATGTTTGTAATTTTGAGAGTTCCACAGCTGAATGGTTGGTTGCAAGTAGAGTAGGTGTTGTTTTTTTGAGAGTATGATTGTGGCAAAGTTGTTGAGAGGAAAACAATGGTGATAAGAAAGATGAAATGGCCACCCATTTTTGTGGAAGTTGTTATTGTTTGTTAAAGATTGGATGAAGAAGAAGTGATTGAGATGAAGATATATAGAAGAGAAGAGACAAGGTATTTGGTGGAAGGAGAAAAGCAGTGGAAAACAACAAAATAAAGCATGGAAAATAAACTTGAGTGTTGATTTGAAAGTTGGATGCAATTAGTCTTATTTTATATTTGTTATTTGAAATGAGGAGGACTCTTAAATTAATTGAAGTGGTGGAAAACAGAAGCTTCTGTTGACTTGGAGAATGACAGGACAAACTTTATTTGTTTTGTTCAGACTAAATGAGTCGTTCAGATGTAAAGACACATTGAAGAAAAAAGAGGAAAATTAAGGAATTATCTCAGATGCCTTAATTTTAGTAGAATTAGTTGCAGCTTAAAAAAGGAAAAATAGTTGTTAGGAGCTGATATTTTTTGCACTATGAAGAGCCAACATGAGCATGCACCTAGTTTTTGGGAGATCAAATTAGTGTTACAATACAATTGGCAACTTGTAAAGACGATTAATTTAGTGAAGGACATGACAAATATGGCTTGCACATCAAGATCAAGCATCATATAATCATATAATATATATATATATATATATATATATATATATGCAGTTTTTTTTTTATTCTTGGTAAACAGTACAGAACTAGACCAAATGTGTGTCGAAACTAATGCGACAGCAAGGTACTGGTGCTGCAAGATTCCACTTCAGTTTTTGTAGGAGAAAAAATGAATGGCTTTGGTGGAAATTGCAACAGTTCCATGCTTCCTTCTAACATTTCAACAACCTTACTCATTGGAGGTCTATCAGATGGGATTGTCTGTATGCACCACAATCCAACCATAATCATTTTCTTACAAATTTCATCTTCTTCTCTAGTGATACCATCATGCCAAGTTAAATTGCTAGCCACTTCAAAATGCTTATATATCCAATGTGGAAAATATGTTTCACTTGAATTTACTTCATCGTTACTAATATGTTGCTTTCCTCCTACAATATCCAAAATCAACATTCCAAAACTATAGACATCTGACTTGTGTGACACTCCTCCAAAGTTTCTGCTCCATACTTCTGGAGCTATATACCCAACTGTCCCTCTAGCATCATACATAGAGATTGTGCTGTGGGTTTTCGAGCAGAGCTTAGCCAACCCAAAATCCGAGATTTTCGGGCAGAAATTTGTATCCAAAAGAATATTACTGGGTTTTATGTCAAAATGTAATATCCTAGTGTTGCACCCTTTGTGTAAATACTCCAACCCTTTAGCTATCCCTTCAGCAATTTGGTGTAATCTTTCCCAACTCAAAGGTGGTGGATTGGTTTCCAAATTCTTGTTGTGTATAAACTTTTCAAGTGATCCATTCGGCATGAATTCATAGATAAGAGCTTTCTTTTGGCCTTCAAGACAAAAACCAAGTAGATTGACAATATTAACGTGGGAGGTTTTACTAATGCTGACAACCTCATTAATAAATTCTTCTCCGTTCCCTTTGGAAGCATTCAGCATCTTCACAGCAACAAGACAATTGTTATTTAGATGTCCTTTGTATACTTTACCATAACCACCTTGTCCTAACTTGGATTCGAAAGAATTGGTCAATTTCTTGATCTCTGAGTATGAGTATCTTTTTACTGGAGCTCCGTTGTTTCTGATGAAGGCCTCAATATCTTCATCAACCTTTTTGGTCTTCCAAATTTCTAACAGTTTGCGCTTGAGACTGAAAAGTATGATACATATCAGCAACAATGCTCCTATTCCTCCAGCTATTAAACCTGTAAGCAAAAATAGAAAGTGGTCCTGGTTATTTGCTTCTTGAATCCCATGAAAACATAGACTTCCTCCTCCAGAGGTCCATTGAGAAAAAGCTGACTTTACATCAAGTTGATGTAGGGGCCAGCCTCTATGACTTGCCAATGTCACTACCAGTCTTATGGTCTCAATCCTGGCTACAGGGGCAAAGACTTCATTGAAATCCAACCCAGGTTTCTGCAAGAAACCTTTAGCTACTAATCTGGCCTTATACTTGGCCACTTCTCCATTGGGTTTGACTTTGGTCTTGTAGACCCATTTCAGTTCTACAATATAATATGAAAAAATACTTTTTAGTTATAAATCCTTGATATTAATTAATGTTCTGTGTAACGCCCCAAAATAATTTAATTAGTTATTTAATTAAGTTATTTAAGGCTTAGAATATTTATTTAAGCTAACAAATTAATTTGGAGTTTTATATTATTTCAGGAGGCGTTTGAGTAATTAGGGAGGTGTAAATAAAGGGCCCATGATCCATTAGTTGGCCCATGACCCATCATTTAGCTATAGGGGTCGAATTAGTTGGCCCATGATCCATTAGTTGGCCCATGATCCATTGTGACATCTTTCACTTGCGAAAACTACTTCCAAAAGTAAAATTGTTGATTTTGTTTGAAGAGAGAAAACCGTTCTTACTCGTTTTCCGCACTACCGCTTATAAACATTTTGGTGTAAAATGAGTATCGCATTTAGTGTTATGCCAATTGTGTGACAGCCGTGTTGTTTGAAGTTTTGTACAATGAGTGTTCGTTGTTCCTAATTATTAAATTATCCGTTTTGGGAGTTTGTGACTTGTCTTGCTGTAACTACGCACTTAGTAAACTTTTCATGATGTTGTTGACGTTATTGTTGTTGTTGTTTTGCTGGTTGCTGTTGCTGTTGTTTTCTGAAAAACTATTATTACTGTTTTCGAAAAATTATTGTTACTGTTTTCAGAAAAGTTACTGTTGCTGTTTCCTGAAAAATTATTGTTGCTGTTTTTCTGAAAATAATTGTTGCCGTTCCTGAAAATAATTGCTGCTGTTCCCTGAAAATTGTTACTGCTGTTTTCGGAAAATTACTGTTACTATCCCTGATTTTGTGCACTGCTCCTACTTTTATGAGTTGTGCCTATTTTAATTGTTGACCGTTCCGTGTGTCCGGTTCTTTCTATTATGTTGTTAGCTGTTGCCGGTGCCTTAGTGCCCGATTGTTGTGACTGAGTTGTTAATATTGCTGTTGTTGATGATGTTGTTACTAATGATGTTGATATTAATATTGTTGTTGTCTTGTCTTGGGTATCGCCGAATGGCCCAAGTTGTGTTGATGTTCTGTCGTGGGTACCGCCGAATGGCCCACATGGTTTCGTTGTTGTGATTGCTGATTTGTTGTTGTGGGCCTATGGCCATTGCTGATAAGCGATAGATGATCCCGGAGTCTGACTGTGATGATAAAATGCGTTGTTGTAATAATGTTGTCATAGAACCAAACCATTAGCAGGCTGTTAGTGTGCGTACCCATGAGGATAGATGAGTGAGATAGAATGCAAGTTAGTCTACCAGAGTGGCGCAGCGGAGTAGAGAGTGAGCCTAATTATTACTGCTTGAAGTTACCTGGCTGAACAAGTAGGAGGGACGGCCGCCCAAGCATTTACCGCCGGTAATCAAAGCAATAGTAATCAGCATGATAGATAGCCCTAGTTGTCTAGGTGGCCTTAGAGGGAGAGTGTTGGCGTTGGCAGGTAAATTTCGAGGACGAAATCTCCTAAGTGGGGGAGAGTTGTAACGCCCCAAAATAATTTAATTAGTTATTTAATTAAGTTATTTAAGGATTACAATATTTATTTAAGCTAATAAATTAATTTGGAGTTTTATATTATTTCAGGAGGTGTTTGAGTAATTAGGGAGGTGTAAATAAAGGGCCCATGATCCATTAGTTGGCCCATGACCCATCATTTAGCTATAGGGGTCGAATATGTTAGGGGTTTCCTAGGGTTAGTTTCATTTCTCACTTATCACCAAAGAAGAGGAAAAAGAAAAGGGAGAGAGAGGAGAGGAGAGGTGGTCGAACCCAAGGAGGAAGAGGAGAGAAGAGGCGGCTGAAGCTCAAGGAGGAAGAGGAGAGAGGGGAAAATCGTGGAACTCAAAGAAAAGAGGAGGCTTGGTGGTGGTTCTTGGTGATTCTTGAAGCCTTGCTTGGTGATTTCGATTTTTGAAGGTTAGGGGGTCCTCTTTCCATTCATAATAGTGTATGTTGATGGGTATTGTATGGGGTTAGGTTCTAGGGTGATTGTTTGGGTATTTTTATGTGGTGTTGTGTTGTCTTCATGATTGATAACCATAGGTGGTGAAACTATGTTGACTAGTGTTGAAATGAACATGTTGTGAATTATGCATGCGAGGTGTTCGATGTTTTGTTTGATGATTTAATTGATGTTTGGTTTGCTGATTTTTGGTGATGAACATGATGATTTATGTTTATATTAGTGATTTGATGTTGGTGAATTAATTTGGTGTTAATTGTGCAATTATGGTGTTAAAACTTACTGTTGGGAAATTCTGGATACAGGTTCGTTCCTTTTGATGATACGTCTGTTCAGGTGGTCCAAAAATTGTGTGGTTTACCATTTTAGAAACTAGACTTATTTATCTTTAATTTGGCACTGGTTTGATTGAAATTGGAGTCTTGTGGCTCGAGATATAAGTGTCACAATTTAGGGAAATATCCTGGAGTAATTCTGTGTCTAGGTTCGGTATTTCGGTTATAACGTTTTCATCTGAACTCCGTTTTGAATGGTTCCTGTCTCTTTGAAAACTAGATTCAATTTCCTTCGTTTGGGCACAAACCCCATGTCTTTTGGTTGAGTTTTGATCATTCTAGGGGTGCCACAAGTTAGGTCATGGTGGCTGTCCCGTTTTCTGAACCCTGATACTTGTTTGTTGAAACTGTACTAATTGGCTCATTGTTTCGAGAAAAGAAAACCATAGTCAGAAACTAGACATTCTCAGGTTTCTGTAGAGGGGTCGTTTGTTGGAATCCGATGTCGTTTACTATTTTAACTAATTCGCCGAATTCTGGCTGTCGTGTTCGCGTAGCCCAGGGTGTCGCCGTTGTTCCCAAATTTGTTTTCTAATTATCTTTTGACTCGGGTGTCCAAATTCGGCGGTTCAAAATGCGTTTCGAAGCTTATTCAGGTGCCTACCTGGATATTCTAATTTTAGGCAAAAATACATTATTTTTCAGAGGGTTCTGGGCAGATGTTGTCCGAGGTGTCTAAGATGTAGTTTTGCTTACTTTTGCCTATTCCGTGTCGATGTCCTAAAAGGGTTTAATCGAATTGGTGTTGGTGTAAATGGTGGGTCTGTTTGGTGAGTCTATTTGGTGAGTTTATTTGGTGAGTCAATATGGTGAGATTATTAACTATTCGGTGTTGGTGAGTTAATTAATAGAAATGGTGAGTCTATTAATTATTTGGTGATGGTGAGTTGATTAATAGCATTGGTGAGTCTATTAATTATTTGGTGATGGTGAGCTGATTAATAGCATTGGTGAGTCTATTAATCATTTGGTGATTACGCTTATTGCTCGTTTGGTGTGTCATGGTGTGTTATGGTGCATTGTTCGTGGCGTCTCATAAACCATATGCATATTTGGTGAGCAGAGGCTTCGGCCTAATTATATTTGGTGAGCAGAGGCTTCGGCCTAATTATCTTTGGTGAGCAAGAGGCTTCGGCCTAATGGATCCACATGCATGTGCCCAGTGGAGTTTTGGGTTGCATTTCATGCATTAATCATACATTTGGTGTTGTTGCGTGATGACTGTGAAATTGATCATACTAATATAGTGCTTATCTCATATGTTATTATTTATGTAAAGAGACTCACCCTACTGCTTTTATGTTGCTTCTCATGTCGGCAACGTGCAGGTGATAGCGAGTGAAGGTTATCCTCATACCTTCTTCTAGTAGGATGTGTCATGCTCTGATACGTAGCACCGGGGGGGCGTCTTATGTTTACTTGTCATTTTATTTGATGTTGTTAGACTGCTATTTTGTGATGGTGATTACATTCTATTGATGTAAACTAAACAGGAGATTTGTGGGCTTGCCCCTTTTGACTGTGTGCTATGTATCGTGCTGTTATTTTGCTGAAGTATATCAATTCAAGTTGTTGGTTTATATGGAGTTAAGTGTAGCACTCTCTTGTGGTTGTTTTAAAAAGAAAAAGAAACTCTGATTTTTATTAAATAATAGAATATTAGAAGGGGGTGTTACATTCTGCTTCTGCAAATAGGATGAATTCACAATTAGAATATTAGAGTCCTATAAGGAACAACAGTTGTTAAACTGATGAGGTTTCTGAATTTCTGAATCGGTTCAAACTTCAAACCTTAATTCCAATTTCTGAATCGGTTCAAACTTCCTCTAATTTGAGTTTGTCCTGTACTTCCCCTAATTTATTGTTTATTGATAATAAATTCTGAATTTATTTTTCATTTATTTACTTTTTCTGAACTTTGTTGTGTTTTTTATGATACTGACAAATTTGAAGTAGAGAAGTCTTGGTTCTGATAGTATATAACACTAACACTCACAGTCTAGCATAACTAGTTAAAGTTCTTGGTTCTTCTGATTGTACATAACACACACAGTCCAGCATAACTAGTTAAAGTGGAAAACTAAGTTAGTTCTTGTCTAGTGAAAACTTGATTGTAATATTATTGTCATTCAAATGGGGAACTTGGTGAGTGATGTTCAAGTCCTTTTCAATTCAGGTGTATGCCAATATTGCATTTACCAGGTGAGTCTCATCTCATCACCTTTATTTAACTATAATTAATGTTTGTTTTTACAAGTTATTTGGTTTTTAGTTTCCAATTCATGGCAGACAACTTCATTTCTTGATTTTCATCAATCATGCCATTAATTCCTAGTATATTTTATTTTTCCCAGTGAACAGTATTATTGAGGTCGCATTTCTTCTCATCTGTAAAGTGTAAATTCCCAGTTCATTATTTTCTTGTGCCATCTTTTTATTTTAGAGTTTTACGAACATCTATAAATTCTATATGAACTAATAAAATGATAACAAAACAAAATATAATGCAAGACAAAAACCTGTACCAATAATTAGTCTTGACAAACCAGTGCTGCTTCCCCCTGCTATTAAAACAAAGCATACACAATCAGTCAATAAAACACATGCACCTGTATCATGTGTCCTATTTGTTATTCCAACTACTCTATATATAATTGTGGGCTAAACTTCTAAATTTTCAATTTTAAGAAAATATGTGATTTGCAATGTTATGAATTAAGCCCACGAGGAGAGCCCAACTCAAAAGACCCGTGACTTAAGTACCACATTGAGCTTTCTTATCGATTCAATGTGGAACTCATAACATTACCGGTTGCCACACCCTCTTTAAGAGTTGACATCTACAGCGGCTTTCACTCTATCGGCACTGGTCTGATGGTAGCTCTTTCCCCTCTGCTGGCTTCACTCATTTATCGGTATCCGATGGAGTACCTTAATCCAACCTATATGTAGCCTTTGTAAACACCATTGTTATGGCTTAATCTCTTTAAGAGAGCTCAAGCCAAAAACACTAGTCCATTAGGTGGGAGAGTCTCATGGCACATTGAGCTTTCTTATCTACCCTATTTAGTACTCATAACACACAAAATTTTATTTTAACCCCTTATTTACTTTGATGATTCCACCTTCACAATAAACACATGTGACATAAATGATGACTTAACAAGCTTACCTTCACAGCTATTGGTTCTTGTACTGCCATCCTTGCAAAAGCAGAGCAATTCTTTCCTTGTGTTACCGTATCCACAAAGTCCACCACTGGCCTCACACTCAACACAATTCTCAGCTGTTTTCCAATCAAGCACAAACCCTTCATTCATAGCCCCAGCAAACTCACTTATCAACCCTTCACTTGTAATCTCATCCTTCATCACTGACACAACAACGTTTTCCTGACAACTCACAGACCAATCAAAACCTTTAGTCTCATTCCCCATCTCAAACACAAAAGACTCATTAACTCCTTTTCCTAGGCACGTGATAGAAGGTACATCAGA
Organism: Astragalus membranaceus; assembly: GCA_039519185.1. Taxonomy (NCBI): domain Eukaryota; kingdom Viridiplantae; phylum Streptophyta; class Magnoliopsida; order Fabales; family Fabaceae; genus Astragalus; species Astragalus membranaceus. The sequence continues at coordinate 178,304,760 of CM076850.1, read as the reverse complement.
AGGGTATTTACTGCAGTTGTAGTAAAAGCTAAGGTTTAGGTTCAAAGGGGATTGAGAGAGTGGTAGGTTGCCTATTGGAAAATTGTGAAGTGCTCTTGGACATGTTTGGTTTGCAGTGTCAAAATCAACGAGTTTAAGACTATGGTGATCATAGTCTATATCTTTTACGTAGTAGTATAATCCAGGAGGTGCAGAAAAAATGGGGCGACCATCATCGGAGCAGAGAAGGCCAAGGTCATTGTAACCACAATATTGGCTAGGAGGGGAGCCTTGGGAAAGCCAAAAAGGGTAACTAATGTTAGGTCCAGTTTTGCAGTGGTAAGTGGGGCAAATAGTTGAGGTTGAAGTGGTGTTTTGGCTGCTAGAGGAATGAATGAAGAAGAGGAACAGAGCAGAAACAAACCATGCAAATGCATGTTTGAACATTAGGAAATGTTATTAGAATTAAGAAGAGGTTGAGTTTCGGTTTCAATATTATATGAAATATTGTTGAGAGACGTTAGGAGAATGATATATAAGATTTTTCAGATATTTTGAATATGAGAAGGGAAATTTCTACGGAACCAGCAGAGTGGATGATGCGTGACGCAGAAGGCACAATGGTCTACTAAGACTACAACCAAAGTCAATGAACATGAATAGAAGAGGGAGAAATCCTTGCTATTTTCTCGTTCAGGTTTTAGAGTTCACATTTACATTCAACAAAAAATAAAAATGAAATAAGTTGACAATAATTGAAGATCTATCTACATAGAAATACTTGGCTAATCACGTATATGCCACCTCACCTTTGAGCACAATCAATAGGAACTAAACATGACATCAAAATTTGGAAAAAATGAATAAAAAAAGGTGAAACTCAAGTGGGCACAAAGTTTTTTTCCTTCCCTAATTTTGTGTATGTCTTTTTTTAGTCTCATTTTGGTCCCTGAATAGCTTAATATTGTCAAAATAGTTCCAAATGACGTGGACTGTCAAATGGGTCAGTCTGTCTTAAGTAAGTACACCACGTAAATGTCCAGGTTGGTAGGAAACGTGCCACATAAGTGAAACAAACGGCGTTAACAGTGATGACCAAAGTGACTAATGGATGAGACATCGAAGGATTAATTTGTAGTTTCTTTGAAATCAGAAACTAAAGTGACAGCGAGTTACACTTTCACGGGCCTAAATGGTTGTTTACCCTTTTTATTTCAGAAAACTTTTTAACAACCATTATGACAGAATTAAGTTGTTCAATCTCCTTAGCTAGCTTTTTTCGTGCTTTCTCTAAAGCAATTTTCTTCATCATATATGATTTTTTACTGTTTTCTGCAAAAATAATCAAATCTCACATACGCTCACACTTTCAACTAAACAACACAAACATCCTTGTCATCAACTTCAGAGGCACGGTCGACCAACCAACCCTTCATCATTGGGGTTTTCTCTCCAAACAGAACAGAAGTTTCATTTCCCAACATGTTTCTATTTGTTATATTGATCAGATACAAGAAGCAGATGCAAAGGTAATAACAATAACAGTGACAATCAAAGCAATGACAATCAACAATAAGATAAATTTGGTATATGTTTTTATTGTTGATCGTCATTTCACAATCAACAATAAAGATTTGATGTTAGCCTCATTGATTTATATTTTATAGCTTCCACCTAATGGTGTGGTGTGGACTGTGGTGAAGCATTTCTCATTTATCAGACGTAAACTTTGGCATTTTCAAAAACCGATGTAAATTTTGACTATATATTTCTTTTCCACCAATGTATTTTGGCATCTTTTGTTTTTCTTTTAACTGAAAGCGCAAATTAATAACAACAAACTTGGGTTAACAAATTAATAACAAGAAACTTGGGTTAACAACAAACTTTGGTTACAAAAACAAAACTATTAATTTGCACTTCTCATGCTTATTTAGGATAATTGAGTACTCATGCATCATCCACAAAGGCTATGTTCCGGATTGGGTTTTGGATCCAACCCAGATGGACCACGTTATTGGACCCGTATTGGGCCGTGTTATTGAGGCCCATGGCCAATAACGCCCGTTACACATCCATTGGCCACGATGTGTCAGTTACGAATAGGAGGCTTCCGATTTGGTGAATTAAGATGACTCTGTCACTTATAAATAGGTGTCTAACACTGTTTACGAGGTACACACACTTCCATACCTTTACTTGCAATTGACGTCACTCTATTAACTTTAGCGTTAGAGTGTCTTTGCAAGTATCACACCCCTCTGAGGTCCGAGTTGGTCAAGAACAATCTATTGACTATCTTCGATCAGATTCCGATCTTAAGATAAGGTATAGAACAGGCTATAAACTTTGGTTGAAATTATGGTAAACATTTAACATAACAACACTGGTCGTGTTAAGACAGGTATGCATTTTTTGAGGAAAATGCTAAACCCGACCCATCTTGAAATGGGTTTAGCAACTCAATAAGCCCTACTAAAGAGCAGAAAGAGAAAAAAGTGAGGCCAACATTTCACAGGAAAATATCTTGTTATGGGCCAACACTTCACACACTAAGCCTAATTTGATTCTCCAACTATATTATTATATATACAGCTGAAAGTCAAATTAATATTTTCACTAATGCCACCTTGGGGCACCATCAATGTCAGAACCTGAGCCGGAGGGCGTTATATCACCACCGTCTGATTGTGACTCTGAGAAGCTGAAAGGCAAGAATGGTGACGTGGCAAGTGTTGCCCAGTCGCTGTAAGCGATTTGTGCATTCTGGCTTGCTACATAGTTGCTAGTACCCTCCGTAGATTTATCACCAAAATAATCACTTTGATCATATGTTATAATCGGTGCTTGTGCTTCATTGTTTGGAAATTGCTCCACGGTTTCACCTGTTGAGTTATAGATTCAATAAATATAAATTTGATATTTACTTTGGTAAACTAATTAAATTGATTATTTGGTAAAATAATTATGATTACATATATACCTTGTGTTAACAAATTAGTAACGATGTTGTCATTCAAAACCCCATCAATTTCCTCCAAGTCATTCCATCTAGTATATGCTTCTCTTACTAATTTCTCTATGTAGCTCTGCAATTGAAATGAATTATTAATTGACTGTAAAGTGTAGTAGACATGAGTGAGTTATGGAACAAGTAATTTAAGATTGGGTAAGTAGGTACCCTGTTGATGTTGGTGAGGTCTCGGTTGAGAAAGGTTTGGCCGTTGATATCCGCTCTAATTAACTGACATATGGCATTCAAAAAGATTGTAGTAGAATGAGCTGGGACACGGTAAATGTAGAGTTTGTTGCCCATGTTGCAAGTCTTTGCATGCTTTATTGTCACATCCCACATTTTTTCTGACATTCCAATGCCTAATATCTGATTCCAAAAATATCAATAAGGTTAATCATTAGTGGTTCCTTTTTTTTGGACTAATTAGAGTAATTAACATGGATGTGTACGTACCTTTCTGAGCCTATGAGGGTCAACAACCGATAATTTGAGAAAATCTTGCACTGTGTTAATTCCCTCTGAGGACAATTTTTTGTGGAATGCTCCGTCTTTCCCAATTTTCTCTAGGCGCCACACCTCGTCGTTCAGCATTGGTGGGTGATGTTTCTTGTACACTTCAAAAATGTAAGAAATTTTTAATATAATAATTAGCAAACCACATACATATCATTACATGTGCATTAATTAAAAAGGAATTTTATTTATGTAGTAATTTTTTTTAATGAGAGTCACACGAAATTAAAGAGATAAGTCCTGTGACTATTCAAAAAAAGATGACCAATTACGTGCCTCAACCTGTCTTTGAAACCATTGACTTTTTGAGATCGTCCCAAAACAAGGAAATTGCAAAAACAAGAGTAGGAATTGGAATAGAAAAGAAAAAAATAAAAAGCTACTACACGCGTCATTGTATCAATAAACTGAACGTTCGATGAAAGTAATTTGTTTTCTATAATTGCAATATTGTTTTCTATGTTTGACCACCATCACATTCCAGTCAACTTAAATGAAGATCCAAACAAAAGATAACAAACAAAGCTGAGCACTATTATTGCTTGCTGGAAAGGAAATGAAAGGGTGAAAACGAAATGCCTTATCTTGGAGATCGACAACACTAATTAAACTACTTTTCCATCACTATAAAGTGTGATATATACTTACCAAATAAAAAAACTATAAAGTGTGATTAATAAATTTGAAGCCATCATCCTAGCTCAGTTGGTGAGCTAAGGAATACCGAAGGAGTGCACCAAATGAGTGCAAGAAGGAGGTTCCGGGTTCAAACCCGGAAAACTAACATTTCCTCCACCCCCACTAACATTGCCTATTAAAAAAAATTGAAGCCATCAAGGCTTCAATGTTATTGTGGACTAGCTGTTTCAATATACTACGAGAAACAACGGTTAGTAATTTTGTCATTCCAAGTTATGTGAATATAACAATTCCCCCACCCCACTGTCAACAAAAAAAAATACAATGACTAACTAAAGAGTTGACTCGAAATATTTTTCCTTTCCAGAAACCCTAGCTATCTACCTGATCCTTATAGTACATTAATTATAATCTCCGCAACAACCTTTAAATAAACTAAACAAATGACACTTGTATTTAATTCACACTTAAAGAATAAGTTGATTAAAAATAAGTACTAATAGTTATGCTTAATTAAAGTTGCAGCTATATATGAAGCATATATATATCTGGTAGCTAGTCTATTCATTGGCTTCAATGTTACACAAATGGGCGATTTTATAAGCAATTAATTAATCATTTGGCCAAACAATGATAGAAATAAAATTAGCACAATCTATCCAGTTATATATTCTAAACAGTCGTGCTTGCATGTAATAAAATATGAGAGAGAGAGAGAGAGAGAGAGAGAGAGAGAGAGAGAGAGAGAGAGAGAGAGAGAGAGACTCACATTCACCACGGTGATCCTTAACGATAAAAGCTTCAGTCATGCCTTCACGAATCGGAAGACTGGGATTAGTTCCATTATTCCCAGGAGCCATTCTCACAGCAACCCTGAACTTCCTGCTACGTATCCAGCTAGAATTATCAGTGAATTCTAAGTCACCAATTGGTGCAATTCCATTTCTCATGGTGACATTCAATTCTCCAGTAAGCAATGGCCTCTTCCCAGTTCTCTCTTTCACTATGTGACTATTGAATACCTCACTTGTCCATGTCTCAGGAAAATCTCCATCAAGAACCACAATTTCTAGCTTTATTGGATGAGGTAGACTTGTTTGGACCATTTGATTGTCTACAAGAATCACTTGAATAGAGTTACCATCTATGTCTAGTATCTTGCTACCTGTGAATATAGGAAGAGATGGCTTCTTTTTGAACATTAGTTGATAGCTTGATGATTGTTGTTCCATTGCTTCTAGTCTCAATATTGAAGGAGAGGGAGAAAATGATTGTCTCATTATGGCTCTCTCCACTTCTTCGTTCACCTGAGAATGAGAATATTGAAAATTAATTACTTCAATATATATTGTTGAATAAGGTATACATATATATTTCAATATTTGTATATGTTGTGGTAAATTAAGTTTAATGAATGACTTACCACTCTTCTAAGCAACGGCTCCAAGCCTGAGAAAAGGTTCTGCATGTTTTTCACCATAACAACTTCTCCTATTACCCTGTAAAGAAGAAATGGTTTGAGAGTCATGAGATCAATGAGACATATATATATATATACATATATATATATATATATATATATATATATATATATATATATGTATATATATAGTAGAGGAACACTAAACTGAATTAAGCTTTAAAAACTTGGATCATAAAAATAAAGAATATGAATGAAAATATGGAAAATCAATGTTATTTGCTAGGTTGGTTTAAGGTAGTTATAAAACATACGAAGCAAAAGATGGTCTAGCAGTTCTGATTCGTTTGTCGTTTGGCTTGTCTTTATCTTGATTAGAATCATCGAAAAAGCGCTTGGCAGCCATTTAATTTGGTGAACAAGTAGGGTTGGGACCAGGGTTGTTGGTATAAGTAAGGTTGCACTGATGATCAGCTGATAACTGGAGGAGTATATGAGAGGGAGAATAAAGGAGATCGACGATTTGCGTTTATATATACGAGGAGAGAGTGAAGAAGGTTCTTGGAATGTCGGAGGAAAGAGGCAAGAAGTTAGCGCGTTATAGCCAAGAAAGAATCTGCCGTGTCATATGTATATATGTGATGTAAAGACTTCGACGTCAACAACCATCCCAAGTCAACCCAAATCTATATCTATTTACTCCTTCCTATATAGCTAAAAGGCGAGTAGGTGTAGGAGTAGGACCCAGAAATTTTGGAAGACAGCAGGCACCCCGTTATTCTTTTGAATTGATGGCACAAATTAATAATCATACATTTAGCAACAAAACCTCAATATAAATTGAGAAATGCTATTCTGACCAATAAATGGACCAATACAGTACACATACGGTGGGACTCAATTTGAATTTAATTTACAATAAAAATATTGTTAATTGTTCAAAATCTAAAAAACAAAAAAACCATTTTCCTCTCTCCTGATCAGAACTCTCTCTCATTTGAGCGATTCTACGCTCTCTCCTCCCTCGACCTCCGCCCTCCTCCGCCGCTATACTGTGCTACGGTGGCCACAAAGATACCCCATGTTTCTCTCTACTCGCGCCTCTTCTCTGCTCTGTCCCTCTCCATTTTCGTCTCCGTCATTCTCCGCCGTTTCCCGTCGTATCCCCGTCGGTTTTGGACCTGTTCTCTACTGCAAGGTTCTTCTACTCTGGTAATTTATATTGTTTTCCTTAGTTTGTCCTTAATTTGAGTGATTGCATAAACCCTAAATGTCCCAAATTGCATTTAAAAAATCTGTTGATCTGGATAGAGTGTTAAGTGTTTTCTGTCGAAATATGAATTTTGAGAAAGTAGAAAAGATTCTAAAAGAGAGGAATTTACTTTGTCTACTGAGTTTGCAGGATTTTTTTCAAGGATTATAATTTATCAGCCACTAATTCTTTCTTTTTAGCAACTTAGTGTTACTGGTTTAAATGAAGTTTTTTCTCATGTGTTTCTTGCAGGATGTTGTATATACTGGTATAGAGTTCACTACAAAAAAAGAAAGAATTTTACCTCACCTAACTGGCGACAACTGCCTTTAATTTCTTACATTCTACATGTTCTAACAATATTTGTAATCCATCTACACAGGACTGGAGTCTTGAGGTAGAAGAAGTTTTTTCACTTGAAAGGGAGGGAGAATTTGACAAGTTTGCTCCTTACAGGGACAAACTTGGTAACAGAATGCTCCTATGGCATGGTAGGTTGTGTTGCTAGCTATTAGTTCACTTGTATGTATGCTTTTGTGAAATATCCTCTTATGATGTAATAAATTAGTAGGAAAATTGGAAAGGAAAGACGGATTTCTAAAGTTATGAAACCTTAAAAATCTTCCGAACTTCCAATCTTTAAATACCCCTCATGAAATTCTTTTCATATATCCGACTACTTGGAAAGATAATACTAGACCCACATGGATGACTGTTTTGTGATATTGCGCACACTACCCTTATAAATGAAAATATGTACAATTTTGAGTTAGACACCTATAATGAAAATGTTCTCTATTTCAGGTTCTAGGTTGACAAACTTTGTGGGCATTCTTAGCCAAGGACTCAATTGCACCTCCAGAAGCCCCTGCAACTGGTTACATGGTTCTATCTATTACTCCTCTTCCACACTGCTTTTTTATGTTTATGTTTATGTTTATATTTTCATGCACGTCTTACCTTTCTATAGCAATACTACAATCTGAATATAAATTACCTGCAGTTTGGCAAAGGGGTTTACTTTGCTGATTTGGTCAGCAAGAGTGCTCAGTATTGCTTTACTGATAAGAAAAATCCTGTTGGTTTAATGCTTTTGAGTGAAGTTTCTCTTGGAAATGTCTATGAGCTCAAAAAAGCTAAGGTCAGTCTGGTTTAATTCAAGTTATGCATATCAGTTTATGTAGGCATGTAGTTGATTGTTTGAGTGCAAATGCATTCTAAATGAGCAACAGTGTTGCATTCAACACTAAATTTCATCCAAATGGATTTGCAGTAATTTGTATTTTCATTTTTTTTATTGTCTTTATCCTCTGCCAAATAGTATATGGATAAACCTCCTGAAGGAAAGCACTCCACTAAAGGACTGGGCAAGAAAATGCCTCAGGAATCGGAATACGTAAAGTGGAGGGGTGATGTGACTGTTCCTTGTGGCAAACCAGTGTCATCAAATGTCAAGGCGTCTGAGCTGATGTACAATGAGTTTATTGTTTATAACACTGCTCAAGTAAGTTTTAACCTCGTCTGTTGTATGTATGCCTTATCATACTAATAAAGCAAACTAAGATACTGTAGTTTAAACCGTAATAAAATGAAAAGTGGAAAAATTTCTATTGCTTTGGCCATTTTTAATTTTCTATATTTAAGGTGTGCTTGTTTAAGATCAAGATTAAGTGATTCTCTGTTTAGCAAAAATAAAGTAAATGATTCTAACATCGTGTAAAAGAGTTGGTAAGAAAACACATCATGTAAAAAGGCTAGCCTCCCAAAATAATTACAAATCTATTATTTTTTTTTCAGTATCTGATTTTTTCCAATTGCAATGTTTGAAGTGATTTTTTTCAACAAAAAAAAGCTTAAACAAGCCACTCTCATCCAGATTAACCATGATTTTTATGAAGTTTCTTTTGTAGACGAGTTATTGCTATGATGAATAGCAAACTTTTATTTTATTATATATATATATATATATATATATATATATATATACTAATTTTAATATTGGAAACACTACACAGATAAATGAAAAAAAATTAGGATTCTTTTTCCTGTGATGGTATAGTACACAAATTCCCCAGCGAGTACATAGCTTGGGTATGTGGCTCATAAATGATTATGTAGCTGTTCTTTGTTGGTTTCCACTGTCATTTGTTAAAATTTGATTCATGAGAGACATGCTTGTGCAGTGCTCTATATTGTTTAATTTGTCATAGTTAAGGCCTCTTACATGGTACTATTTTTCCCTCCTCAGTAAACACATGCTTGTAACTGAATGTGGACTTTTTGTGCAGGTCAAACTGCAATACTTGTTGAAGGTGAGGTTCCATCACAAGAAGTGAGGATCGGTAAGTGGAGGTGTGCTGTTTTGGGGTGTCATTTGTAGGGAAGCAGTATTTTGGACTTGTACATAGTCCGTGTGGGATTTTCCTGAATTCTCTTGATAAGAGCTCATTTTGAATTGACTGGAGATCTTTCAACCTGCTTTTTTTTGTTATGTTTGTAAGTTCAGGGATGTAGTTGACTCGTCACTTAGAACATAAATCTCTGATGCAGGAACTGCTTTTGTGTATATTGAACCACTCTTTTATCAGTGTAAGTAGTTGTACACTCCTATTATAATATGCTCTTTTCTCAATGTAGATTCACCTACTTTCTTTTCTCATATTGAATTATGTGTAGGTCCACCTAGCTCATGTAACTAAATTTAGTTTCCAGAAGTATATCAAAAGATCATTAGAAGATGACTTCAAAGTAGTTGAGGTCATGTGGGAGCCAGGTAGCACAATCTATGTCACAATGTATTTGTTTGGCAGCATCATATATTGTATATTTTTTCTTAATCTACTTACAAAAATGTGCTCATCTTGTCTACTATGTTGTTGATTGTCCTGTCCTCTGGGCATCAGCTGTAGTTTTACTCCCCCTAATTTACTTACAATTTGAGGTGGAGGAGGTCGAAGCTTTTGTGAAGCAACTTGATGGTTCTGTCTTCAGTTGGTGTTGGCAATTTCATTGCTATTGTGACGTGATATATGGAGCAGGAATGGTGAGTTCTTTTCATAGCCATTCGTCAAAAAAAGTATGACATGTTATTTGACTTTGTTGCTTTAATCAATTTATGGACATGGAATGCTGTAGTTTTGAATTTTTGATGTCTTAAACAAAGTGTTTGGGTGGAGACCCACATTCTGAGGTCTATTAAAGATTTTTATTCTGGTAAAAAAGTTAATATAATTTTGATTTGAATTTCTTGAGCAATAAAATTGTAAAGAAGCGTTATAAGAATTCTAATTGAGTTTACCTGGTTGTGTTTTAGGATTGCATGATGAAGTATAATTCATCAAGAGCTTTAGAGTTGGGTTGAGGATTGCCAAGATGAACTCAATGAAGAAAAGCCAAGGGATTAGAATGGCCTAAATTGTCAAATTGTCAACTTTATAGTATTTTTTGTTGTAACTAAACATCTATGTATCTTTTGATTGGTATTGGTGTATATGGTGTTAATGCCTTAAAGTTGATGTAAATGGTGTGAATGCCTCACAGTTGATGTAAATGCCACGAGGTTCATTGTTTGCTACATGTTGTACAGATATTGTGTAACCTCTCTTCAGGTTTATATAAATTATTAAAGTTTGGATGAAGACAACATGTTGAACACCCTATGTCCCTATGCTTACATTTATGGGTTTCAACCCACTCCTTTAGTACGCATTTGTAGTCCCATGGTCAGTTTCACACGGAAACTATGAAAATTATATGTTAGTCAATTTTAATCAAAACTTGGGTAATTATGAAGGGCAGATGGTGATATGGTTCAAACTCATAAATTATAGTTATTTGAACACCATGTCCCTGTGCTTACATTTATGGGTCTTCAAACACTCATTTAGTACCATCTTGAAGTCTAATGGTCAATTTCACAAGAAAAACATGAAAATAATAGGTTTGTAAATTTTGATAAAAAGTTGGGTAATTGTCGAGGGAATTTGGTGATATGGTTAAACGTCATAAATTATTTGTCATTTGAACACCACATGTCATTGTGCTTACATTTACGGGTCCCCAAACACTCATTTAGTACCCACTTGAAGTCTAATGGTCAGTTTCACAAGAAAAACATGAAAATAATAGGTTGGTAAATTTTGATAAAAATTTGGGTAATTGTCAAGTGAATTTGGTGATATGGTTAAACGTCATAAATTATTTGTCATTTGAACACCACATGTCCTTGTGCTTACATTAGGTATTTGTCTATTTATAAGAAAAACTTGGGTATTTGTGTAGAGGAGTTGGTGATCTGTTTCACATTGAGAAATTATATGCCATTTGGTATCAATTATTCAATGAGTATCAATTATTAATCGTACCTAATAAAAAGAGGGTCAAATGTATAGCTGAACAAACAACAAGAAGCACAAGGACATGGGGTGTTCAATCGACATCTAATATCTGATTTTAAACAATATCACCAATTGCTCTTCCATATTACCCAAGTTTTTGTTAAAATTGACCAATCTGTTATTTTCATATTTTCCTTGCGAAATTAACAATGCGACTACATGTGGGTAATAAACGAGTAGGTTGGGAACATAAATGTAAGCACAATGACATGGGTTGTTCTAATGACATCTAATATCTGATTTTGAACCATATCACCAAGTGTTCTTCACAATTACCAAAGTTTTTATACAAATTGACCAACCTGTTATTTTCATATTTTCCTTGTGAAACAGACCATGCGGAAACAAGTGGGTAATAAATGAGTAGGTTGGGACTCATAAATGTAAGCACAATGACATGGGGTGTTCAAACCACATATAATTTCTTATTTTGAATTATATCACCAATCACCCTTCACAATTACCCATGTTTCTATTAAAATTGACCAACTTGTTATTTTCATTTTTTTCCTTGTGAAACTGACCATGTGACTACAAGTGGGTAATAAACGATAGGTTGAGATCCATAACTGTAAGCACAATGCCATGGGTTGTTCTAATGACATTTAATATCTGATTTTGAACCATATCACCAAGTGTTCTTCACAATTACCCAAGTTTTTATTAAAATTGACCAACCTGTTATTTTCATATTTTCCTTGTGAAACAGACCATGCGGCAACAAGTGGGTAATAAACGAGTAGGTTGGGACTCATAAATGTAAGCACAATGACATGGGGTGTTCAAATCACATATAATCTCTGATTTTGAACTATATCACCAATCACCCTTCACAATTACCCATGTTTTTATTAAAATTGACCAACTTGTTATTTTCATTTTTTTCCTTGTGAAACTGACCATGTGACTACAAGTGGGTAATAAACGATAGGTTGAGACCCATAAATGTAAGCACAATGTCATGGGTTGTTCTAATGACATCTAATATCTGATTTTGAACCATATCACCAAGTGTTCTTCACAATTACCCAAGTTTTTATTAAAATTGACCAACATGTTATTTTCAAATTTTCCTTGTGAAACAAACCATGAGACTTCAAGTGTGTGCTAAACGAGTGGGTTGGGACCCATAAATGTAAGAACAATGTCATCGGGTGTTGAAAAGATATCTAATTTTTGAGTTTGAAACATATAACCAACTGCCCTTTACAATTACCCAAGTTTTTGTTAAAAGTCACCAACATGTTGTTTTCATATTTTCCTTGTGAAACTGACCATGCGACTACAAGTAGGTACTAAACGAGTGGGTTGAGACCCATAAATGTAAGCACAATGACATGGGTTGTTCAAATGACATCTAATATCTGATTTTGAACCATATCACCAACTGTCCTTCACAATTACCCACATTTTTGTTAAAACTGACCAATCTGTTATTTTCATATTTTCCTTGTGAAACTGACCATGCGGCAACAAGTGGGTAATAAACGAGTAGGTTGGGACCCATAAATGTAAGGACAATGACATCGGGTGTTGAAAAGATATCTAATTTTTGAGTTTGAAACATATAACCAACCGCCATTTACAATTACCCTGTTTTTATTAAAAGTCACCAACCTGTTATTTTCATATTTTCCTTGTGAAACTGACCATGCGACTACAAGTAGGTAATAAACGAGTAGGTTGGGACCCTACTTGTAGTCGCATGGTCAGTTTCATATTTTCATATTTTCATATTAAAAGTCACCAACATGTCATTGTTCAAATAACATCTAATATTTGATTTTGAATCATATCACCAACTGCCCTTCACAATTACCCAAGTTTTTATTAAAATTGACCAACCAATTATTTTCATATTTTCCTTGTGAAACTGGCCGTTAGACTTAAAGTGGGTACTGAACAAGTAGGGTGGGACCTATATATGTAAACACAATGACATTGGGTGCTCAAATGACATCTAGTATCTAATTTTGAATCATATCACCATCCCCCCCCCCCCCTTCACAATTACCCAAAATGTTATTGAAATTGACCAACATGTTATTTTCTTCTTTTCCATGTGATTCAAACCATGAGACTACAAATGGGTACTAAATGAGTGGGTTGGGATTCATAAATGTAAGCACAATGATATGAAGTGTTCAAATGACTCTAATTTCTCAGTTTGAATCAGATCACCAACCACCCATCACAAATACCCAAGTTTTACTTATAAATAGCCAACTTGTTATTTTCATTTTTTCCTGTGAAACTAACCATGCGACTACAAGTGGGTACTAAACGAGTGGGTTGGGACCAATAAAGATAAGCATAATGACACGGGGTTTAGGAATGACATAGTTTCTGAGATTGAACCATATCACCAAAGGCTTTTATATTTTACACAGGTTGGCTAAATATGCAAAAAAAACTTGGGTAATTGCTTGGCTCACTAGGTTTGAGTTCTTAGATTCTCAAATGAAGGGGACAAGACCAATGGCCTCTGCTGGTTTCTGATATATCAGGGTCTTAAGCATCTCAATAAATGTAAGCACAGTGACATGGGGTGTTCAAAAGATATGGCAAATATGCTTAATCATGAATAATAACATAACAATTTTGGTCAAAAAAAAATAAAAAAATAACATAACAATTTTATTGGTAACATAAGAGTATATATAGAAGGTAACAACAACTCTCAAAAGTAGGCAAACCAAATAATTACAATAACTCTATAAAGTAGCTCTAGTCAACCAGCTCTAGTCAACCAGAAAACAATTTCACATGTAACTCTAACATATTACATTTCAAAAATAACCCTAAGTATAAGAGACTTTTCAAGACCGTCTATTGTTGGTTGATGATGAGGAGTGACCACTAGCATTTTGTTGATCCTGTAAGAGTAAAAACAAAAAAAAATGATTTGTCATTTATATAAACTATTAAAGAATTATAAAAAATCATCTAATAGTGAGAGCATATTACAATAACATTCAGAATAAGAGAATTATTGTTACCTATATGATGATGGTAAACCAATTTAAATATTAAATGAGTAAAATACCTTAGTTTTCTCTTTCAATCTATAGTCCAAATATGTTGATATCCCTCCAAGCTATATCTTTGTGTCACCAAGCAACTTTTTCCAACTAACACCAAGCTAAATTAATATAGCAACAAAAGAATATCCGTGCCTTGCCTCGTTCAACAGAAGAAATTTAAGTGCCTTGCCACCTTTCAAGTGAACAGAAGGAAAGTTCTTAGGAGGAGAAATGATCAGACTAGCAGCTGAACAAAGCAGATGCAATACTTACAAAGCAGATGCAATAACAATTGAACTGCAGGCTGATCACTGAATTATAGTTCAAATGTATATCAATACATTCATTAAATGCTTTATATTAGAGAAAATAAGTAACATCTAGCAGAAAAAAAATGTTGCCTTGTAAAACTCTAACTCATCCCTGTATGCATTCTCTTCCAGTTTTCCATTTTAATAAAACTAATTTCCTCCCAATAAGAAACTTGAGAAAGTAATGATAAGTATAAAACAATGAACTGAATCACTGATGTTTGAAGTATCTCCAATGAATAGAATGATGAATACCATACCAATGAATAGAATGATGAATACCAAACCAATGAATAGAATGAACTGAATCATTGACCCAAATTTACAATTAGAATGATGAATACCAAACCAATGAATAGACATAATTAATTTGTTTCAGCCTTATGTGCTTCCACCTCCTCATTCAGCATCATATTCTTGAGCATATGCAATTCAACCTGTTCAATTTCTGCACCATTCGCTTTAGCATATAGAGAAGTTACAAAAAGAAATGCAAATTCAGACCTGTTAACTTCATGTGATATATGATTCAATCTATATAAGAATTTAGACTTCAAAATTGAGACAATCACAATCAATTAGAGAAAAACTACTAAAGTAAATAGCCATAATTTAGCATGATTACGAGTTTCTGTTATCAGAATTGAGACAATCAACTTAATATCATAATCAGCAATAGAAAGACTTCTATGGTCTAATAACAAACAAAATAAACTTGGCTAACAAACAAGGACTATGTCAGTTGCCAACTCAGTTGCCACATACCTGACAAATACATGCTGATACATGTTAATTTTAATTGCTTAGAGCATAGTAGTATTTCATAAAACCCAGTAATTGACCATATTTCATATAAACTACCAAAGGAAAGAACACAATGTCTCTTTCTAATTTCTTAGAGCATAGCACAGTAGCACTACTAACATAATCCATTACTACATATTTCATAAAATCAAATTGAGCACAATACAAAACAAACAACTAGCACAGTAGCACAACATAGCTAATCCATTACTACATATTTCATATAACCTTTCAACTAGCACAGTAGCACTACTAACATAATCTATATAAGAATTCATACCATAAAAAATCATCCACTAGCTTCAACCCCTTTTCAGCATCTTAACAAAGAAAGACAATTATTTTATTATAAATGTATTCATTTGACAATATCCACTAATTATAACTCCATAACAGGTTTAATTCCCCTAAGCTCCATTAATACAAACAGGTTATGTGCTTCTTTCACCTTACCCAATTGACAAAACCATATATACAGAGAATCAAAATGGCTACAACGAAATCTACTGAATCATAATCCCAAATCCCAAATTAAATTTTAAAACCTCATAAACCCTAAATCATCTACCTAAGATTCATACAATCAATAAAAAGTAAAGACTATAATAAACTCTAGAGCTCCACTGTTATTTCTCTCCTCACCAAATCTTTGAACAACTATTTGAACAACTACACCAAAAGCAAATAACTGAAAACAACAATGAGAAACACAGTGATAGCGAACAAGAAACATATCGAACATCTAGTGAGATTGCGATTACCTGATTGTCGTTGCCGTAAAAGAGTTCGTTTCCAACCCACAGAGATAGCGACTGAGATTGGGGCTCGTAATGTGCTCAGGGTTTTAGGAGATGAGATTGGGGCTTTCAAATTAAGGAATAGTGTTGCGCTAGAAAAGGGACCCCTCATGAGTGTCCAAGACGAAGGAGAAAGAGAAGGAGAAAAAGAGGAAGAGAAGAAGAATTGCAGAGAGGAAAAAAATAAGAGGAAGAAGAAGAGACGAAAAATGACGGTACCCAGTTTCTTGCGTGAACGAAGGTTGGGGGAAGAAGCTGAGTTGGTACTTTTTTTATTCATTTAGATTAAAAATAATAAGATAAGTGAGTTTGTATTTTTAGTTGTATCCGATACGTGTATTCCGTAACCGTATTTTGGTCCACTAATTGGTCCACTAATTGGTCAGAATAGCATTTCTCATATGGATTATAAGCAGATTGCTATTAATAATAGTTGCTACTCCCTTCTAGAGCTTGCTTGGTTGTTACAAATTATATGTGGAAGAAACAAACATGTTGAGGTTCTAAGGGATCTAGTTAGGAGGGATATGAAGTAACACTACAATATTAAACAAGATCATATTTTGGGGAGCGCCGACAGAAACAAGCTAATAACCATGACTACCAAGAGATTTGGACACCATATCCCCGCCCAAAACATTAAGACAGTGGGTATATGGGTCACCTCTTCTACATATTCTTCATTGTTAGTCAATATGCACTTCCCATATGGGATCCAAACTAGAATCCACTTTCAGCACCAAGCCGAACTTGGCTTTGATACCACTTGTTGGGGAGTCTGGGGAAGCACTGAGAGTAACAACGAGCTAATGACAAGGAATGAGTTAAATGAATGATATATAAGTGAGGTGACCCCATATACCCAATGCCATAAGGTTTTGGTTTGGAGATGTGCTATCCAAGTCTCTTGGTGGTATTAGCTCATTCCCCAGACTCCCCAACAAGTGGTATCAGAGCCACGTTCGATTTAGTGACCAGGAGCGTGAAGCGGATCCTAGTTTGGATCAAGTCTAGTGGTATGTTCCTTATCGACTACGAATTAATGAGCTAAATGAAGAACACATAAAGGGGGTGACCCACATACTCATTGCCTTAAGGTTTTGGGTAGAGATGCGATGTCCAAGTCTCTTCTTGGTAATCATGACTGGATTTTTTTCAGAGATTGTGTTTTTTTTTCAAGACTAAAAGAGTATCCAAAAACCATTACAAATGAGTAGTTCCCAGCACACACTACAAGAAAATTGACCTATAGCGACGGTAAATCACCGTGGGTAAAGGGTTAAAAACCGTGCGTATAGCACTGAAAACCTATACCGACGGAACATTTTGTCGTCGTCTTTATTTGGCTATACCCACGGATAAACGGCGTCGCTATAGCCTATAGTGACGGTTTTCTGACCGATGGACAAAACCAAATAGCTATACCCACGGTCACGCTTCTGTTGGTATAGGTTTTAACATGACACTTAATTTTGCTATACCCACGCCAAATTCTCCATCGGCATAGGTTTTAATTTCGCTATACCCACGCCAAATTCTCCATCGGTATTGATTTTAGTTGTAGCTCCTAATATGCTATACCCACCACTTGTAAAGAATTTATTTGTAGATTTTGGTGACACCTCCTGTCATTAGCACTTACGATAATCAATTAAAAGCTAAATATAAAATAAATACATTTATGAAACAATAAAATAAAATAAAACTCAAATCATATTAAAAATTAATCACGTCTTACAAGCATTTCAACATATTGCAAATTAACATATACTCTTACATCAACTCTTACGATATTCTCAAAAGCATGTTAGCATATTGTAAATTAACATGTACTACTACATCCAACTCTTAGGATAATCTCAAAAGTTACAAAAAAAAAAACAAATTGCATAAAATTAATGTAAAAGCTAAGTTTGACAACATAAAATCAACTTCTAATCTTCATTGACGCCATAGTGTCTGGACTTGGAGAATTCATTTGCTCCGGGGCACTAGAAGCAGTTGGAGCCTATTGAAAATAAAATAAATACAACTCAGCTTAGTTGATTTTTCCATACCTCATTTATATAAAATCTAGGAGGATCATATATTATACCTGTCTTGCCACTTGTAGAATATCATCAACATCTTCTCCAAAAAATCGATTTTGAATCGATGTCATAACATTTCCCAAGAGGCTTTCCATTTGACTAACTCTACTGCGTAATTCTTGATTTTCAGACAAAACAACCTTTGATTTGTAACAACCATTGATTCTGCTCCTATGCTCCTACGACTATTTGTAACTCAATAGGAAACCAGTATAAAGTCAAGTTTAACCATATAATGGAAATGTATAGAAAACACATGCTGCAATCAAGTAATGCTCAGAGTATCTTCTTTATATCAAACACAAACTACATTCAGCTTGGTTAGACAAAGAGAAATAAGAAAACTTATAAAACTCTGAGATTTTCTCTAGCTTACACCAAACCCAATATATAGGGGATCTATGAATCCAGTTCTTTGTATCTTTCCATTACACAAATTAATGCTTTAAAATGAAGATGCAGAAAAATATTCATGACTAGTGGTAGCAAAGGTTAGCAGAGTAAGAGTAAAGAAGGCATTGATTAAGTAATGCATCCATCCTATAGATATAGAGAAGAAGCAAACCTACATAGCAGAAACACTTTGCCAACTGAAGAGAAGCTGCATTCCAGTTCTCAGTATCACCACAGTGCCTGTCTTTAGAATTAACCACAGGTAACTGGACTGAACTAACACTAGAGGTTTCTGCTATAGTTAGCTTTTTAGCAGCAACTGCCTTTAGCCTGAACCTCTCAACTCTTGAGCCAATAACTTGGCCTAACACTGATGCTGCAATAGTGAATGCCATGGCCGATTTAGGCATTAACACAGACTTCCTTAGCATAGCTATGAACGGAACAGCTGCATGGACAGCAGTGAACCATGATGGCGATACAAGTATGTGTTTCCTGCAACCCTTCGTATCATAGCCTGCCACCTTGCATGTTGATGGTGTCTGAGATGGGACAAAGGGAAAAAGATAAATGTTAGCCAATAATTGTGTAAGTTAATTAAAAAGCTAAAATTGCAGTGAACAATTGATGGAATACTTTACTAACATTAATGATAAAGCATATCACTTTAGGCCATACCTTGTCACACCTCCATAGACAGATGCCCCTCTTGAAAATCCACAACACTTCCTGTCCAAGTATCAATTGAGTACTACAAGTATCAATTGCAAAAGCACAGGTTACAAGTATCAATTGAGCATAAGCAAAAATGTAATGCAAGTAAAAAGAAGCATTAGTGGTATCAATTGAGTACTACAAGTAAGAAAATGCATAAGTGGTATCAATTTTCCAAGTTATAGGTATCAAATTATCTATACCATATGACTTAAGTGGTAACAAGTGCCTAATCATTATAGCCCAGCTAACCTGATTGGATAAATCATTTCAATCCAAATAAGCTTCTTTGGCAGAGAGAGCTCCTGAGGTAGAATGCTCCTTAATGTAACCCATCGGCCTTGCATCCATATAAGTTCAGAATGCTCCTTTTAATGTAAGCTTACTCAAGTAAACTGCAATGTGGAAGAAGCCAGGTTATGAAACACACACAATATTGTTGAGGTTCCATATTGTTGATCTCACAATAAAAGAAGTGCATATATAGTGTAGTTAATATCACAAACACAACTAATCTTTTGGTGACTAAGCAATGCTTTTCAACCTTTCAAATTCCTTCTCGATAGGTTTTTAATACAAGGTCATATATAGCTTTAATCAATAATGTTAAGTTGTTTTCTATGAAACATTTAACAATGTACTTCTCAATGGGTTCCCTGAGGCCCTACTGTGAAGTGGTTCATGAGGAATTATGTCATTACAAAATACATATATGTTGAAGGTCACTTAACAAAAGGTTAAGAAGCATGCAGAGGAAAACATAAAATGTGGAACTTACAAAATTATGTCATTATATTTATGAAGAAGGTCTGTTTGAGTCCCACAAACCCATTAGAAGCTTCATCTGGTTAATAGCAGAATGCATACCTATAAAACTCATACAAAAAATAACTTTTATGATTTAACAATATAAATTTGTCAGAAAAAATGATTTAACAATATAACTAAAAATACTAGTGAGTACCATACATCTTGATATTTCAGGGGCACTTATAGGAAATGAGATGAATGTGGAAATCCAATTGTTGAGATATAAAATTAGGAATAAAACAAATTACTATGAATTTTAAATTAAAAAGGAAAATGAAATGATACCGCAAGTACAGTGAATACTCTCTCTTTGCCTCGGCCAGAATTATACCACTGTTGTCAATAATAGCAAACCTGGCACTGGAAGTAAAGCCATGAACGGGAACATCAGTGGTGGTAAAGTTGACCTCCCCTAACCCTAAACCCCTAAAATTAAAACGTGTATATCCTAAATCAAAAGAACGAAAATGAAATGCTCACAACAAAATTGAATTACATATATAGAAAATAAATCGATAGTTATAGCCAAGAAACAAAGCAGATGCATCAAAGAAAATCAAACAGAAACATAAATCACTACCTCATGGAAGAGAGAGGTGGCGACGCGAACACGAACGCGATGGAAGAGAGAGGCGCTGACCAAAGAACCGTGAGCGACGGTAGGTTAAAAAGAAGGGGACGAATTTTAGACCACGGAAAAGGAAAAACGGAGGGAGTGAATAAAAAGGGAGTGTCTGCGCAGGGAAGGGAGGCTCTACGCTGAGGGAGGGGGGAGTTCGAGGTTAGTGGGATGAAGAGGATTTCTGATTTTAGGGTTAGAGGGAGGAAGAGAATTCTTGAGAGGGTGAGTTCGATGGAATTTCTGGAAAGTGATTTTAGGGTGAGTTAAGATTTAGGCGTTGTTGTAAGAGTCAAAATGTTGTAGTGTGGGTAAAAAAATAGGAGGGGGAATTATTTTGGTAAAAAAAAAAGAGGGAACTTTTGGTGAAAGTGAGAACAATTCCCGCTAATACCTATACCCACGGTTATTTTTCCACAATTTTTCTCGTGAACCTATACCCACGGTTTTTTTTAACTTGTTGTAGGTATAGGATACCTATACCTACGGTTTTATTTACCATCGCTATAGGTCTCCGTTGGTATATGTCAATTTTCTTGTAGTGACATGACAAGAGAAAAACATCATATAACATCAGCTATAATCATAACACAAAAATTCACCATGCATCACAAAATAAGAGAAAACATACACTACAAAAAAAAGAGTTATTAGCGACGAATATTAGCGAGGGACTAGTGTTCCCTCGCAAAAAGTGGAATTAGCGACGGAATTTGCGAGGGAATAGGGTCTGTCGTATTTTTGAGAATTAGCGACGGAAATTTAGGCAATAGCGACGGCCAGTCCGTCGCTAATGGCTTGGGCGGGAAAGTTAGCGACGGAAATAAGATCCCTCGCAAACGAATTTTGACCGTTCAAATTTTGGGAATGTGTGCTGCATTTAGCGATGGACCATTCCGTCGCTAATTAAATCTGTCGCTAATGTTAAATTTTTTTCCAAATCAGATTCTCATAACACATTCCCTCATTCTTCCTCTACTCTCTCTCTCTCTCTCTCACCTACGGCCACACAACCACCACCACCACCATCACAACCACCATCACCTACGACCTCCTCTCCTCTTCCTCTACGAACCCTAACCCACCACCACACAACCACCACTACCACCACCACACAACCACGACCGGAGCTCTTCTTCTCCTCTTCCTCTACTATCTCTTAAGCTACGAAGTGCACCACCAACACCACCACGAATTTCTGTCCTCTCTCTCCTACGACTGTCATCAACACCACCACGACCGGAGCTCTCCCTTTTGTAGGTTTTGATTTTTATTTTTATGATATTGTTTTGATTTTGATTTTTTAAATAATTTGTTTTGATTTATGTTTTTTGCTTGAATTGAAATAATTTAGGATTGACATTGTTGGTGTTTGAAGTCTAAGAACCGCACCGGAGTGCGCACCGTCACTGAACCACCGCACCGGAGTGTCAGTGTCACTGTAACACCCCAAAAATAATAGATTAATTTATTTAATTAATTAAATGAAATTGGGTGGTAGAAATAATAATATAATTATTTATTAAAATAATTATAAGGTGCTTTAAATAAAATGAGGAGCGGTATTGTAATTGGAGGTGGTGTTTTAATTAAATTGGGCTTAAGCTGCGGGGAAAGCCCGCAATCCAAGCCCACTAGTCTAGGCGCATATTTAAAGTGAAAAATTAGGTTTTAGCTCATTTTGTGAAAAGAAAGAAAAGAGGCGAATTGAGAGAGTGAGGAGAGGGAGGAGGCGACGGCTTGCAAGAGGAAAGGAGAGGAAATTCGTGGAGCACTCAAGGAGGAAGGGGAAAGCTTGTTTGTGTCTTGTAATTCCTTAGAGCCTTGCCTAGTATATTCGAATTCCATAAGGTAAGGGTGGGTCTCATCTTCTCTATAATAGGGTTTTATGATGGGGACTATGTAGGGGTAGGCTCTATGTATGCCGTTGTATGTATTTTTAGCAATTATTGATGAACCCTAGGCATATGATAACTTGTTGTTGAGAAATTGTGATTGATGATGATTTTGAGATAAATGTGATAATGTGTATGTTCAAGGCGATTAAACGTGTTTTGATGATGATTTGATGTGTCAAATGGTGTTCATATGCAATTGGTGATGATCGGTATGTTTGAGGATGGTTTGGTCATGATTGATTTGTGATGTGATGTTATTTTTACGGTTGATATGCGATTTGAAGTTGTTCGTATGAGTTGTATGTGATTTGATGAATTTGTGTTGCTCGAATTCGTTGTTGTTGGTGTCTTAGGCGCATAGGGCGCCATTTTTGTGTTTATGATGTTGCTGAATTTTGATGTTTGGTGGAGGATTTTTGATGATTCTATATGTGTTTCATGATTGTTGTGATTGATCATGTAAAAATTTGAAAAAAAAAAAATATGCTGAAAGTGTGCTGATTTTCGTGTTGCTGGAAGTGTGCAAGGCGTTGGGCGCCCATGGGCGCTGTGCGCCGTGTTGCGTGTTGCGTGCATCATGTTGTGCTGGGCGCTGGGCGCCAAGGGCGCCAGTGTGTGTGTGTGTTGTGTTGCTGGGCGCTGGGCGCCAGGTGCCAGGCGCTGGGCGCCAAGGGAGCCATTTTTCAGGATGTTCCCAAATTTTTATGAAAACTGTTTTCGCTATATCTTTTGACTCGGGTGTCCGTTGTAAGTGTTTCAAAAAGCGTTGTGAAGCCTTTTCAGTTGTCTATCTGTGTGTCCCATTTTTAAAAATAAAAACTTATTATTTCTGAAGGTCGCTGGGCGCCCCAAGTGGCTGTTCCCGGTGGTCGTTGCTGTGACATGGAAAAATCGTTTTGGTGTCTTTAAAAATCCCCTTTTGCGTATAATCAGTGGTTTTAGCGTCCAAGTGTCAAAAGTGATGATTTTGACGATGATGCCCTTAGTGGCTAGTTAAATGACCTTTTTGCCCTTAGTGGCCAATGTTGTTGATAATGATGTGTAAATGACGATGATGCCCTTGGTGGCTAGTAAATGACGTTTTTGCCCTCAGTGGCTATTGTTTGAATTGATGATGTTTATGAATAAGTGACGATGAAAATAAGTGACGTTGAGGCCCAAAAGGCTAAGTGACGATAAGGCCCAAAAGGCTAAGTGACGATAAGGCCCAAAAGGCTAAGTGACGTTGTTGT
Organism: Astragalus membranaceus; assembly: GCA_039519185.1. Taxonomy (NCBI): domain Eukaryota; kingdom Viridiplantae; phylum Streptophyta; class Magnoliopsida; order Fabales; family Fabaceae; genus Astragalus; species Astragalus membranaceus. Next base: position 178,280,853 of record CM076850.1, on the reverse strand, counting down.
GTGTAATTATGAATTGATAGGTGCTGTGCCTCTTATTTGGCAAATTGGTAAGTGACGGGTCACATAGTTGACCGTGATTGTGTGTTTGTGCGTGGTGCATGTCATAGTGTCTCATGCATCCCATATGCATAAACCCAGTGACGTTTGAGGCCCAAAAGGCTAAGTGACGATGAGGCCATAAAGGCTAAGCGACGTTTGTGAAAAGGTACCTCATGCATATGCCCGCGAGTGGGTTGCATTTCATACTCCTGCATGACATTGTGACGACTCGTTGTGCCGAGTAACTTGATGATGAGATTGACTGTTTACCCTTGCTGATGGAAATGACTGTTTTATCCTTGATGATTGACTTGATGTTTTCGTGGTGTGGTCGATATAGTGTCATAACTCTAGCATAGTGCTTATCATACGCTTTATTATATTGTAGATGTACTCACCCCTTCTGTTTGAATGTTACCCCTATGCGGTAACGTACAGGTGAGCACAAGTGAAGGCTTAGGAACCTTCGCTAGCTGAGTCGGGTCGTCTGCTCTGATATGTAACACTTGGGGGAAATAGAACGTAGTTTTAGTTTATTCAAGACTGTGTATAATTGTTGGACTTTCCGCTGTGAAGTTGTATTTTAATTGACAATGACGTCTTGAAAGTATTATAGGACTGTTTTCGAAAAGCGAGTAATTTGGCGTGTGATGTTTAACGAAGTAAGTGTGACATCCCTTGTGGTGTATTTAACATTTGAAAACTCTGATTTTACGCAAATAAATTAATGGGTAGAAAAGGGGTGTTACATTAGTGGTATCAGAGCCAGGTTGGTGTTTAAAGTCTAAGAACCGCACCGGAGTGCGCACCGTCACCGAACCACCGCACCGGAGTGTCACCGTCACCGAACCTCAATCTAACAGTTAGTTTTTAAAATAAATTTGTTGTTGTTGTTTTAGAATTGAGTGTTGTTGTGAAATGTGAGTTATAATTGAGTGTTAGGATTGGTGTTGTTGTGAAATGTGAGTTAATTGTGTTTAATTGTTGAAATTGAAAAGTGTATGTTGTTAGAGTAAGACTTAATTAGAGATGCTAATTGAAATGTGTTATTGAAAAGTGTATTATTTTAGAGTTTTTAATTGAAAAGTGTTTAATTGTTGTTTTGATGAACACTAGGTTAGATGACTGTGTGTTGTTGATGGAAAATGGTGAGGTGATGTCCCTCACCCCCATATTTTGCTCGAAATCATCTCCATTGAGATAATTGCGAGACGTTACTAACAATTTTAAGGTTGAGAGTTAGAAATAACTTCCTTCACTATTTATACGGAAAAGAGTTTTGTCTGATCTGTCCTTAACCCCCATATTCGACTCGAAATCATCTCCACTGAGATCATATCGATGCCGCTAACTTGAAAGATTATTGGGAATGTTAAGGGAATCTAACACATTTTCTTAAATGCGTGTAGATGAATTTGTATGAATTTAATCGTGATTGGGTGTATGATCGGTTATATCTGAGAAGAGCGGGTTTGAAGGAATCTTTTGTAATTGGTGTTGAACGGTTTCTTTTGGTAGCGTGGCGACATGAATTGGCTAAACGGGAAAAGGGGGTTAGATGTCCATGATTAAAATGCGACGGTGTACCTAGTAGGACCGATAATGAAATCAGGGAGCACTTGTATCATTGGGGGTTAGGCCTAATTATTGGATTTGGGTGGACCATGGAGAACAACGACGTCAAAATTTTGAGGTAGGGGCTTCAAGCAGTTCTGGTGTTGGTGTTCCACGTAATGAAATTTTTGAGTCGATGGAAAACATGATTTGTGATGGTCTCAGGGTGAATGTGTCATTTGATGAGCCTCAATATGACGATCATGATGAACTTCCAAATGAAGAAGCACAAAATTTTTATAATTTGTTAAGAGATTCAAACAAACCGTTGTTTGAAGGCTCGCCACAGTCAAAATTATCTATGTGTGTGAAACTTTTAGCTCTCAAGTCCATGAGTAATATTTCTGAGGTGGGTTTAGACTATGTGACTGAAATGATGTTGGAAGCGACACCTAATAAGGATAATTTGCTAAAAAGTTATTATGAAGCAAAGATGTTAGTTTCGAAGCTGGGATTGAAATTTAGGAAGATTGATTGTTGTGAGAAAGGGCACATGTTGTTTTGCAACAACGAATTTGGTAAAAATGATGGTGACTACTTGAATGCAAATTCTGTGGAAACCCAAGGTATCATGATCGTAAAGGGGCAAAACGTAATTATAAACCTATCCCTGTAAAGTCGATGTTCTATTTGCCTATAGTTCCAAGGTTGCAAAGAATGTTTGCATAGGTTGCAAAGAATGTTTGCATCGACCGAAATTGCGCAAAAAATGACTTGGCATTATGACAATAGGCGTACCTCAGACGACATTTTACGCCACCCATCTGACGGTGAAGCGTGGAAGCACTTTGATCAAGTGCATTCAAATTTTACCTCAGACCCGCAGAATGTTCGGCTTGGCTTGTGCTCTGATGGATTTACTCCATATATCCAAGAATCGGCATCACCCTACTCTTGTTGGCCAGTCATTGTTACCCCTTACAATCTTCCTCCTGAGATGTGCATGACTAAACCGTATATGTTTTTGACTTGTCTAATACATGGTCCATCCAATCCAAAAGCTAACATTGATATCTTTTTGGAACCTCTGATTGATGATCTTAAGAGATTGTGGGGTGGTGTTTTGACATATGATGCAGCACGAAAGAAGAATTTTATGATGAGAGCCGCATTGATGTGGACAATTAACAACTTTCCTGCTTATGGTATGTTGTCTGGTTGGGGGACTCACGGTAAATTGGCATGTCCCCACTGCATGGAACACACAAAGGCGTTTACCCTAAAATACGGGGGCAAGAGTTCTTGGTTTGACTCGCATCGTAGATTCTTACCGCAAGATCATAAATTTAGAAAGAACAAGAAGGCCTTCAAGAAATGGGTAGTTGAAACAGATGGACCACCACCTTTGTTGACATCAGGTGAAATCTGGAGCAGAGTTATGGATTTTCCACAAGCCACGGAGGTAGGGTAACTCACTCGGCTGGATGGTTATGGACAGGTGCACAATTGGACAAAAAAAACATATTTTGGAATCTCCCATATTGGAAAGATAATCTGTTGAGGCACAATCTCGATGTTATGCACATCGAGAAGAATTTCTTTGATAACATATTTGTTACTGTGATGAATGTGAAAGATAAAACCAAAGACAATAATAAGGGTAGATTGGATTTTTCTCTTTACTGTAGCAAACATCGATCCGATTTGAATTTGGTGGAAATGCCTAATGGGAAGATGTTAAAACCCAAAGCCAAATATTGTCTAACACCAGATGAAGCAAAAGATGTTTGTCGATGGTTGAAAGGATTGAGGATGCCAAATGGTTATTCTTCTAACCTTGCAAGATGTGCCGATGTGAACACCGGGAAGATGTATGCGATGAAAAGTCATGATTGTCATGTATTCATGGAGTGTTTGCTTCCAATTGCTTTTAATTCATCACTCATGTCATCCGCAAAAGATATTTTCAAAAGTTCCATAAAAAGTGGAGTAAAGGCGATGATTATGACCAGAAGGATCTGTTGGACTTCTTTAGGGTAAGTGTCAATTATTTTGTCATTACTTATATTGTTAATTTAAATTTGGCTTAATTACAGTTTTGGTCCCCCTATTTTCACCAACTCACGATTTTAGTCCCCAAAGAATTTTTTTCACGGATTTAGACCCCCTACTTTCAGTAACTCACGATTTTAGTCCCCCAAGAATTTTTTTCAAGAATTTAGTCCCCCTATTTTCCCAATTTTTAAAATCAAGGTCCCCCTCTAATTTGGTCAAAATTGGAGCTGAGCTGTTAGTCACTTATCCTACGTGGCTGACACACTAGTCTGCCTTGTTGGAATTTAAACATAAAATTATTATTTAATTATTATATTTAATAAATAAAAATTCCATCTTCTTCATTCGATACTTCATCTCCATTCGCGAACCCAAACCCAACAAACTCAACATCGTTCATTCAAAAGCAAACCATATAAACATCAATGTTGCCTCTAGGAATGTTTGATTATAGTTTCTAAAAATAGTTGTGTTATTGTCCAAAAAAAGAATAGTTTTGTGTTTATAAAAGTTGATCACGCTTTGTCAAAAAAAAAGTTAATGAAGAACAATATTTTTGTGAATTTAGAGTTCAAATTTTCTTCATTAGTTATACTTTACTATCAAAGTGAGTTTTGAATCTCTCAAAAAGACATTTTCATACACATGATAGAACCAAATCCACGACAACATGCTTAAGAAACTAATTTATCTGCTCATGAATATACCCACTGTTCACAAATTCCAACTGATTTGCTTTTGAAGGAACGATGCTGGGTTTACTGGATTTGGGATTAGGGTTCGCGAAGGGAGAGGAAGTATCGAATGAAGAAGAAAGATGGAATTATTATTTATTAAATATAATGACTAAAAAACAATTTTTGTAATAATAATAATAATAATAATTTTTATGTGGGGGACTTTGATTTTACAAATTGGGAAAATAGGGGGACTTTAATTTTACAAATTGGAAAAACAGGGGGACTAAATTTGTCAAAAAAATTCTTAGGGGACTAAAATCGTGAGTTGGTGAAAATAGGGGGACCAAAACTGTAATTAAGTCTTTAAATTTTATGTTTAATAACGTTTAATATAATTACTAATACATATTTTCATTTTACTTAATACAGACCAAAGTGACATGGGACATAGAAGATGATGACAATGTGCAGAGACTTTTTTTTAAAAGGATGGGCGCTCAAATATCAGAGTTGCTTTATAAGTTGCGGTGTAAAGATAAGAAACCTGACTACATGAGTGATGAAATTTGGAATGCCTTCAAGGGCCATTGGGCTACTGAGACTTTCAAGAATAATGCTGCAAAAGCCAAGAATAATAGAAACTCAGAAAAGGGTGGCTCGCTTCACTGCGGCGGGTCCATCAACCAGGCTCAGCATGCTTCTAGATTTGTAAATTATTTTTAAAATTTGTGTGTTTTTTTACATTAGTTAATTAGTTAGCAATTTTTGAAAATGTGTTTAATTTTACAGAGTAAGAAGGCAGGACGCCCTATCACTGCTCCTGAGCTGCATAGAGCCACCCATGTGAGGAAAGGCACTGGCGAGTATGTTGATGAGCGCTCCAGGATGACTCAGGTAAATATACAACTTGATTTGTATTATATAATGTTGCTTTGTCAAAATGGAGCGCTAATTTGTGGTTATTCAAAACAGGAGAAAATAAATGAGATCATGACAGCGCTGACTCAGGGGAGTTGGGACCCTGAATCATTTGGCCAACTTACTCCTGAGATGATAGATCTGGTAAACAAAAATTGGGAGAAGACGGTAGGTTGGTCTAAGGGTCACTTGTATGGTACGGGGCCATTGGCTCCATGTATGGGCCAGTCTGTGGCCGGGAGCAGCAGAAGACGCAGTCGACCAGCTTCTACTCCTGCGGAGACAGAGCATATTAGGCAGCTGGAGCAGGAACTGCAGTCTACTCGACAGGAGCTGCACGATACTCGACAGGAGGTCAGGACCTCTACTAACGCTATGAAAAAGATGCAGGAAGACAGGAGCAAGCTGAGGAGTCTGAGGAGTCTGGGGAGCCTGGGGAGCCTGAGGAGTCTGATGGCGGCAGCTTTTAGGATTTGTTGTATCAGTTTGACATTTCAATATTTTGTTATAACATTTCAGATTAAGTGTTGTTGATTCGAATTTTATGTTATTGAAGAATTTTATTCTCGGAATTTTTATTTTAAACTGTTTTATGTATTTTAGATTTTATTATTTATTAATAAAATAAACAAATTAGGTTTATCAAAAAAAATTCAATCAGTTGGGCATTAGCGAGGGAATTGGACGCGTGGCTGTCAGAATTTAACCACGTGGCTGTCTTTAGTATTAGCGAGCGATATTTCCGTCGCTAATTAGCGAGGGATTCAAATTCCCTCGCTAATCTCATTAGCGATGAGCGATTTAGCGACGGAACATGCCCCTCGCTAATTCCCCCGCTAATGGGAATTAGTGACGGATTTGGGGCATGTAGCGAGGAAATAATCTGTCGCTAATTAGCAAGTTTTTTGTAGTGATATGAGAATCAGCTAATTAAAAACATGAAACCAAAATTCACCATAAGCATGCGGCCTTCGATAAGTAAAACACAGGACAAATCACTCAAAGTTACTAGAGAGACACTCCAAAGGAGGCACACCATTTATTAAAAAGATGGCTAAAGTGCTCCCGGGGTCCCTTATCTTTATTTAAAGTAACGAATTAGTCCTTTATGTTTTTTTTTGTCCCAAATAAGTCCTTTATCTTTCAAATTTTTGACACATAAATCATTTTCCGTTAACAGTGCTGATTTATGTGTCAAAAAAAAGGATTTATGTGTCAAAAATTTGAAACATAAAGGACTGATTTGGGGCAGAAAAGGATTTATGTGTCAAAAATTTAAAACATAAAGGACTGATTTGGGACAAAAAAAAGATAAAGGACTAAATCGTTACTTTAAATAAAGATAAGGGACCTCGGGAGCACTTTAGCCTTAAAAAGTTTGTGGTCCAGCATAGTCTTAACCAAGAGCCAATTCAATGAATAATTTTTAATTACAAATAAAGTCTTTAGGAGGTCTAGAATTTTTCTTGAAAAGATAATCATATTCCGTGTTTCCCATATTGCCAAGAGGACAACCTGCCAAACCATAATAAGACTCTTCCTATTCCGGGTCTGAAGATCACCACTATAGAGAATAGATAAGAGAGTTGTGAGGTCAGGTAGGAGCACCAAAACAACCCCCTGGCCATTTAAACACTCGATACCAAATATTGAGGGAGATCTCACACTTAAGGAATAGGTGCACTTTATACTCTTAAAACGAGTCACACAATACACAGTCACTTAAATCGGGAATAAACTCTTCTGGAAAAGGTTTACCCGAGTTGTGAACCTATTTAGGAGAATGTGACATGCGAAAGATAAGTAGTAGTAAATTGAGAACGTGTAGAAGTAAGCTGAGAATGTGAAAAAGTGATTTGTAACCTGAATTGCACACTGCAATTCTATTTACAACCATGATTTTTGGACACCCCTTAAATTCCAACACTCATCTAGTACCTCATTTTCTCTCTATATCTCTCTTTCTATTACATCACTCACTTATCACATTTATCCTATTACTCTCTTTTTTTTTTTGCTGTCATTTTTTTCCCAAGGTGTATGTATCTTGGATGTCTATAAAATATTTTTTTTCTGTTTATGATGGGTTCTTTTGATATTTGCTCTTGTTTACCCTACTGGGCCTAGTTTTGAGTTTATGGTTGTTTGTTGTTTCTGTTAGTTCTGTTATTTAGCAGCTAACAATTTGTTAATCAAGTTAGTTAGCTTGTAATGTGTACATACATCTAATCATCAATAACAATTTTGCCCAATAAATCTTGTCCTAAGAGCATCCACAATGGAGTACCTCTCATTTTTTTCTTAAGTGGGACCTACGTGTGCACATCACTCATTTATACTTTTTTAATGTTAATTCTTTATAAGCACTCAATCTCTCCAACCCAGTGCCCCAAAAAGTTTACTAAATGGGTTCCACTATAATCCCAAAAAGTTTACTAAATGGTGAAGAGAGAGAAAAAAAATAAAAGATTGTGTCATGTGGGACCCGGAGGAAGCGAGAAAATAAAAGATTGCTTTTATTTAAGAACGTGAGCAATTGTTGCTCATAATTGCCGCTTCAATAAAACAAAATAAAATATATAACACAAATGTTAGCATTTTCTAATATAAAATAAAAAGTAAAGAAAAATAAAAGAAACTACACCGTTAACACTAAGATCAAATAAAAACTAACGCATTTGACCCGTGTGTCGCATTGCGTAAAAGCTCTAGTAAATACAGAATTGTGTAAGTAGGAAAATTTATTGGCTAAATTGCAATTTGAAAAAGCCATGTTTAAATATTAAAAAAAAAAGACAATTGTGAGCTTAAAAATTAAAGCGTACAGACATAATCAAGACAATTTGTTCCATACACATAATTTGTAGTCATAATTTTAAGTAGAAAGTTAAAAGACATAAGATGCATAATTCAAAGATAGCAAAATCATCCTTCACCTGATCATTATTTAAGTTAACGAAAAGATGATGATTAGAATTTCCTTGATGTGCATTTTGTTGAGGAAATTCCACTTGAAAGGGTAGTGGTTGATTATGAATCACACGACGACGGTGGAGGTCATAAATATCTCCCAAATTAACACAAATTTTGAAGGGACCTCAGAGAGATATGTGATCTCAAAAAGTGTTGAATCTTGAAGGACAAAAGCTCCATTATAGCAGCAATCTGACATAAATATTGTAGCATTTTATGAGTGAAGAAAAAGTAACTATATATTGTAGAAGTATCTAACAATGTAAACTAAAGTTAAAAATATCATTCTTAATTAACAAAAACATTGAAACTACTTTTTTTCACCAAATCGGCTATCAGGGAACAAACTTTACATATCTGAACAGTTAAAAAAAATCCGAACGCTAAAGTAACTCAAAACACACTGCCTAGAGTCACACTTTACATATTTTTGGCACGAAATTAATTTTTGGTTTGGCCACACCAATTATTGATAAACCAAGTCTCTGTATTTGTACATCTATTTTTTTTAATCATAAGGCACCCCAAAACACACAGTTAGATATCAGACTTTACATATTTGTTACAAAATTAAATTTTTTGTAAACAAAATTGGTTATTGAGGAACATACTATGCATATTTGAACAATTAAATTAGGGTAAAATATGTTTTTGGTTCCTTCAAAATCGGGTCCTTCTAAGTTTAGTCCCTACATTAACGAAATAGGTGTTTTGGTCCCTAACGTATTTTTCTGTTTCCATTATTAGTCTCTGACGTTAAATAATGCTGACTGGGCTAACGTTTTTCTGATTTGTCATGTACATGTGGCTTTTTTTATCTACGTGACACAATTAAATTAGGTGCCATATCCATGTGGCTTTTCTATTTTTTTTTACCAAACTTTTCTATTGAATTGTGTTTTTTTTTTTAAAACTGTTTTCCCTTCCTCTACTGCCATCGCACAACCTAGAAACAAAACAACCCAGAAATTATTCTTCTTCCAACTCCCCACAACCCCACACGATGGAAGCAAATGGAAGCCGATCGGAGCGGAGAGATAGTGGTGATGGCAGAGACCACATGAAAAATAAAAATTAGAAATTGAAGAAGAAAAATTGAAAATGGAAGAAGAAAAATCGGAAATCGGAAATGGAGAGAGATGAAGAGATGCTGCAACCTCTGAGTCTCGCCTCAACCTCCGTAATCAACCTCTTGATTTGCTATGACATCCTCAACCGATCCTTTTGTACGATTTCGAGATTCGATTTTGCAATTTTTTTCTGTTTCGAATCACTGTTGCTGATGCAACAATTTAAAAAACCTCAAAACCCACATCATTCTCCATTCTCTCACAACCACACTTCCAGAAACCAAGTTTAGTATTCTTTCCATTTTCACAACCCTTCACCGGCCTACTACATCTTACTCTGTTGAAGAAGAAAAATTGAAACTTTGTGGAGTGTTACTGTTGGTGCAAAGAAGGAGAGAAGGAACGAGAGAGTTAGGGGAAGCCAATCATGACTAGAGGAGCTCTACACAGCTATCACTACAAAAAAAAAATTGATTAGCGAGGGACATTAGCGAGGGAATGTTTAGTCCCTCGCTAATTCAGTCATTAGCAACGGAATTTTTTGTCCCTCGTTAATTAGCAATGGAATTTTCAGTCCCTCGCTAATTTCTGACAGTTTTCAGATCATAGGGCTCCGGGCAGGTGATTAGCGACGGAATTTTCAGTCCCTCGTAAAATCCCTCGCTAATTTCTGACAGTTTTCAGATCATAGGGCTCCGTGCAGGTGATTAGCGACGGAATTTTCAGTCCCTCGCTAATTCCCTCGCTAATTTCTGGCAGTTTTTAGATCATAGGGCTCCGTGCAGGTGATTAGCGACAGAATTTTCAGTCCCTTGCTAATTTTTTGAGTTTTCAGCTTATTTATCCTCTCACACACACTCTTCTCTCCTACTCTCCTCACACTCTTCACTCTTCTCTCTTCTTCTCTCCCACCTTCCCATAACTTCCACCACCACACCAACACCACCACCTCCTCTCATCTTCACCCTCTCTCTCACTCTCTCTTTCTCCCTTACTCTTTTCCTTCCCTCTCTACCCCAATACCCTTCACCACCACCATCACCACATAGCTCGTTTCTCTCTCTCTTTCTCCCTTACTCTTCCCCTTCTCTCTCTACCCTAATACCCTTCACCACCACCACATAGCTCGTTTCACTCTCTCTCTCTCTCTCTCTTTCTCCCTTACTCTTCTCCTTCTCTCTCTACCCTAATCCACTCTTCACCACCACCACCACTCTCACTCCTCTCTATCTCTCTCTTTGGAAAGCTTGATAATAATAATAATAATAATAATAACTATATAAAAAAATCAGGTTTAAAAAAATTAAAATAGTGCTTAATACAAGCCATTCAGATTGGGACACGTGGCTGTCAAACTTAGCAACAGAATTTGAATCCCTCGCTAATTAGCGAGGGATTCAAATTTCCCTCACTAATCCCATTAGCGAGGAGCAATTTAGCAAGGGACTGATTCCCTCGCCAATTCCCTTGCTAATGGGCATTAGCGACGGATTTGGGGCATTTAGCGAGGGAAAAATCCCTTGCTAATGAGCAATTTTTTTGTAGTGTATGGAGTTTCACGTTGCGGGAGGGAATGATTAGAACGCGAGAAAGAAGCTGTAATCAGAGAAATCGATGCAAGAATCGGACTCGGGGGACGATTTTGTATAGGAGTGTGAAATTTTGGGGCTGTCCATGGTGTAGAGATGAGGAACGAATTAGAGGAAGAAAGATTTTTTTCTCCATCTTTACTGTGTTCTGCGTGCAGTGAGTGCTAGGAAGAAGAGGAAAAAATAAAATAGAAAAGTTTGGTCAAAAAATAAAAATAAAAACAGAAAAGCCACTTGGTCAAATAAAATAACCACATAGATGACACATCATCTAATTGTGTCATGTTGGAGATGCCAACTCAGTTTTCTGTTAGCCTAGTCAGCGTGATTTAACGCCAGGGACTAATATTGGAAACGGCAAAATAATATGGGGACCAAAACGCCTATTTCGTTAATGTAGGGACTAAACTTAGAAGGACTCAATTTTGTAGGGACCAAAAACATATTTTACCCATTAAATTATTTCCAGACCTTAAAATACTCCAAAACACACTAACTAGTAAATAAAATAAAATGATTAACATTCCACCTTTTATTTTTTTTATAAAAATAAAACAAAATACAAACTAGTACATAAAACAATGAAAATAATTAAAAAAAATTATAAAAATAATGTAAAACTAATCTAAAAAAACATACAAATCAAGATTCATCACTATGGTGGAATAAATTAATAATGCACTTTTATGTATAAACAACATGTGATCTCATCATTGTATTTATGGTTTTGAGCACCCTTAGTACTCCTATTAATGCAACATTGTTTATCCAGAAAAAAAAGATTCATCATATGGTTGAAAGAAAAAGTGAAAAAAAATGAATAACTAATTTGATCTCATGTTCGCTGCTGATAAAATGATAAGAAATGAGTGAAATTTACATAAGATGGCAATAAAATAAATTTTTTCTTCATCTGACTTTTTTTTGGTTCCTATTTTTTTGAAACAAATACATCTTTTAATTTAGTGAGAAATCAGCACAATTGTCGCCTATGGCTTATTCCTACTCGGTTGTTGTCGATGGAAACCTAAATCCAAAATAAATAAAATACAAAATTCTACTCGGTTAATCGAAGTAGGTCCATGTGTTGCTGATAATGATATAACAAGTATGGCCCAAAATAAAGTAAGCATAATTTTATTGCTAGTATGTATCACAAGTGAGTGATTAGAATGTAAAGTGCAAAAGCGAGTCACCATTGTTTTGTCGCTGGTCCAGTCCAATTATTTATTATGACGTTGCAGTTGCAGATAGGAAGTTTGGTAGCTCCTTCCTATTTCCATGGCAGTGTCTCAAAAACCACAACACTAGTCATCCGATTTGGCCCACTGAAGTCTCAATTTCGCCAAAAACAGCAAAAAGAGTTCCAAAAGGAGACACAAGAGTACATCAAACACGGCCATATATATCTATCCTTTAATAATGTACTCCCTCCAATTTATTTTATAAATAAGAATTGATCAACAATAGTTGATATGGGGCTATTATTTACCAGATCTGGACTATATACATGTAGTACTACTTGTTATGCATTTTGACTCAAATTTAAGTTCCTAATTTTGCAATTAGGTTTAGCCCATAGCTTAACTAAACATTTACAACATAATAGCTTATCATATAAATGTTTTTTTTTTGTCAAAAAAAAAGTTAAAATGTTTTCATATAAACTATAAGTTGTTTTCATTGGAGAACTTATAAAAATAAGCTGAAAGCAGCTTATAGACTTGTTTTCATAAGCTCTCCCAAACAATGGAGTACTTGTTTATCCCAGTATATAAGTTTAAATAAGTCAACCAAATAGACATTTAACAATAGTCAAACGCGATGACGAACACGCCTTATTAATATTCATTGAACTTTATATTTCAAGTAATTGAAATTCAACAGCATTTTCGAACATCAACACATAGTTGAATCGCCAGAAAAGCAAGAGGTCGTGAGACTGTAAGAGATAAGCACCAAAGAGAGTGAGCAAAGAGATATTTTTTTAGATAAGCGAAGATATTTATTGATAGGAGCACTAGGGGTGCTCCAACCCTTACAACAATAGTGAGGCCTCATTAAAACCTCCTTAAGCCAAAATCCAGTGGGGAAAAAACCCAAGGAGGAAAAAGAGTACCTCAAAAAATGAGAACTACAAGGAGAGAAGATAGCCCATAGGACAGTTATACCAATCTGAAAATTTCACCCCACTATTCCTCCCATTCCTGGCTACAAACCATCCATCCCCAATAATTAAATATTACAGATAAGACTATAGACTTTGTGTTAACAACATCTCCTTTGAAAATCACTCTGTTTATTGCTGCCCAAATAGACCACACAACTGATATCCAAATTAAATGTATAACTCCCTTTCTCTTCTTGCCTTTAAATAGAGTACCTGAATGGATAAAATTGGACACCACATCATTTTGAACGTTCAGGTCGGAGCCAAGTGATAACTCTGTTTTATATGAAGTTATTTATGCTTCTAAGACTTAAATCAATGTGACTTCTAAGTAATATTGTTGTTAAATTAGTTAATATGTTGTTTAGAGTAAAAGAGGGTTATGAACTGATTTAGGATCATTTGCCACTTTTAGTGCCTCATGTTGTATTTTAATGTGTTTGTTCAATGCTACAATATCAGATGCCCCAGCAATCATTGCTCCAGCATCATTGGCAGTCAAATGCTCCAGCATTCGTGACAGACTAAAATGCCCCAGCAATCTGGTGATGATGTCATGATGACCCAAGCAAGGGCAAGTGGCCCAAGTGGATCATCTCAAGTTCCACTTTATGAGACATAATAGCTTGCAAGTTGAACTGTAACACCCTAATATTTCTATCGAGAAAAAATGCTAAGATGCACGAAATGGCATACATCAGAGTAATATTTCCTATTTAGATATTGAACACGACTAAAATTTTCTCGATGATTAACATCAAACAGTCTTACATTCCATAAACTTAATTAAAACCATATAGGTTCCATGTCTTTCAATATCCTCCTGACCTAGTGTTCAATACCATCACAAGAAAAGCGGAAACGATTACATAACTTAAAAGATAAAAGAACCAAGTCTTCTAACTTCTCCTTAAGCACGTCACCTACTCGTGCCTCGTCACTTTCTTCTTTCCCTGTTTCTCTATAAAACAACAACATATAAAGGGTGAGATAAACATTATCTCAGTGAGTCCTATCGTAACCCCTCACAATAATTCTCGGTCCATTTATTTATTTTTCCTTTAATCGTAGTCCATATAGGGCCTACGTGCATATATCTTTTCCTTTCATGCCATAGTACATCTTCGGTAATGACCACGCCTTTACCGTCGAACCTCTCCACTAGCTTACGCTAGCTTCAAACCTCTGAGGCCTAGGTTCTGGGGCCCATGACTTCCCCTCCCCTAGTATACTAATCTACTGGGTCGTCACCCATCCTTTTGATATAATTTATATATATCCACCCGCTTTGGGCCGTCTTTTATATGATACCCGCATTGGGCCGTCTCCTGTATTCGATAATATATATATATATATATATATATATATATATATATATATATTTAAACCTCAACCGTCTTTGATGAAAATATTTATTCACCCCCTTTCATTACATGTCATTCATGTTAATACATAAACATAAACTTGATGAACATATAGTTCCATAACCTTAAACATAACCCATGTCCTCTCGCGTATACTACTTTACGGTTTTTGAAACAAGTATGACTTCCAAACACAATTCATTTTAAACCTTGCAATCATGTTCAAAAATAGAGTATCAATGGTTCCATAACATGAGGGATGGTTGGGAAGAAGATTAGAAGAGGTTTGGAATCGAAATGAGCGACGAAACGAATTTTGGTAACCGTGAACAGAAAAACTGGAACGACCTGTGCCATACCTAGCACAACTCGTGCTGCCTGGAAATGTAATTCCAGTCAACTAGAAAGGTTGGCACGACCCGTGCTAAGGGTAGCACAACCTGTGCTGCCTGTAGCAGAATCACATATCGCTTATTTCGTTCTGTTTCGCTTTTCCTATCGCGTCCAACCCGTAGCCCAATCTTAATCCAACATAAACACAGACAATATTCCAGTCCAAACAAGTAACATAAATCAATTTCCACATCAACCACACGATACATATTCATTAAATCGTTAAAACGACGCTGAAACGAGACATTTTCAAAAACGCATTTCTCGACTCGAGTTTCATAAAAACGATATTGCACATAAGGTTCCAGCAACTAACAACAATCAAAACTTAAATATTAAAAACCCTAAGCGAGTAGAACTCACCGATCGTGATGAAAATCACGAAGCACCGAGACTTCTCGTAGTTCTACCGATCTGAAACCTCACGAACTCGATTCTAACACGTCAACTCACATCCAAAACTGAATTCGAACAACTTCAGCACCCCTCCTACTGCTAACTCGAAACAGCTACTATGCAACTTGCTTATGAGTTCTAAAATTGAATCCTTGCAACATTTACACCACCTACAAGCTTCCATAAACAACATGCAAGACAAAACTTCAAGGTTTGGCTATGGTTGAGCTCCAAAATCTAAAATGGTAGAATGAAATAGGGGAAGATTTAGCTACTGAAATTGGTATCATTGGAAAGAGTTCGAAAAACTGAAGAGAATGGTATAAAGATCACTTACATGCATTAGGATTGGAGCTTGCTGCCCTTCTTCTCTTCTCCCTCACTCTCTCGAGTTCTCTCTCTCTCTCTCTCTCTCTCTCTCTCTCTCTATTTCAATTCTGATTTTCAGCAAAAATGAGGACTGTTTGGAGAGTTGTGGTTTCAGCTGGGGTTTAAATGAGGGTAAAAGGACCAAACTACCCTTACTTCATCTAACACTCACTTGGCTTAATCCTATCCAATCTTGCACTTAAAAACCCGTACACTTCAACTGTTAATGCATGACAATCATCATATTAAGCAATTAATTATTGCTTCCTCGACAATATAATATCGTGGCTCAACTTATCATTTATCGAACAATAATTCGTTAGTTAATTTCATAAAACGAAATTAACCGAAATTAGGGATGTTACAGTCACCTTTTTAGGACACTTGTCAATTCGCTATAGGACCTCTTCTATTTAATAAAGCAAAGATCAAATCACACTTTTGAGACAATTGGGAAAAGTAAACCCTAACTTCATCTCAAAGTAACCTTGGTGCCCAAGACAACTCCACTCCAAGAGGCCTATAAATACATCTCTTTCTCCTCATTTCAAGATATACCAAGTTAGAGAATTAGAATCACTTACACTTCATAGGTATGAAGGAGGGAGAGAAATTGACAACTTCTCTCTCTACTTCTACACCATTTCGTGTTGTTGTTTGATTGCTGTGAGGTGAATGCTGGAGTATTACTAGGCGGATTTTTGCCAGGGAACTTCAACCGTGTAATTCTTTCTTTATTTTCTTACCTTTGTATTATCAAACATATGAACATGGTTATCTCTATTTGTATGTGCTCAGTAATGTCTAGTAGGAGCTAAACTTCTCTAGTTGGGATGCTTTAACTTTGTAATGATCTTTTAACTAGTTTTATGTTATATATTGATGTTTGCATTTTAGTTCTTGCATGATAACTCTTTCATATTCATCTTTAGAATTGGCCAACTAAAAGTGAATGCAAATCATAAATACAGACATGGTTTATGATTAGAACTCAAGAACTAATATGGACACTAGTGGAAAAAATGCATTTTATAACTGTCATTTATATCGGTTAAAAATGGTCTGATGTTAAAAGTGACGTGGTGGCAGTTTTGTAATTAAAACTACATTTTTTATATCGGTTGTCACACGAACCGTTATAGAAACATAATCTTACATCTTTCATATCGGTTCTATTCCATAACCGTTATAGAAAGTGCAATAATTTAGGCTTCCATAACGGGTCACAAAAACACCCGTTATAGAAAGGCAAAAATTTTGGTTCACTTCGCATCTCTTCCCCTCGCATCTCATTTCTTCCATTCGCTTCTCATTTCTTCCATTCGCTTCCACCGTATCTCTTCCCTTCGCATCTCATTTCTGCCATTCGCTTCCACCGCATCTCACTGTCCTTCGCATCTCTTCCCTTCGCATCTCATCTCTTCCCTTCGCATCTCACTGTCCTTCGCATCTCACTGCCCGTTTCGCAAACTCTCCCTCATCTCTCCCTCTCGTTGCATCTCTCCCTCTCACTAAATCTGCGAGTTGAGAAGAAAACGCAGAACGCGTCACAGCGACCTCACCACGATGCCACCACTGCAACATCGTCACCGGGAGCCCCACCACGAGACACCGCTGTCGCTGTAGCACCGCTGTTTCCAGGTTCCCTTCTCTGAGTTTATGGTTTCACATCCATTGATTATCTGGTTTTGATTATCTCTGATTTTAGGGATTTTGATTATCTGATTTTGATTATCTAATTTTAGGGTTTAGGGTTTTCTATTTTGATTATCTATTTTACGGTTCAGTTTTGCCGATTTAACTACAATGCATGTGTAGGTGGTGATGGATAATGGCATAGTACAAGTTACGTTATCAAATCCAGATGGAATTGTCACTGGAATACGATATAACGGTGTTGACAATTTGCTTGAAGTTCTCAACAAGGAAACTAATAGAGGGTATGTAATGTAGTCATTCTCTCAAAATGTACTCTAATAATGCTTAAATAATCTGATGACTGAGTAATCAACACTTCAAGCTGATAGGTACTAGGTAGCGATAATGATTACACTTGGTGAATTTTGTTGACAATCAAATTTGCTTTGCCATGGGGAGAACAGTGTGTTTTACATCTTAACTTATCATAGAGAAAGATTAAAAAGAATATATTTTCTTACTGATTGTAAAGAAATCTGAGGGAACTTTTGATGCTGGAATCTGAGATTTTGTCTTTCAATTGAATATTTAGGTACTGGGATCTTGTTTGGAGTGCACCAAGAAGCAAAGGAATCTTTGATGTGTATGGAAATACTAATCTCTTTTGTTACTAGTACTACTGCATGGAAGAGTCTTTGATATTATTTCACTATCTTAAATTTCTTAATAAAGATAGATTCAAGTACATCCACTAATTAGTATTTACAATTAAATGGGAGTGGTTTTTATGGCACCATTACTACCCAGTTCTCAAAGCCCTCTATTTTGGTTGTGTTCTATTGGTTATATTATCAGTTACATTATTGCTCTGAGGGTAATGTTTTATGCTATTGTGAACTCATGATGTTATGATCCAAGATTAAAGGAACATGTTTCGAAGTTATAGTTCAAAATGAGAATCAAGTGGAGCTTTCATTCAAAAGAATGTGGGATCCTTCTTTTGAGGGAAAGTTTGTGCCCTTAAATATTGACAAAAGGTCCTTGATCAAGTTCTTTGTGTCATTACCTTTTTGAAATGATAGCTATTTGATTAATATTTTTGAATGGCCAATTTCAGATTCATATTGCTCCGTGGTTCCTCAGGCTTCTACTCCGTGATTCACATTGGAGTGAGGTATTTAACTTCTCCGTGATTCGCTTTCATTTTCAGTGGATTTCTCTGTTCTTAAACAGATTTACGATTTCGCTGATTTTCTCAATATAACCCTCTTCACAGTGTAGACAGTGGTTTTTATTTGATTGTTGAGAAAAATTAACGGAATATATGGGGGTTTTATTGGAAACAGAAATCTTGTAAGGGAGGAAATGGTAATTTATGGTAACCAGAAAGATATTTTCTTAGTTAAGAAAACATTTTCTTCAAATTGATGCCTTGTTTTGTCTGTATATAGCAACAACAAGTTACTTTGGCAAAAAAGAAATATTCATTGGACAGCAAACACTTTCATAGATTCAGAAGCTTAAGAGTGTTTATGATTAACTTGATATGCATAAGCTCTTTTTTACTTATTTATCATAACACAACAGGTCTATACACATTTCACTATATTCCTATACATGCCATGGCTTGGAAAAAAGTGTAAATGACTTGGGTGAGTAGATACTACTATATATTTTTGTTTGGTGATGGCTCTAAGTTCTATTAGTTTTATTTATGCATCGTAAGTTTGCCATGATTCTCAATTTCTTATCCATATTAATATGCCATAAACCATTTACATTGAGATTTTTCTTTTTACTTCTCTATTTATGAAGGATTGTGCAACTCAGAATTGTCAGATGAGATGCATTATGCAGTGAGGCTGTCTAAGCCATCAACACAGGCTCTTGATTTGGACTTTTTTATTACAACCTTTTAGTTATGGATTATTTGGTATACACTTACTTATTTTTTAATCAAATGTGGTCCCTTTATTCTTCTGTTATTCATGATAGTTGGGATTATTACAACTCTAATATTTATGGTTATCTTTACACAAACTTTTTGAGTTGGCCATATTTTATTTGTATGTTTAGTGTAATTTTGAGCTTATAGTACTTTTAAGTTTAATAGAACTATATTTATGAATTATTATGACTGTATGGAAATCATTTTGTATTACAAATTGGTTAATATGTATGAATTAATTTTTTTTTTGAGAAATGCCAATAAATTAGTACATTTTCAATATGTACCTACTTTCAATGCCAATAAATTTCTGAGAAATGCAGTTTTCTTGTAATAAGCTTCAAAACTTGTTGAGTCACTTATTGCTTTGTTGAATATGCAGGTGGAGAAGTTGAAGGATTTGTGCTTGAAACAAAGAGAAGAAATCAAGTCACTGAGCTTCAGGAACATGTAGAGAAGCAATGCTCAGTTCCTTCACTAACAAATTCTGGACTCTTCAATATTTACCTACAGTTCTGGACACTTAATATTCACCTACGAAGAAGAATCAAAAGTTATTTGGTAAGTATTGAATCTGATGAGTGAAGAGTCTGATTCTAAAGGAAAGCCTATGGATCTCTTGCACCAGTTCGAAGATATCCTTGAATCTGATGCTCTGATGTAAGGTTTAGCGATTTCATTCACACAAACTAATACTGTAATTACCTTGATTGTTGATTCTGAAACTTACGAGTTTGTGGCATTTGGTAGTGAACTATTGCTTTATTCCAAATCAACAAATTTGCAAGGTGTCTTTGATATATTGCAAATGAAATGAGAAAAATGATAATTGAATTGTATTTCCATTTACCTTTTGCTTTGTCTAGTTTTGATTCCCGGTAGTTATTTCTGTTCAGTTCACTAGTACAAACTTTCATGAAAATAATATCTCTGCATACCCCATTGTACATGTCATAAGTTTCGGGTCTTATTTTATGGCTTTATATACACATTGCAAGAATTGGTTTTGTTTTCACTTAATGTATCTGCTGTTTTGGAACTTTACGTTTGATTATCAGATGGAGAGTTTATTGCCTTTTAGTTTTCATGAAGTTAAGACTCTGTCTCCCTAGATCATGTAAAATCAAAATTGTTGTTGCAGTTTTTGATATTTTGGCTAAATGGTGATTGCAAAGTGTTTAGTTTTACAATAATGAATGGTATTAATATTTGACTAAGCTTCATGATAACCGGGACTTAAGGGTGTGACTTGTTTCAGCTATTGGAATCTCAGAGAGCATGGACACTCAGAAAAGCCAAGCTGAAAAGCAGCCTTCATCATGGACACAACCTGCTTTCAGAAAACAATTAAGAAGGTTTGTACTTTGTACCTAAATTTCTTGGCAGAATTATTATGGATGGCCTGCTTTGTCATTTGCTGATATTATGTGGTTTGAATCAATTTCAGATGTTTGGTTTGTCCAAGGCAGTTGCAGAAAGTAACTCCAATGCCACAAAAGAAGCTGTATGGAGCATCTAAATCTTAAATTCTTCACTTTTGGTGAAAGTAGCTGTATGCCACAAAAGAATTTGGTGTTTTTTGTTTTTTCAGACAGAGGTTAATTATCTTGGACAACTGCATCATCCTAATTTGGTGAAATTACTTGGGTATTGTTTGGAGGGAGAGAATAGGCTATTGGTATATGAGTTTATGCCTAAAGGGAGCTTAGAGAATCATCTCTTTAGAAGTAAGTTTTCATAATCATTTCACTTTTCATTCATATTTTGCTACTATTCAACTATTGCTAGGCCATGTTTGGATAAACAGTTGAATTAAACATTTATAAGTACTTATGTATAACCTATGTTATAATTAAAGATAAAATAAAGTTAAGCTGTTTTCATAAGGATTCTTGGAGAGCTTATGAAAATAAGCTAAAAACAACTTATGGACGTGTCATAAGTTGTTTCATAACTTTTCCCAAACAGTCAAGTCTCATGGGTGCTTGTCACCAGAGAAACTCAAAGGAAAGAAATCAACAAGAACAGAATACTGCTTCCTTTCTTCATTTTTGTTATTTGTGTGTGTGAACCGCTTTCTAATCATGCAATTGGATTGCACGAGTTCAATTCTAAACTCTCTGATTTTGGATTGGCTAAGGCAGGTCCTACCGGTGATAGAACTCATGTGTCTACTCAAGTCATGGGTACTCAGGGATATGCAGCACCTGAATATGTTGCAACTGGTATGCTTTAGCTTCACCTAAACCATGTTATTAATATATATATATATATAGTTAGTAGTAATCTTCAGTTATTGTTATCATCTAGTTAACATGCTATAGAACTAGTCAACCCTATCATATTCATGACAGATTTGGTATTACTCTGATATAGTTTCTGTTATAGAATTAGAAAGGAGATAATTTAGGTTTAGTTCAATGGTGTTGTTGGTGTTCTTTTTCAGTCATTCAGTTGATTTCTAAAAAGTACTCAGTATATGTTAAACATTACACTAAAAGCCTTGATCAATTTACAGGTCGGCTTACGACCAAAAGTGATGTATACAGCTTCAGGGTTGTTTTGCTTGAGCTTTTATCCGGAAGACGAGCAGTTGATAAAACAATAACAGGTGTGGACCAAAATCTAGTGGACTGGGCAAAACCATATTTGGGTGATAAAAGAAGACTTCAGGATTATGGATTCAAAGTTAGGACAAAACCATATTAGGCCTTGAACAATGAACATATGTATGTAAATTCCTTATTTTTTGTGTATCCTGACCATAGTTGTTTTTTTGCCACAGTTCTTGCCTCTATAATACAATGTATCAAATTTTTGATTTGTAACTTGCATATCTCCTTGTCATGTTGATTTTGGATGTTTTTATTTAATATTGGTGTTTATATTTTCAAACAATATACGTGGTCCGTAAAAGAAGTATTACCGAAGGATCTAGAGTTGATGGAAGACAACGTCACTTTTTTTTTAAAAAAAAGAGACTTTTCATATCGGTTCCCATAGAAAACCGATGTTAAAAATCATTTTTTTTTTTTAAAAATGACTTTTCATATCGGTTTTCTATGGGAACCGATATGAAAAGTCTCTTTTTTTTTAAAAAAAGAGACTTTTCATATCGGTTCTAGGGGCAACCGATATAAAAACAACTTTTCATAACGGTTCAGGAACCGATATGAAATGTCCCTATTTTTTATATCTCCTTTTTTGGCATCGGTTCGGGAACCGATATGAAATGTCAATTTTAACCGATATAAAAAGCTTTTTTTCCATTAGTGGGATAAGTGTTTAATGAAGGAAACTTTGTTATTTCCATGCTAAAACCTAGACATAGTATAGCATAGTCCATAGGGTGATACTGTGGGTACTTCATATACATGGGTGAACTTATTTAGAGCTTAGACATAAGACTTGTAATGAAATCCCGACGTTAGTTGCTGAAAAGCACGCATCAATTGCTACAACATCCATTGTCGGAGCATCAATTGCTACAGCATTCATTGCAGGAGCATCATATATAACATAATACTATCAAAAGTGACGTACTTAGTGAAGAGCATTCCAACTATCTTTCTCACTTGAATACACTCTATCTTTACTTAGCTTATTTGTTTTCTGTTATCTCACACATACTCTTATTTTATTTGTTATTTTATTACTTGTTTCTCACAAGTTAAACTACCATTTTAAACTTTAGAAATTAATCCATTCCCCGTGGGTACGATCTCTACTTTCTACTATATTACTTGTTAAAGACCGTGTACACTTGCACACATTTTTGCACACCAAGTTTTTGGCGCCGTTGCCAGGGATTGTCATTAATTTTTATAGTTAAGATTAGTAGTAAATTAGTGATAGTTTTACTTTGGTATTTGTTCGTTCTTCTCCAGCAATAATTGCTCCAGCAATAGTTGCTCAAGCAATAGTTGCTCCAGCAATAGTTGCTCTAGCATATGTCCAGGTCCAACACACCCGAATTCCAATAAGACCCTGAGATAGAGAGGAGATTCAGGAGCTTGCAAAGACTTCAACAACAACAAAGAAACAGAGGCAGAGCTGGACACACAATGTCTGAACAAGAAACTAGCAGAGGTTCTGGTATGCTCAATATGGGAACCATAGGTATGTTGAATCACAGAAATAGACCAATGAAAGACTATGCTATGTTTGATCTTCAAACCATGCAAACTAGCATAGTTAGACCTGAAATCCATGCAACACATTTTGAATTTAATCCCATGAAGTTTCAAATGCTTCAAACAGTGGGTCAATTTGGTGGTTCTCCCCATGAGGATCCCTATTTGCACCTAAAACAATTTTTGGAAGTGTGTAGCAATTTTATCATTCATAGTGTTAGTGGAGATGCTTTTATATTAAAATTATTTCCATATTCCTTTAAGGATAGAGCTAAGACTTGGCTACACTCTTTAGAGCCTAACTCTATCACTACTTGGAATGAGATGGCTCAAAATTTTTTGGTGAAATATTTCCCACCTATAAAAAATGCCAGGATGAGGAATGATATCACTTCTTTTAAACAAAAGAATATGAGTCACTGTTTGAAGCATGGGAAGGATGGAAGGAATTGCTGAGAAAATTTCCACACCATGGAATACCTGTCATTATCCAAATGGAAACATTCTACAATGGTTTAGATCCACAAACCAGATTCATGTTGGATGCATCATCTGGAGGAGTACTATTAAATTCCTCATACAATGAAGCATATGAACTGATAGAAAGAATTGCAACCAACAGCTACAGTTGGCCCACAGAAAGGTTCAGTACTCAAAAGAAGACAGCTGGGAGAGATGATGGTTGGAATACCTGCTTTGATTATGAGATGGTTGTTGCTTCTTCTTTGTAAACCAAGTTGTTGGAGGTTGAAGGAGAGAAGAGAAAAGAAGGAGATAAGAGAGAAGTGAGGAGGTTTTCGGTTGTAAGTGAAAAAAAATAGAACTTAGCAACGGATCCGTTGCGAGGGAATTTTAAATTAGCGACGGATCTGTTCATTTTGCGTTTTCCAAGATCTGCACAACAGTCACGTTAGCTGATAAGTTCATTTTAGTTGTATTTTTAGTATTTATCTTAATTAAGTTATTTGGTACTTTAGTTTTATTTTAGAGCTATTTTACTACCGATCGTTTGTTTTTGTTTTTAGATCAAGCTTTGAGAAAATGTGAAGGAATTAGAATGCAAAAAGTATAAGGAGAAGTCTCAAGCAAAAAGGGAGAAAAAAGAATTAAGAAAGCTGGAAATTTACACTGTCAGTGTCTGGCACGACCAGTCAGTGTCTGGCACGACCAGTGCGTGATTCGGCACGACTAGTGCGCCTCTGGCACGACTAGTATGAACAGCCCTATGAAGCACCGTACAGAAAACGAAATCATGGATTTTAAGCATTCAAAAGAGAAAACGAAATCAACAGAGAAAACGAAAATAAAAAGAAGATGAAATCATGGATTTTAAGCAAGCATTCAAAATAGAAAACGAAATGCTTAAAATAGAAAACAAAAACAAAAACGAAATGGGAGAGATGATGGTTGGAATACCTGCTTTGATTATGAGATGGTTGTTGCTTCTTCTTTGTAAACCAAGTTGTTGGAGGTTGAAGGAGAGAAGAGAAAAGAAGGAGATAAGAGAGAAGTGAGGAGGTTTTCGGTTGTAAGTGAAAAAAATAGAACTTAGCGACGGATCCGTTGCGAGGGAATTTTAAATTAGCGACGGATCTGTTCATATCGCGTTTTCCAAGATCAGCACAACTGTCACGTCAGCGTTAGCGACGGACAGTAACGACGGAATTTTAAATTAGCGACGGATTGGGATTCTTACGCATTCCAATGTCTGCACAACAGTCACGTCAACATTAGCGACGGACCGTTAGTGACGGATTTGACACTTAGCGACGGATTTGATTTTTTTTTTAAAAAAAACGCGCCTACGTCATGTTTAGCGACGGATTTTATTTCCCTCGCTAATTTCCCTCGCTACGTAATTATTAGCGACAGATTTGATTTCCCTCGCTAATTTTCGTTGCTTATCCTGCGTTTTTTTTGTAGTGAGAGCATTTATGAGTGATACAAAAGCCTCAATCCAAACTCATGGTGCTGCCATCAGGAACTTGGAGAATCAGGTTGGACAATTAGCCACTGCTCTTTACCAAAGACCAAGTGGGTCATTACCATCCACCACAGAAGCTTCAATTTCACAAACTCTTGGGAAAGAGCAGGTCAATGCTATATCTTTGAGAAGTAAAAAAGATTCAAAAAAGCCATATGATACAGAAGATGAAGGTAAGGAAGAAAAAGAAAAAAAATGAAAAAAATAGAAAAGAAAATAATTCAACTGATGCTACAGCATCCAATGCTGGAGCATCTGATGCTGCAGCAGTACCATCACCAAAGTTTGTTCAAGAATACCCTCCTCCTTTTCCTCAAAGGCTGGGGATCGAAGACCCATGAAGACAAACAATTTGGTAAATCCTTAGAGGTACTGAAGCAAGTCCACATCAATGCTCCCTTGGTGGAAGAAAGTATGTTACAAAGTGAGGCTGCTGACAAGGAAACTTGGGAAAGAAAATATGAGTTAATGGAGCTGGAAGACTCAAGCCTCAAAGAAAATATTTCATCAATTGAGAGCCCTAAGGAGAGTGTTGGAAGAAGAAATGAATCAGAAGAAGAATGGAGTGTTAAAGAGATTGAGCCTAAACCAGACCCTAAAGAAACCCTCAACAAACAACCAACTCCCTCAACCCAATCCCCGCCTTACAAAGATCCAACTCCAACTTCTTCTCCCCAATCAGCTACCACCTCACCAACCAAAATACCACCCAACAGGCCTATACTGACACCCCCACCACAAAAATACACCAAAATTGAAGTGAACCATGCTGTAGCATCTGTTGCTACAGCATCTGCTGAATAAGTGAATGCTGCAGCAACTGCTGGAGTAACCAAGAAGATTCAAAGACAAGAGCTAAATAAAGGGGGACAAGTTCTTTTGTCCAACTCAAAGCTCAAAGTACTCCCTGAAAAGCTCAAATCTAAGCAGTCAGGACCTTTTAAATTGGTGAGAGTGTATCTTAATGGGGCAGTGGAATTGTTTGATGAAGCCATTAATTCCACATTCAAAGTCAATGGAAAAAGGGTGAAGCAGTATTATGGAGCACATGTGGTGAGGGACAAGGTCACCACAGAGTTACCAAAACTCTAACATGAGGCTTAGTTTAGCTAAAGACTATAAATTAAGCGCTACTGGGAGGCAACCCAGATTTTTAGGACTAATTGTGTTTTGTGTGTTTTTGTTTTTACTTTTGCATGTGTGAATGAGTGGTCTTGTGCAGATGTTGTTAATTATGTAGAATTCTGATGTTGTAGCACCATGTGCAGCAGCATGCGTAGCTGAAGATATCTGCCACAAGACTTAGTCTGGCTGAAGACTATTAAACCAAGCGCTACTGGGAGGTAGCCCAGAGTTTTAATCTAATAGTTGTTGTTTATATTTCTCTTTTTGATGTGCAGGAGTGTTCAAATTGCATTGGTGAAGTGAGCATTAACTGTGAGGAGGACATGCAAGGAGAGCCTGAGGAAGGAGCAAGGTGAGAAATTACAACAGAAAGCACTGAGTGGGCACTAGAACAACAACAGGTCAATGCTGAAGCAACCAATGCTGCAGCAACCAATGCTGCAGCATCCAAAGTTGCAGCATCCAATTATGCTGTGTTCACCAATCAGTAACTCTTCCCTCGTGTGTGTTAGTGTTCTATTGTTGTGTTGTTGTTAGTTGTTGTGTTTTTGTTTATGTTGTTTGTGTTGTCTTTTATTTCAAAAAAATCTGTTGGATGCTGTAGCATCAGTATTAGCATCCAGCAGCTGTGTACGTAGGATTTAAAAATTCTGTTGTGATAAATATTTTCAATTTCAGGATTAGTATCCAAAAGGTCTCTCCCATTAGCGTTTGCATGAGCAGTGGGGACACTTCTAGGTTTTAAGTTGGAGGGAGGACCTTCTGATTATTGTTTTGTTTAAATTAAAGGCATGATTAGTTGCACTTTCTATCCTTGCAGTAATAAATAATGTTTCTTTTTGGGCTAAATTTAATACTGATAAAGTGTATGTGTTGAGTAGCCTTGTTTGAACAATGATTAGTCTTATTGCTGCTCCCACACTTAAACTCTGAGCTTAGAAAGAAACTTAGCTAGCTAAAAATAATCTGATGCTAAGGCTAGTGCTAGTGAACCAAGATCAATGCCAAATTTCTACTAAAAAATTAGAATAGCATATGAAACTAAGTTTGAGGGTGCAACGGTTATATTAAGGCTTGAGTACTAAGACTGTAAAAGGCCAGTGTACTAAATAATAGGATCAAAAGAAAGAAAAGAGTGAATAATGCTATAGTTGCCTAAAAAAATCAAAAGAAAGAGAAAGAAAAACAAAAACAGAAAAACAAGGGCAATGCAGCAGGGTTGACTACTGAGTAGGGAGGCCATTTTGTGGAGACACTATTATGGTTTCAGTCAAAAGGTGGTCAGCCTAGAAAGAAAATATGAAAAAAGAAAGGATTTTAGCAAATAAAAAGTGCATTAACCAATAAAACTGAAATGCTTGAACCAGACCCTTTGTCATGCTTTGAAGCCCCTCAACACTTACGATGAAGTTGTTAGCCTATTTTACTTTTTGAAAAATCTTTGGCTTGATCAAAAGCAAACTACTCTTTCCAAGGCTAGGAGGACTTTTAAAACTAGCTAATAATTGATCTAAGTTCAGCAGTCACACACTCCCACAAATGAGCAGTAATAATTCTGAATGTTGTAAACAATGGTGTGTGTAACATCCTCAAAATAACTAGGCGAATTATTTGGATGTTAATCCAATAGGAATAATTTAGTGCTTGACTGGTAAATTATTGAGTGCTAAAATTATTTATTGGATGACATTAGATCGTTAACCGGACAATACGGGTCAAGGAAGTTTTGAAGTCGAAATAAGGGATTAAGATCAATACGGTAATTGGACCACGCTACCACTTATTTATTAATTAAATATGTGTGTGTGTGTGTGTGTATGTGTTTAAAGAAAGAAAAGAATAAAAGAGAAGAAAGAAAGAAGGGATACGCGCAGAAGAGGAAAAGAGAAGAAAAGAGAAGAAAAGAAGAGAAAGAAGAAGAGGAAAGGAGAAGAGGAAAGGAGAAGAGAAAGGAAGAAGAGGAGTGAAGCCCATCCCTCCAAAATTCATCATCTTCATCATCTCACTCTCCTCATCATAACCCAAGAGCTAGGTAAGATTTCATCCAATTTCTCCCCTTTTTGTGACCTACGAAATTTAGGGGGGTTTTGTTGGAAATTTGTTGAAATCAAGGATTGATAAGTTGTGTTGGTGATTGGGTTATGTTTAGGATCGAAGCTAGGAGCGGATTGAACGCGATTGGAAGCTCGAAACGAAGTTAGGAGCGGTTCGGTGTTGATTGGGTTCGATTCGGTGATTTTGACATCTCGGTGATTTCGGCTCGACAACGACTCTCGCTTCAAGGGTGAGTTTTACTCACGTTTAGGCTTATTCCGTTTTGAAATGAATTGTGTGACTTGGTTCCGAAAGATTTTGAGTTGAAAATGTTATTTTGAAATATATCGCGTTTTAACGAAATTCGTAATCGTTGAGTTTTTGATTGAATTGCTTGATTGTTTGATGTTGATTGGACTGGAATATTGCCTGGTACTGTCTGTTTTTGAGTTAGGAATCGATCGGGGCGAGTTTCGGATTGATCGGAAAGCAAATTTTCTTAAAACAGGCCATTTTTGGAATGCTGTCAAATGCACACGACCCGTGCGTCCCAGGGGCACGACCCGTGCGCCTGGTTCGGGTTCAGTGTTTTAAAATGTCTAACAGGGCGCACGACCCGTGCGTCCAGGGGCACGATCCGTGCGCCTAGTTCTGTCTAAAATTTTCAAAGTGCCCAAAATGATTCCGTTTCGATTCCAATCATTTCCTAATCCTTTCCTAACCCTTCTAAAATGATATTAGGCTTATAACGCTATGATTTTGGGTATGTTTAAAAAGGTTTTTATAAAATACTTTTGAAGTCGAAATTCTTTCGAAAAGCCGAACAATAGTATACGTGTGCGGATATGTTTTTATTGATAACAAAGCGGACTATGAGTCCTACGTGGTAAAGTATAACATAAATGAACTAAATGTTCATATGATTGTTGATATATATATATATATATATATATATATATATTATATCGAGTTTGGGTGACGACCCATGTGTAACATACTAGGCGGGGCAGTCATGATCCCCTTCCCTAGGCTCCATGCCAATGGGAGAATGTACTATTGGTAGGGGGGTTCACCGGGACTAGCAATGTTCTGCAGTCGGTGTTATGTTAAAGATTATTGTACGATACACCGGGATTAGCAATGTTCTGCAGTCGGTGCCGTACTTTGTTTGTTGTACGATACACCGGGATTAGCAATGTTCTGCAGTCGGTGCCGTACTTTGTTTATTTTACGACATACCGAGAGTAGCAATGTTTTGCAGTCGGTGTCGTGTTAAGTTATAAAAGAACTAATAACTGAACCGAGAGTGTTAGTAGGGGTCTCGGTAGAACTCACTGAGATTGTATCTCACTGTTTAAATGTTGTTGTTTTACAGATAAACAGGGACAGAAGAAACCTCAGAGGCACGAGTAGGTGGCCCCCGGGAAATGGATAATGACTTAGCTTTA
The DNA here is from genome assembly GCA_039519185.1 of Astragalus membranaceus. Lineage (NCBI taxonomy): Eukaryota > Viridiplantae > Streptophyta > Magnoliopsida > Fabales > Fabaceae > Astragalus > Astragalus membranaceus. The sequence goes on along the minus strand of CM076850.1, from coordinate 178,250,973 downwards.
TGTTTTAGTTTATTTTCCTTCTGTTGTCCATGTATCATAGCATTATGGCATTAGTGTCATGTTTATCTTTCATTCCGCTTTCTTGTATGATTCTGACTACCACAGTTGCTGACAGTTTACGGTCTGAGAACCGTATGGTCTTAATTGTGTATAAGACAGTTATGATTATATTTCAGCCAAAATTTTAGAGTGGTATTCAGTGTCCGAGCAGGAAATATTATCTCTAATGTGTGTTTAATGTGCACTTGGGTGTTTTTAACAAACTGAAATACCTGGGTGTTACAGTTGGTATCAGAGCGGTTCGACCTAGTCGGACTTAGCTATTAGAGTCTTTTACTTTCTTCAGTCGTGATTTTCTTAGTATGCTATTTGACATTGAGCTTGATCAACTTAATACTTTGTGCATATTTCGCAGAATCATGGCCAGAAGAGGTAGAGGAGTTCCCCCCTGCTACTGATCCACATTTTGATTGGATGCAAAATGTGATCGAGAACCAACAGAAAATGATGCAAGACATGATGCGTATGCATCAGCAGCAACAGATCCAACAGCAAAATGCTCAGCAGCATCAAGCACAAGAGCCACAAGTGAACCCAAGAAGAATTTTTACAGAATTCCTGAAAATGAAACCCTCTGAGTTCAGAGGTGGGCCAGATGTCATGAGAGCACAACATTGGCTAGATGACATTGAAAAGATCTTTCTAACAATGCAAGTGACCGATGAAGATAAGTTGAGGTTGGCATCCCATATGTTGAAGGGAGAGGCCAATAACTGGTGGACAAATGCTAGGGCCATGATGGAGACAATGGAAACTCCCCAGACTTGGGAAAATTTCCGAACATCATTTCTGGAACAATTCTTTCCCACGGCTATGAGGTTTGATAAAGAAAATGAGTTCTTAGCTCTCACACAAGGAGGCTTGACCGTGGGCCAATACACGGCTAAATTTGAAGAGTTGTATCAATTCTTCGGTTTAGCTGGATATGCCCCCAATGACCGATGGAAAACTGACAGGTATAAATATGGGTTGAGAGAGGATATCGCTCAAAGTCTAAGTTCTTTTCCGAAGACCAATTATGCAGCCATGGTTCAACAAGCTTATATTGCCGAAAGTGATTTGGCAAGATTGTATGCAAGTAGGAAGGCGTTCCATCAGAGTAAGAGGAACACTGGGTCATCTAGTTCTCAGATGGGTCCCAAGCATGACTCAGGCAAGAGTGGTAATTATAAAGGAAAGCAGGTGCAAACGGCAGACCAAATGAAGTTTATGAATTGTTTTAAGTGCGGAAGGTATCACCACGGCGGTTGTGCACAACGATCCGATAGATGCTATGTCTGTAATGAGGAAGGTCACTATGCAAATCAGTGCCCAACAAAGTAGAATTCCCAAAGGGCACCAAATGCTCCTGGTCAGGGGCGGATCAACACTTTGGATGCTCGGACCATCACACCAACTGATAATCTTCTGAGGGGTACGGGATCTCTTTTTAATAATTCAGTCAATATTTTATATGATTCCGGTGCAACTCACTGTTTTATCTCGCAAGCATGTGTGGATCGGTTGGGACTAGCATTGTCTGAGCTATCCGAACCGATAACTATTTTAACTGCTGCCAAGGGTCGTGTCCAGACCCAATCATTATGTGAAAATTGCCTACTTGTCATAGGCGACAGACAGTTTGTTGTGAAATTTATTTGCTTGCCTATGAGAAGCATGGACATTGTTCTGGGTATGAATTGGATGGCTGAAAATCATGTAACAATCAACTGTGCCGATCGAACTATTAGCTTCGCCTCCGAATCCGTAGGATTGACACAGGCAGATTTTGAAGCAACGATCTCTTACACCGAAGCAAGCCAGTCATTATTCCAAGGTGCGGAAGCTATTCTTATTATGTTGTCTGCATCTACTGAAACGGGTTTAGACTTGTCATCTATGCAAGTGGTAAATGAATTTCTAGATGTCTTTCCAGAAGAAGTTTCATCCCTACCTCCTGACCGAGAGGTAGAATTCTCAATAGAATTGATTCCTGGTGCGGGATCAATATCTATTGCTCCTTATAGAATGTCTCCTTTGGAATTGAAGAAATTAAAGTCCCAACTTGAAGAATTAATATCAAAGAGGTTCATCCGACCGAGTGCCTCTCCATGGGGTGCTCCGGTGTTGCTAGTTAAGAAGAAAGACGGAAGCATGAGATTGTGTATTGACTACCGTCAACTCAACAAGGTGACAATTAAGAACAAATATCCATTGCCAAGGATAGACGATTTGCTTGACCAACTTCGAGGTGCCGTGGTATTTTCAAAAATTGATCTGAGGTCGGGCTATCATCAAATAAAGGTGAGAGCCTTAGATATTCCGAAGACAGCTTTCCGTACGAGGTATGGACATTACGAGTTCGTAGTGATGCCCTTCGGTTTGACTAATGCTCCGGCAGTATTCATGGATTACATGAACCGAGTTTTCCACACATACATGGATCAGTTTGTTGTAGTCTTCATTGATGATATCTTGGTGTACTCTAAGACCATTGAGGATCATGTTCAACATCTCCGCATTGTTCTGAACGTACTCCGAGAAAAGAAATTGTATGCCAAGCCGTCGAAGTGTGACTTCTGGATGCCGGAAGTGAAGTTTTTGGGACACGTGATTTCCCAATCGGGAGTTGCGGTGGATCCCGGTAAAGTAGAAGCGGTGTTGAACTGGGAACGACCAACATCTGTCACTGAAATAAGGAGTTTCTTGGGTCTAGCTGGTTACTACAGGAGGTTTATTCAAGGTTTTTCACAATTGGTTCTTCCGCTTACTCGGTTAACTCGTAAGGCCCAACCGTTTATATGGGATACCGATTGTGAGGAATGTTTTCAAGAGTTGAAGGTTAGGTTGACTTCTGCTCCAATCCTAATTCTTCCAGATCCGTCTTTGGATTTTCAAATTTTCAGCGATGCTTCGAGGAAGGGTTTGGGATGTGTTCTCATGCAGGACCAACAAGTTGTAGCCTATGCCTCCAGACAGTTGAAGACTCATGAAGAGAATTATCCAACCCATGATTTGGAGTTGGCAGCTATTGTGTACGCACTGAAGATTTGGAGACATTACCTTTATGGGTCTCGTTTCGAAGTCTTTAGTGATCACAAAAGCTTGAAATATTTGTTTGATCAAAAGGAGTTGAATAACAGGCAGAGAAGGTGGGTGGAATTTCTGAAGGATTATGACTTCGAATTGAAGTATCATCCGGGAAAGGCTAATGTTGTAGCTGATGCACTAAGTAGGAAATCCATTCACATAGCAGAGTTTATGATGCATGAAATGAAATTGTTGGAATCCTTTAGGGACTTAAATTTGAATGCAAGATCAATGAAGAGCCGGTTAGTGTTGAGCCATATGAGGATCTCCAGTTCATTAAGGGATTCTATTCGCTTAGCGCAGGAAATTGATGTGAAGCTACAATCACAAAAAGTGTTGCCAGACTTTACCGAAGATAGTGATGGAGTGATTTGTTTCAACGGTAGGATCTATGTGCCCGATAATGAAGATATTAAAAAGCAAGTGCAAGAGGAAGCACACCGAAGTTTGTTTTCCGTACATCCTGGATCCACCAAGATGTATAGAGATTTAAAGCAGATGTATTGGTGGCATGGAATGAAGTTAGAGATTGCTGAATTCGTATCTCAATGCTTAACTTGCCAAAGAGTTAAGATAGAACATCAGAAGCCTGCTGGTCTGCTACGGCCACTCGACGTGCCAGTGTGGAAATGGGAAGACATTTCCATGGATTTCGTAATGGCGTTGCCAAGGTCTCAAGCCGGTAACGACTCCATTTGGGTAGTTGTAGATCGGTTAACCAAATCAGCTCATTTTATTCCAGTTCGTTCGAGCAGTAAAGTATCCAAGTTAGCTGAGGTGTATTTAAAGAACATAGTAAGGTTACATGGGGTTCCTACCAGTATAGTGTCGGATCGAGATCCGAAATTCACTTCTCGATTTTGGAAAGCTCTGAATGAAGCATTGGGGACTAAAGTACTTCTTAGTACCGCTTATCACCCGCAGACAGATGGTCAGACCGAGAGGACTATCCAGACATTAGAGGATATGCTTCGGGCTTCGGTACTTGATAACGGGAAGAAATGGGAGGATCATCTTCCATTGGTAGAATTCTCTTACAACAACAGTTATCATTCCAGTATCGGAATGGCACCTTTTGAAGCCTTGTATGGTAGGAAATGTAGAACTCCATTGTGTTGGTGGGAAGTAGGTGAGAACCGATTGTTAGGACCCGAGATGATTCATGACACTACTGAAAAGATCCGCCAGATCAGGGAAAGAATGAAAGCTGCTCAAAGTAGGCAAAAGAGTTATGCCGACAAAAGGAGAAGGCCGTTAGAGTTTGAGTCAGGCGATCATGTGTTTTTGAGATTATCACCAACAATTGGCACAGGTAGGGCATTACGGGTGAAGAAACTCAGTCCTCGGTATATTGGGCCCTTCCAAATTATCGAGCGAGTCGGGCCTCTTGCATACCGTATTGCTTTGCCTCCGCCATTGTCAAATCTGCATGATGTATTCCATGTGTCTCAGTTGCGGAAGTACATTCCTGACCCAAGTCAACCGTTAGATTTTGAAACGATTGACCTTCGACCGGACTTGTCTTTCCAACCTCATCCAAGTTACATGATGGAACGTGGCGAGAGGACACTACGGACGAAGTCAATTCCCATTGTCAAGGTGGTTTGGGATGGTTTTTCCGTCGAGGAAGCTACTTGGGAGTTGGAGGAAGACATGCGGACTCAGTATCCGTATTTGTTTTCTTGAGGTACGTTGTGTTTAATTTTGAGGACAAAATTCTTTTAAGTGGGAGAGAATGTAACATCCTCAAAATAACTAGGCGAATTATTTGGATGTTAATCCAATAGGAATAATTTAGTGCTTGACTGGTAAATTATTGAGTGCTAAAATTATTTATTGGATGACATTAGATCGTTAACCGGATAATACGGGTCAAGGAAGTTTTGAAGTCGAAATAAGGGATTAAGATCAATACGGTAATTGGACCACGCTACCACTTATTTATTAATTAAATATGTGTGTGTGTGTGTGTGTGTGTGTGTGTGTGTGTGTGTGTGTGTGTGTGTGTGTGTGTGTGTGTGTGTGTATGTGTTTAAAGAAAGAAAAGAATAAAAGAGAAGAAAGAAAGAAGGGATACGCGCAGAAGAGGAAAAGAGAAGAAAAGAGAAGAAAAGAAGAGAAAGAAGAAGAGGAAAGGAGAAGAGAAAGGAAGAAGAGGAGTGAAGCCCATCCCTCCAAAATTCATCATCTTCATCATCTCACTCTCCTCATCATAACCCAAGAGCTAGGTAAGATTTCATCCAATTTCTCCCCTTTTTGTGACCTACGTTTAGGCTTATTCCGTTTTGAAATGAATTGTGTGACTTGGTTCCGAAAGATTTTGAGTTGAAAATGTTATTTTGAAATATATCGCGCTTTAACGAAATTCGTAATCGTTGAGTTTTTGATTGAATTGCTTGATTGTTTGATGTTGATTGGACTGGAATATTGCCTGGTACTGTCTGTTTTTGAGTTAGGAATCGATCGGGGCGAGTTTCGGATTGATCGGAAAGCAAATTTTCTTAAAACAGGCCATTTTTGGAATGCTGTCAAATGCGCACGACCCGTGCGTCCCAGGGGCACGACCCGCGCGCCTGGTTCGGGTTCAGTGTTTTAAAATGTCTAACAGGGCGCACGACCCGTGCGTCCAGGGGCACGATCCGTGCGCCTAGTTCTGTCTAAAATTTTCAAAGTGCCCAAAATGATTCCGTTTCGATTCCAATCATTTCCTAATCCTTTCCTAACCCTTCTAAAATGATATTAGGCTTATAACGCTATGATTTTGGGTATGTTTAAAAAGGTTTTTATAAAATACTTTTGAAGTCGAAATTCTTTCGAAAAGCCGAACAATAGTATACGTGTGCAGATATGTTTTTATTGATAACAAAGCGGACTATGAGTCCTACGTGGTAAAGTATAACATAAATGAACTAAATGTTCATATGATTGTTGATATATATATATATATATATATATATATATATATATATATATATATATATATATATATATATATATATATATATATTATATCGAGTTTGGGTGACGACCCATGTGTAACATACTAGGCGGGGCAGTCATGATCCCCTTCCCTAGGCTCCATGACAATGGGAGAATGTACTATTGGTAGGGGGGTTCACCGGGATTAGCAATGTTCTGCAGTCGGTGACGTACTTTGTTTGTTGTACGATACACCGGGATTAGCAATGTTCTGCAGTCGGTGCCGTACTTTGTTTATTTTACGACATACCGAGAGTAGCAATGTTTTGCAGTCGGTGTCGTGTTAAGTTATAAAAGAACTAATAACTGAACCGAGAGTGTTAGTAGGGGTCTCGGTAGAACTCACTGAGATTGTATCTCACTGTTTAAATGTTGTTGTTTTACAGATAAACAGGGACAGAAGAAACCTCAGAGGCACGAGTAGGTGGCCCCCGGGAAATGGATAATGACTTAGCTTTATGTTTTAGTTTATTTTCCTTCTGTTGTCCATGTATCACAGCACTATGGCATTAGTGTCATGTTTATCTTTCATTCCGCTTTCTTGTATGATTCTGACTACCACAGTTGCTGACAGTTTACGGTCTGAGAAACGTATGGTCTTAATTGTGTATAAGACAGTTATGATTATATTTCAGCAAAAATTTTAGAGTGGTATTCAGTGTCCGAGCAGGAAATATTATCTCTGATGTGTGTTTAATGTGCACTTGGGTGTTTTTAACAAACTGAAATACCTGGCTGTTACAGTGTGTGTGTGTGTGTGTGTGATGCCACAACATCCAATGTTGTCGCATCATGCGTGTGTGTGTGTGTGTGAAGTGTGAATCTGAAAATTGGGCCCAATGAGATCATTTTTGAAAAACTGTTTGATTTAGGGAAGCAACTAATTTTGTTCTTGTATTCTCTTTGTGTATATTTTGTTTGTCATTGTCAAGTGTCATTGCTTGAGGACAAGCAATAGTTTAAGTACGGGGGTGTGATAACTCTATTTTATATAGAGTTTTTATGCTTCTAAGACTTAAATCAACGTGACTTCTAAGTAATATTGTTGTTAAAGTAGTTAATATGTGTTGTTTAGAGTAAAAGAGGGTTAGGAACTGATTTGGGATCATTTGGCACTTTTAGTGCCCCATGTTGTATTTTAGTGTGTTTGTTCAATGCTACTTGCCCCAGCATCATTAGCAGTCAAATGCCCCAGCATTCGTGACAGACTAAAATGCCCCAGCAATCTGGTGATGATGTCATGATGACCCAAGCAAGAGTAAGTGACCCAAGTGGATCATCTCAAGCTCCACTTTATGAGACATAATAGCTTGTAAGTTGCACCTTTTTAGGACACTTGTCAATTCGTTATAGGATCTCTTCTCTTTAATAAAGCAAAGATCAAATCACACTTTTGAGACAATTGGGAAAAGTAAACCCTAACTTCATCTCAAAGTAACCTTGGTGCCCAAGACAACTCCACTCCAAGAGGCCTATAAATACACCTCCTTCTCCTCATTTGAAGATATACCAAGTTAGAGAATTAGAATCACTTAAACTTCATAGGTATGAAGGAGGGAGAGAAATTGACAACTTCTCTCTCTACTTCTACACCATTTCGTGTTGCTGTTTGATTGCTGTGAGGTGAATGCTGAAGCATTACTAGGCGGATTTTTGCAAGGGAACTTCAACCGTGTAATTCTTTCTTTATTTTCGTCCATTTGTATTATCAAACATATGAACATGGTTATCTCTGTTTGTATGTGCTCAGTAATGTCGAGTATGAGCTAAACTTCTCTAGTTGTGATGCTTTATATAGAGTGATGTTGTGGGTACTTCATATACATGGGTGAACTTATTTAGAGCTTAGACATAAGATTTGTAATGAAACTCTGACATTAGTTGCTGAAAAGCACGCATCAATTGCTACAACATCCATTGCCGGAGCATCAATTGCTACCGCATCCATTGCAGGAGCATCATATATAACATAATGCTGTCAAAAGTCTTACTTATTGAAGAGCATTCCAACTATCTTTCTCACGGGTAGCAATTCTATCCAGGAACAATATCCAAGTAAAAATTAACGGCTTTGATGGGACGTCGTTTTTCCAGAGTTTCTACAAGCCTCGGCCTGCGAAAAAGCCAGCCTGCCACCTGTACCTCACCAAACCAATGTTTGTCCAGCCTTCTACCTTCCCCTTAAATTACTATGTCCCTCCACCATAATGAGCTCCCCTTTAAACTCCTAACCAGTCCATCTCCGCGCGCTGAACCATGATGGTGCCAATCCATACCTGCTTACGAGTAATTGTTTCCATAAAGAGTTGTCATTCCCGTCAAGATATCTCCACCTCCACTTAGAAAGAAGTGCTAAATTAAAAGCCTCTAAGTTTTTTAACCAAAGACCTCCAAATATTTTGGGAGTGCAAACAATATCCCAATTGACCCAAGCCAACCTTTTGTTCTCCTCGTCACCTCCCAAAAAGAATCTTCTTGGCTAAAGTGCTCCCGGGGTCCCTTATCTTTATTTAAAGTAACGAATTAGTCCTTTATGTTTTTTTTGTCCCAAACAAGTCCTTTATCTTTCAAATTTTTGACACATAAATCCTTTTCCGCTAACAGTGTTGATTTATGTGTCAAAAAAAAGGATTTATGTGTTAAAAATTTGAAACATAAAGAACTGATTTGGGATAGAAAAAGATTTATGTGTTAAAAATTTAAAACATAAAGGACTGGTTTGGGACAAAAAAAAGATAAATGACCAAATCGGTACTTTAAATAAAGATAAGGGACCCCGGAAGCACTTTAGCCAATCTTCTTTGTAATTTGACAATCTCGCCTAACACTTTTTTTGGAGCTTTATAGAAGGAGAAAAAATAAAGAGGTAAGGAACATAATACCGAATTGATCAAGGTTGCTCTCCCAGCTATCGAAAGTTGTCTACTCTTCCAATCATAGTTTTAAAAACCGGCTCGGCCCGGCCGGTCGGATCGGTCGAACTGGGAACCGGGGGGTAACCGAGCCGGGCAGGATTATGGATCGGATATGCAGCAAACCGGTGAAAACCGGGGTGACTCGGCCGAGTTTTGCAAAAATCGGTGACCCGGCGAACCGATGAAAACCGGCGTGACTCGGCCGAGTTGTGCATTTTTAATTTTTTTTTATCAAAACGACATCGTTTAATCTGTTTCTTTTGCTCTTTTTCATCTTTTTCTTTTCCATTATTGCATTATCAGCAAAAACAAGCATCATATTTGTTGGGTACATATTAATTTGTGTGATCTAAAATAGATTAATATTATGTATGAATAAATTTAAAAATATTAATAAATTAAGATATTAATTTTTATATTTTAGTAGATATAAAATAAACATAGTTATTACTTTTACAGGTACGAAATTTATATTATATACTATATAGGTCTTGAAAATTCGGGAAATAGAGACTGGGTCTGAGTCATGCGGTCCCGGTTTTGGTCATGCGGTTCAACTGTCGACCCATCGATCTGACCTTTGACCCAGTGACCCAGTACCTTTACCGAGTCGGTCACCGTTTCGAGTTTTAAAACAATGGTTCCAATTATTGATGTTGTCATAACTCGTAATTGTATACTTTTATTATGGGTCCGTAGAAGTTCTGACAACAAATTTGGGGTTAACGGTATACAATAGGCCAGTTTTGTCGTTGCCATGTCATTATGCTTGTTGTTTTTGTTGATTTACACCATGTTGCCAACTTTGCATCTAGATATCTTTATCGCTTTGTGCCATCGCCATATCGTCCATCCTCCCTCTCTTCCATTTAATCCATCTTAGTCACCCTTTTCTGGCTAGCTCTGCATCGACTGTAACCACTCCAGACTACCCCACCCCAAGATCCGCCACCACCTTAACCTTTGTTTTTGATTGGTTATGTATCAGTTCGAAAATCATAAACTTATGTAGATTGTAGTGTAATTTTTTGATAGAATTAAGAAAAATGCTTATTCTAGCGAAAGAAAATTTTTGCAAAGCCTCACGATGTGTTTTATTGGTCAGTCAATCTAACATTTTCTGTAAATGTAGATTTTACAATTATGTAATTTGCCAAACGTAAAACATGTGTATGTTCGAGAGCTTCACGAAGAGAATCATCGCGATATATTGTGTACTACATTGTCACGTTAGACCAAATATAATAGCTATTCAATGAACCAAAAACTACGCCGTTTCTTATAAAGTTGACTGAAAGTAGTAATACTCTAGAATTAAATATTAATTAATTTTAAAAGAGGTGTTTGGTAGTAGAAATGGGGCGTGTATTTAATATTCCCGTAACACAAAGTTAATTTGCTCGGGCCCAAGCAAGGAATCCTCCACTCCAGGCAGCAACTGCCGCGGTTCGAATTGATTCACCACCCACAGAGTCGTAGACGTTCGTTGTCGCTGTTCAGACAGACAGTTGCTGAATGGCCGGCTCTTCTTCTTCTTCTTCTACTTCGATCATGGATAATCTCTTCCAGCGCACGCTGGAAGATCTAATCAAATCCATGCGCCTCCAGCTAGTAGGAGAATCAACCTTCATCTCCAAAGCAATAGAAGAGATCCGTCGTGAAATCAAATCAACAGACACGCAAACCAAATCCACCGCTCTTGAAAAACTCTCTTACCTCTCCGCCATCCACGGCGTTGACATGTCATGGGCCGCCTTCCACGTCGTCGAGGTAATGTCTTCTTCTCGCTTCTCCCACAAAAGAATTGGTTACCACGCAGCATCCCTCTCCTTCCACGATTCCACTCCTGTTCTTCTTCTCATCACTAATCAGCTTCGCAAGGACCTCTCTTCTACGAATCCCTTCGACGCTTCCCTCGGCCTCCATTCCCTCGCTACTATCGCCACTATTGATCTCGCGCGTGATCTCACTCCCGAGGTTTTCAAGTTGTTATCCACTTCTAGGGTTTCTGTTAAGAAGAAAGCAATTGCAGTTGTTTTGAGAGTTTTTGATAAGTTTCCCGACGCCGTTAGGGTTTGCTTTAAACGATTGGTTGAGAATCTAGAAAGTTCTGATCCTCAGGTTATCACTGCCGTGATTGGAGTTTTCTGTGAGCTCGCTTCTAAGGATCCTAGGTCTTATCTCCCGTTGGCACCAGAGTTTTATAGGATTTTGGTTGAGTCTAAGAATAATTGGGTTCTAATTAAGGTTTTGAAGATATTTGCTAGGTTGGCTCCTTTGGAACCTAGGTTAGGGAAGAGAATTGTTGAACCTGTTTGTGAACATATGAGGAAATCTGGAGCGAAATCGTTGGTTTTTGAGTGTGTGAGGACTGTGCTTACTAGTTTGAGTGATCATGAGTCTGCTGTTAAGTTGGCAGTTTCAAAGGTTAGGGAGTTGTTGGATGATCAGGATCCCAATCTTAGGTATCTTGGGCTCCACGCACTATCGGTTGCTGCGCCGAAGCACTCATGGGCGGTGTTGGAGAATAAGGAAGCTGTGATTAAATCTTTGAATGATGAGGATTCCAATATTAAAATCGAGTCTCTGCAATTGTTGATGGCCATGGTCTCTGAGAGCAATGTGGTAGAGATATCTAGGGTGTTGCTTAATTATGCATTGAAATCTGACCCGGAATTTTGCAATCAGATATTGGGTTCTATTTTAAATACTGGTGGAAGGAATGTGTATGAGATCATTGTTGACTTTGATTGGTATGTGTCTCTTTTGGGAGAAATGGCCACTATTCCTCATTGTCAAAAGGGTGAAGAAATTGAGAACCAGCTTATTGATATTGGCATGAGAGTTAAGGATGCTAGGTTGCAGCTTGTTCGGGTGGCTCGCGATCTGTTGATTGATCCTGCATTGTTGGGTAATGTGTACTTGCATAGGATATTGTGTGCTGCTGCATGGGTTGCTGGAGAGTATGTAGAGTCCACAAGCGATCCATTTGAAGTCATGGATGCCCTCCTACAGCCTCGGACTAATCTCTTGCCACCATCTATAAGAGCAGTTTATATTAATTCTGCTCTTAAAGTTTTGAGTTTTTGCCTTGACTGCTACCTTAAACAAGATGAAGAAGGCACTGCATCCTCATATTGTGCCAATTTGGCTGGCAAACAGTCAGAATCGGATGTTGTAAAAGAAAACACTGAAGCTCCTGAATTGGCAACAACATGTGAAGGTTCAAATTTTGAACAGGATGAGGGCTTTAACCCGAGGAATTCAGCTGAATCTTCTGAAGATCTTTCTATTGAAAATGACACAGATACAGTTGCCACTCTTTCTTCAAAGAAGAATTTCACGCATGAATCTATTGTAAGCCTGTTAAATCGATTGGACTTAATCTTTGCTCCACTAACAGCAAGTCAGGATGTTGAGGTACTGGAAAGAGTGCAAAATGTAGTGGCCTTTGTTCAGTTGATTAAAGCAGAAATAATTGATAACTCAGGTCAGAATGTGGACAAGAAATATACTCAAGTTTCAGATATTATCAAATCAATCCGTGGTGCTTTTTCCATAGAACTCGGTCCAGTCTCAATAAGTGCACAGGGAAGAGTTGCTGTACCAGATGGATTAGTTCTTATAGAGAATCTTGACGACTTAAAAACAATATGTGGTGATATTGAACTACCTTCATCAAGTTCGTTTTCAATAGGAGGTCCTAATTTTGCCGCCACTTGGGATGCCTCTTCATCTAATCTTCTGAAAAATGAAGAGTCGGGGCCATCAAATGAATCCACATCCTTGCTTGAACACCGTAAGCGGCATGGATTATATTACCTACCTTCAGAGAAGAGTGAGACTGTTGCAGATGATTACCCCCCTGCAAATGACCCAAAGTCAAATATTAATGTAAATGATGAAGCTGCTGAGCTAACCAAGCTGACAGAGCAATCACTTCATTTGAAGAAAAGGACAAGCCAAATGAAGCCGAGGCCTGTAGTGGTGAAATTGGATGATGGAGATGTGGCACCAATTTCAATCAAAAGGCCAGAGCCAAGGGTTGACGATTCTCTTTCTGGTGCCATAAAAGATGTTCTTCTTGGAAGTGAAACCAGTTCAAGTTTCTCTCGAAGCGATCGTCTTGATAAATCATCAACTAGGCGAAAAGAGAGAAAGCAAGTCGGTACTGATCTTCCATCTGAAATGAAAGAAAATCTAGGCGATGCAGAAAAGCCTGATACAGAAAACCCAAGCAAAAATAAAGAGAGAAGACGGAGAGGTAAAGAGAAGGTCGTTGAAGGGGAAGAACCTGATCAGAGGGGAAAGAAAAAGAGTAGCCACCGCCATGGAAGGCGTAAAACACATCAAAGAGCCAATTCACCCTTAAATGTGGTTTCCCAAACACCGGTAATTCCTGATTTTCTTTTGTAGCAGTAAAGGATATTGTTTTTGATTCATCATCACCTGTTGTTATTGACTGAGGCTGTTTACTTGTATTTTTAGTGTTGAGCCCTTCCATTCTGTAGATTTTTTGTGAATAAATATATTTTGCCATTGCTTATAATATCTTGGTATTGTGTTATTTCCTTGTTGTCTGTTTTCTGTACATGTCAATGATGTCATAGAGTGAGCGTTTTTAAGAAGTGAATTTTCAAGTTGGATGTTGTGGCTTCCCTTTGTTTTTCTTGATATCTGTACGACTTGCGAATTGAAACTTTTTACATTAGATTTTAGCCTTGCTTCTTGAAGTTCTCATGCTCTCAGTATAAGCTGGAAAACACCACTGGTGGATATTTTTACTATTTTGTATCATTAAGAGTAAAATGTTTAATTGTGTCAAAAAAAAAGAGTAAAATGTATAATGTTTAATGTTTTTGAATTATTGAGGGAAATGCTATCAGTGTTTATGCTGTAAGAAAGCGTGTGTTAATGATAATCATTCACTGATTTAACAATACACAGTGTACTATATTTATAGAGGAAGCACCTTCGAGAGTAGTTAGATTCCTCTTCTAAAAAAAAGGTAGTTAGATTCCATAGTAACTAACTAACAGTGGCGTTGGCTGTTTTAATCTGAGCTGTGGATGAGTCATTTATTTTTTGTCGAAACTAGCAACAAATGTTTATAAAACCTAATTTTATTAATCCATTTAAAATATTATGAACTCATCTCTCTCTTCTAGATTTCTCAATTTTGGAAGGAAGCCTTCTCTAAACAAGTAAATTTTAAAAGAATTTCTCTAATATCTTTCATTTTTCTCTAAACAAACACTATGTTATTTAATTGTAAAATAATACAATATAAAAATGTTTAAAAATATGAAACTAGAAATAACATAAAAAAGTTGAAACACATAAAAATGAAGATATTATTTTGAATTACTAAGTGCTTTAACTATCATACCCCACAAACGGGATTAGGCTATACTGGCCCAACAACCACATAAATCATTGTCTCGCTTTTCTTCTTTTTTCTTTATTATGTTTTGCGTTATATCCATATCTATTGCCATAACATAATTTTAAAAAGGGTTTGCATCAGATTTTGGTTTTGATTCCATTAAACTTTTTGCGGCTTTCATCCTCCAAAATATAAAATCGCCATAATTAGTTCCTATTGTCAAAATGTATTCAGTAAGTTTTGGATCATGGAAATTCACGTAGGCATTTGTGTTGGCACACAATAATGCACATCAACACCGAGGGGTTGATCTAGTGGAGTATGATAGGAGTTGTATTCGAGAGGTCTCGGATTCAACTCCCTACTGATTCTTTTGGGGTGAAGTAAATGTAATTACTTTCGTAAGTGGACTAGGGCGTCATCTCCTCAGTCCTCACCCTAAAATTTTTTGTACCAAAAAAACAATAATGCACATCTGGCCAATCAAAATGCATACAACCTTTGACCAAAAAAAAATGCATACAATCTTTTTCATTCTCTTTCCCTCTCTGGCACACGCTAATCTCTCTCCTTTCTACGGGCTTTTATGGAATGCTCATGATGCCAACTTTCTGTTTACACCACCAAAGGAAGTTGTTTTCTTTTTTTCTTCCTTTACTATCTAAAGTCAATTAGTGAATAACTTATATAAGTAATGATATGACCACCATGAAGTTGGAAGATATGATAGCCAAGCACTCGAAGCCTTGTTTCTTTGTTTTTTTCCTACACTTTCTAATTAACCTTTTTCACCAACAAAGATTTGTCGATACCAAACGGAATCTGTCTTTGCACGTTACATAAAGCACCCAAGTTGTGTTGCGCCACCAAATATTTCGGTCGTATTCAGGAGATGAGACTTAAATATTTACTTGGGGAAGAAAAAAAGGGTACCTGTGATGTTTTTTTAGTATGTAACGAGTAGCGAGCATCACCTATAAAACTCACACATATAAAGTGAGATCTCGTGTTCGGACTTGGGAACTACGAAAAATGTTCAGCCTAATAATATTAGTTTTGACAGTTGTGTTAGACCTTACGAATAGAGTACATGTGATATGGCCTCATGATTAATAGGTACATAAATTGTGATTGGTAGTAGTTGTAAAAGCCTATACACATATTGTGTATATAAATTAAACTCTAATTAATAGGTACATTCTTCATAATTCATAATTATTACATTCCTGACTAATCCTCGTACTATCTGAAATCTCATGATTATTACAATATTCCTCTTGTAAACATTAAAACTTAACTAATGTTGGATATTCCCAGCATGTTAAATTAACTGATCACGTTACATTTTCCTCACATATTCAGTGGAGCTGGCCTTAATTTTCACCATGAAGTTTGCATATTAATCATGATACGACACAAATGCACGCTCAGAATTGCACAAAATGCAATATTTGTTCTTTTAGTGGAGTGACCATTTGCAACCTGGTTATCGCAATCTAATGCTGTATATTAGTGGGTCTAAACTCTAACCCTATGTTTGGATGGAGCATTTTTAGGAGGTAATGTAATTTTTGAGGGGAATTCAAATATTTTAGTTCAAAATTTTGAACTAAAATATTTGAATTCCCCTCAAAAATTACATTACCTCCTAAAAATGTTCCATCCAAACATACACTAAAAGAAATTTGCCATATATTATTAACAAGCACGTTAACAAAAAGGATGATATTGATAGTGGAGGAGGGGGGCTAGGAATCAAAATGGCCTAAAAACAGTATATATTATATAATCCCATGTAGGTAGTTCAGTTGGCGAGCTAAGGGATACCGAAGGAGTGCACCAAAGAAGTGCAAGAAGGAGGTCCCGAGTTCAAACCCCGAAAACTAACATTTCCCTACCCTCACTGACCTTGCTTATAAAAAAAAAAGTATATATCATATAAATATATGACGTTAAAGTTACATAGGTTGGGATTGATTATTGAAGCAATGGATAAGGAATCTCCAACTAAAGTGAAATTGAAACCATAAAGGTCCAAACATAACCCTTAGTGGATCGATCCATCGAGTAAAAGGACATGTCAATCAATATTTTAATGGCAAATGTGTGCCATAGCTGTGTCTAACACATGCCAGGATTAAATTACTTTGCTTTCTTTCTTTCTTTTTGTTGTATTGCTTTCAACGTCCTCAGGAATTTTTAGATAAAGTCTTTGAACTAAAACCATCTGTAATTGGATCTTGAACTTTTTTTATAAGCAATAGGATTGTATTAATATTAGTACACTTGGAACAAGATGTGGCAAGGCCTTTATAAATTATACCTGTTGAGAAAGCATACCATAGTCCATATACATACGATTGGGTGAAACCGGTTCTTGGTGCAAACCTCGCCAAAAAGAGGATCCATACTCTCAAAAACTCACAACTGGGAGAAATTCAAATTATGATCAAAAGTTCCTACACCATTTTTGATCTAGTCTTTATATAGATCTTCTAGTAGATAAAGCACATGAACATTCTTAGACAAACCCAAGTTCATGGCCTACAAAGCCTACACGCCTAGCTTATAATATAGGGTAGCTACGACCTAATTAAGAACAAAGGCACAAACAAGTTTAACTACGGGTCAAACTAGTTTTATTACATTTTAATTGAAAATGAAACAACTAAGATTTTCCTAAAATCATTAACATGAAATTGTCCTTGATTTTCTTCTCATTCTCCATTCTTGGTCCTCGTCACTTAGTCTCTAAATCCACCCCCCCTTTTTTTTATCAAATGAGCCAATTTCATTAATATAATAGGCCAAGCCCAAACCGATTACATTCAAACGAGAGAAACATTAAGTGGGCTAATACATAGGGAGCCCAACCCGAGGAAAGCGGAAATATAAACAAAGAAACCCACAATAAACCACTTACACGCAAAAGGCGAAGAAAGCCAACCACTACACTTAGGAAATCTACCCTGCAGCCCTAAAAGTGGAAAACAAACCCTATCCTTCCAACACCTTCAATCCTAGATCAAATTCACTCTGGTTTCTCCGCAGCAATCAAGGACTCCAGAGAAGGAGGAGGATCAAGCAACCAGTTTTGAGGCAGAAATGAGGAGGCGGCGAGTTTAGCGACAAGATCCGCCACACAGTTACCATTTCTATTGATCCACGTGAACCCCTCAAAAGTAAAGCAAATTTCCATTCTTTGAATATCCTTAACAATGTGCTCAATTTCCCTTCTAACTGAATTTCCCCTGCACACCTCAACCAAGTCCATGAAACCAGGTTCAAACAAGACACACATGAGGTTCAAGTTCACCACCAATGAGAGAGCATCACACAAGGCGAGGGCTTCAACATCCAGAGCATAAGATGCAAATATCTTAGAGGTAAAAACCCGATACTAGCTCCCCATTTGCATTTCTACACACAATACCAATATTCATTTTTCTTGTGCTCGAGTCAAATTGAGCATCAGAGTTGATTTTAATAACATTGACACACAAGGGTCTCTAGGGCAGGGAAACCCTAACAAAAGGGGGGAACTTGTTACTCTAGGTTTTGGGAGGGGCTTACTTGTCATGAACTCATAGCAGAGGGAGTTCACAACAAATAGGATCTCCTTAGGGTTAAGGTTCTTATCCTTAAAGAACTTGAGGTTTTTTGGCTTTCCAAATCATCCACAAGGTATACAGAGCAACTGAAATAAGAGAAACATTATCAAAATCATAGGCCACGTCAAATTCAAATAAATAGTCAAGCCACACATTGATGCTAGTAGTGTTGCTAACAGTAGGGACAGGGCAAATTTGAAGACCAAACCACATAAGTGTTGTCTAGGGGCATAGTAAGAACTAGAGGTGTCAATTTGGCCCCAAGCCCCAAGCCCAGTCCCATTGGCCCCCTAATTTAGCCCCAAATTTTTCAGCCCCCTATTAATGGGGCTTTTTTTAGCCCCAACCCACATTTTAAATTTTTTAGTGGGTTGGGGCCAAGGCTTTGTGGGTTGGCCCCCAATTTTTTTTGATCATTCTTTTCTCACTACTTACACCTCTCTTTCATTCTTTTACCCCATTCCTCTTCTCCATCACTCTCACCACCACCTCATTCTCTCTCTCACCATAACCATCACCACCATCACCATCTCCCACTCACCACCACCACCACCTCCTTTTTCTTCTCACCACTACCTCCTTTATATTTTTAAAACATAAAAAATCTCTTACTAAAAAAATATTTTTATTAGTAAAAAATTACATTTAAACATCATTTTAATATATTTTTATACTTCAGATTTTTTTATTTATATTTTTAATATCTGTAAATGTATAAATATAATATAATAGTTATAATATATATATATATATATATATATATATATATATATTTATATTTAAATATGGAGGTGGTGCCGGGCGGCTCTCCGGCAGCCACACGACGGCGTTCCCGCTACCCCACGGCGGCGCTTCGGCGACCCCACGGCGGCCGAAGGCGGCGCTCCGATAACGCCTACGGCAGCGGACGACGGCGCCTCGCGACCTCACGGCGGCGCTCCGGCAACCCACACGGCGGCGGGAGGCGGCGCTCCTTTTGTTCCTTCCTACCAATAATTAAGGATTGAAGATAAGAAAGCTACGCTTCAAGGATATTATAGCAAAATCCAGTAAGCAAATCATCAACGGACACCAGCTTTAAATCCGACTTGGTATTAGTCCATGCTACTTTCCTTACATTTTCTCACTTCTCTTACGCACTGATGCTTCTGTTACAAAAAATCTTCATACATCTTATATTTACCCTATATTATATATATTATAATATACATATATATAAATAATATATTATATATTATATAAATATAAATATATATATATATATATTATTTAGTTTCTGAATTTGAAAAAAACTGAAAAACTGAAATTGATTTTTTTTGTTAAAAAGTATTGTTATAATTATCCGATGGATTTAAAAAATATATTGGATGGATCACAACCATCCACAAAATTAAACAAAAAATTAAGGGCCTTGGGGCTGGCCCTGGCCCACTGGGGCTTGGGGCCATGTGGGCTTATGAAATGTGGGCTTTTTGGCCCATGGGCCTTTTGGCCCTAGGGCCACGTGGGGCTGGGGCTGGGCTGGCCCATATGGGCCAAATTGACAGCTCTAGTAAGAACATGTGTTGAAGAAACTCATCCTCCACTCTACAGATTGGGCATAGAGAATCCTTAGAAATCTTCTTCTTAGCCAAGTTAAATCTAGCGGCCATAACATTATGTTTGATTCTCCAAGTGAAATGCTTTATCCTTTCAGGAGTATAAGCCATTAGAAATATCATGCAATAATTGACATCACATATGCTATTGGAAAATGAGTAAGAAATGACTTTATAATTAAGTGACAACTCAAGTATTCTAGAGTTTTGTCAAAAAGGATATGATGGAAAAATGATTCAGATCCTCTCTATTGAGAGAGAGAGGTTGCGAACCCACGAGAGGGGTTGTCTTACGCGGCGGCCGCCGTGCCTGGTGTCCCGGCCGATCTGCTCCAGCTGGTAGGGCGGGCATTCGTTGAAGACCCCTGGTCCACCGCTGATCGTGACGCGCTGCTCTTTCCGGAGGTGGCAGTCGTCCCTTCCTCGGTGAATGCTCCGCCTTACGTGGTGGCGGCCATGGTCGGGGGATGGGTGGATCCGGTTGGTTTCGGTTCGATTTGGGTGCGATCAGATGCGATTTGGGTGCGACCTGGGTTGGGTGGATCCGGTGTGATTTGGGTGCGGCCTGGGCTGGATGGATCCGGTGCGATCTGGGTGAGATCCGGGGCGATCCGGTTTGTTTCAGATCGGATTTATTGGATGCTGGTCCCCCTGGTGGATCCTCCCCATGATGCGGTTGTTCCTGTCCCACCTCCGCCGGAACCTCCTCCGTTTCTGGTTTCGTGTCGTTGCCTGGTCTGGTAGCGTCGCCGTCCGGTGAGGCCGCGTGTGGGGTGAGGCTCTGCGCTGATCGTGGGTGATTGGATCGTGGTTTTCTGGTTCGCTGTCGCTGCCCCGTGTTGGTGGCGGCTGTTCCTGGAATTGTTGCTGACTGTTACGGTTGTTCGTGGCGGGTCAGCAGGGTGGCTATCGTCACGGACTTTGGACCTGCAGTCTCGACTCCCCCCATCCCGGTGTGGACCCTTTCCCTGTCGCTCGCGGGTTTGCTTGATTGTGCCTCGGTGTTGGCTGGAGGCGCAAAACCGCGGTGGTGGTTGGTGGCTCGACTTCCTCGATCAAGCTAGGTGTTTTCTCGGTGTTGGCCGGTGGCACGACTTTGCGATGTTGGCTGGGGTCCCTTTTCTGATGGTCAGGGTGTGTCGACTTGTCTGTGGTCTTTGGTTGTTTATTTTGGAGGTCTTTGTTAGGCTCTCTTTACTGTCCTTTTCCCCAAGGGTTTTGGTATAGTCCCCCCTTATGTTTTTTGTATTGTTTTATTTTATTAATAAATTCGGGCCTCCTGCCTGTTTTGCTTAAAAAAAAAAGAGTTTTGTCAAAAAGAAAAATACACAATGAGAAATCATTTACCTTAGTTTATTATTTATAATTTTTATTTGAATTATTTTTCAATGAACACGCTGACAACTTATCTTTGGGTTGGGTATTAATATGTTTAAGGCTAAAGTGCTTCCGGGGTCCCTTATCTTTATTTAAAGTAACGAATTAGTCCTTTATGTTTTTTTTGTCCCAAATAAGTCCTTTATCTTTCAAATTTTTGACACATAAATCCTTTTCCGTTAACAGTGCTGATTTATGTGTCAAAAAAAGGGATTTATGTGTTAAAAATTTGAAACATAAAGGACTGATTTGAGACAGAAAAGGATTTATGTGTCAAAAATTTAAAACATAAAGGACTGATTTGGGACAAAAAAAAGATAAAGGACCAAATCGTTACTTTAAATAAAGATAAGGGTCCCCGAGAGCACTTTAGCCTATGTTTAACCACTAAATTTTTTTGTCTCCTTAGATGAAATGACAAATAAGCCGACGTCCCAATATCGCTGAAATATAAGTTTCTTCTATTTTTGAAATAATTAATTATCGTAAATAACTAATTTTACCTTCGTATTTTAAGCATCGAGTATTTTTTTGTCGGTTTAGACAAAATGGTAAATAAATACCACACACATACACTACAATTGCTTACTCTTGAGTTCATACATGAGAATTGACGTCCTCGTATCGCTGAAATTACATGGAGTTAGTAATTTCATGTATGCGTCCTCATAACATCATGGAGTTAGTAATTTTTTTTGGGTAAATCCGGGTATCCTCCACGACGACTGTGGAGACTAATCCCTCAAGGTACTGGAGTTTATTTAAGGGCTGACCTCTCCCAAACGATGTCTCTCCATACACACCGGCTAGAGATCGAACCTTGATCAAATGTTTAAGAGGCCTAAATAACTTACAACTTGTGTGACACCCGCTTGGTGGAGTTAGTAATCTATTACATGGAGTATTTACCTTCGAATGGCAAGCATGAAAATTGCTTATTCAATAGATTGCCTTTGCTGACAAACATTGAATATTGATATACAATTTTCAAAAAAAGAAAATAGCTCCATGTTATTATTTATCAGCAAGTGAAATAGTCATCCAACCTGGCGCAAACAGCCACGTGGCAATGGGCCCATATATATAAACTCGACCCTCCCTCGCTCTCGCGCTAGTTGTGTAGGCCCTCTTATTATCTCGGCGTAGCGAAACCCATCTCTCCTTTCATCTCCGCTTCACAACAACATATCACCAAAAAGATTTTAGAGAGAGAAACTCCTTCTCTCTAACTATTTTCTCATTCTGAAACTGTCGTCGCCATCGGAAAGAGAAAGAATAGAACACGTAAAACTCACTAGTTTCTTGGAAAGAAAACAAAGATGATAACGTGCTCACGCACATAGACACAACACAAGCTTCTCGGAAAATAACCTGTTAGAAAGAAAAGAAAAAGAAAATAAAATTGCGAAAGATAATAGCAGATGGCGACGCCGATGGACGGAGGAGGAGGAGTGGCGGTGCTCTCGACTTCCGTTAACAAGGTTGATTCCTCGTCGGCTCTCAATGGCGGCTTGAAGCACTCCAAACTCGACTCGCCAATTTTGATTTTCTTGTTCTTTCACAAGGCGATTCGGAATGAGCTTGACGCACTGCACAGGTTGGCCATGGCATTCGCTACCGGTAATCGTTCTGATATTCAGCCACTCTCAGAGCGCTACCATTTCCTCAGCTCGATTTATAAGCACCACTCCAATGCTGAAGATGAGGTGCAAATCTTGGTTCAACTTTTTCTGTTTTTTAAATTTGGAGTTTGTTAATTTTGTAATCAAATTTCCACTGGTCACGAAATGGTGTAGAAAATGAAGATTTTCTAGCTGGTTTGGTTGCATTTTCAACAAGGAAAGAGATGGTGCTCTTGTTTCTCTATTCTGTCGGTCATTTCCTCTTGGTAAATTTAGGTCTAACTTTAGCGAGGCTATTTTGCAATCGAGATTTTGCTTCTCTCTTTACGATTACTTTTCATGTACAGAATCAATAATTGATTACGCATCTTCTTTAATATTCTGTTACTGCTCATGGAAAGAGACGGTAAAAAGGAATTAGCGAACCTCAGGTGCGAAAATATATTTTAAAATAGAAACAGTGGTGTTTAACGTTCAAGTTGATAATTTTTGATTATTTCAGTTGACAAGATGAATTGATAGTAAAATCCAGATATGACTCCTTTCATGGTTTATTCGTCCGGGAAGGAATTGCAATGTATATGAAAAATTTTGCAAAAACTTTCTTGAACATGTCATTGCAGGATGGTTCACTTGTTTGTAGGCTATGTATCAGAAAAAGAAGAAAGACCTGATTGAATGCATGTGGTAATGCTGGTGGTAGTACTGATACTAAATTGAGCTTTTATTTAGGAGTTGATGTTGTATTGTAGTTAGCAAACAGCTGGTGGCACAGCACATAAGCTTACTTCAATTGTTTCCTATTCTTTATGAACTTATGAAGTGATCTTTAATCATCAGTTCTTCAGTGCATAACTATAATAAATTAGTTAGATGGGAAGACTTTGTTTTCTAATTTGAATTATCAGAGCTTCCATTTGTATTTGTTTTTCCCCCCTAGAGTTTTCCTATAAATTTCTTGATAGAGTTTGATGACTTTTTTCTTACAATGTTAGGATATTTGCTTTGTCTGTGGTTTTTTTTCATGCTTTCCACAGCATTATTTTATTAGTTTAGCTTTATCAATCCTTATCATCTGCTGCGTTTTAAATGTTCTGAGGAAATTTATTCTGGAATATAGGTGATTTTTCCAGCTCTAGATAGACGTGTGAAGAATGTAGCACAGACATATTCTCTTGAGCACAAGGGTGAAAGCAACCTTTTTGATCATCTATTTGAGCTGTTAAATTCTTCCATCCAGAATGATGAAAGTTTTCCAAGAGAATTAGCATCTTGCACAGGAGCTTTGCAGACATCAGTTAGTCAACACATGGCAAAGGAAGAGGAACAGGTATAAAATTATTTAATATCTCTTAGCTTATGTTCCACTTGGACTCTTATGAGGTGACAAATACATTGTAATTCTTTATTTTTTCTCCCCACAAGCTGGAACTTAATATTATTGTGCTTATCGATAAAAAATGAAGAGAAGATAATTACAAGGAGTTCAGAGGATATGGGATTCTCCCTGTTGTAAAACGAATTGCTATTAAAACATGCTCTATGCCGGACAGGCCAATGCAGTAAAATAAAATCATACCACCTTTTGATATACACTAGTTGATTTGTGCTTTGCTTACTTGACGAGTTAAATGTTTTTGTGCGTGCCACTATTGCTTTAAATGCAACCACATGGGCTTCATTTGGTGATTCAGCAAGAGTAATCAAGTATAAAACCTGCAACAATCAATTAAGTTCGTTCAGGTTTTATAGGTTAGAAACTATTTTTTTAACTACATTGTAAATTGCTTAATAAAGTATGCAAAATTATATTTAGTGTTTTTCTGTGGTGATGCCTACTATATAAATATTTTGAAATGCTTCTTGCTTCGCACTAGTTTATTCCCACCCTAAACACAAGAAAAACTTACATTTCCAAGGTTGGAACATTGAAGATGCTGTCAAAAACCATAAATAGTATTTTGAAAATCAGTTTTTCAGGATCATAAGATTGCATCGGTTGTGGAGTATTAATGAATGAATACTGAAATGTTATAAAACATCGTCAAACATTTTTATTGAATTGTAATAGTAACCCTATTTGATCAAAGTTTCACTCTTAGTCTCCCCTCAAGAAAGTTTGTTCAATACCAATATTTGTTCCCTAAGCTGGTGTTCTATAAGGATTCATCGTAACATTTTGTCATGGCCGTGTAAATTAAATGGCTAACAATCTAACTTGTTAGGGGCACATGTCTGATTTTTCTATTTGTTCGGCAATACCAGGTACTTCCTCTGCTTATTGAGAAGTTCTCTCTCGAGGAACAGGCATCCTTAGTTTGGCAGTTTCTTTGCAGTATTCCTGTGAATATGATGGCAGAATTTCTTCCATGGCTTTCAACATCTATATCACGCGATGAATCTCAGGATTTAAAAAATTTCTTAATGAAGATTGTGCCAGAGGAAAAGCTTCTTCAAAAGGTGTGGTTTGCAAATGCTGCTTTAGAGCATTGTTATTCCATTTTCTTTGTTAATGTTACCTTATGGTTAAAGCTTATGATGCAATTTATTATTTTAGGAACAGTAAGAGCCTTAAGCTGCTATTATTATAAATAACATTTATTATTGACATAACCGAAAAACCAAAGTAACTGTTTACTTGGTTACTGAGCAAAGAGTAGTTAAAAAGCAGTTTGTGAGAATAATTCTTTGGGGGCGGGATTAATTGGTTTGAAAGAGAGAGAGGAAAGGTCAGGTTTCATTAATATTTCGATAAGGGGAACATTTACTTGTGCTCTTGAGTCTTGACATCTGTTGTTTTGTATCATATTGAACATTGCAAAGATTAATATTCTGATCCAATTATCTTATTTGTATAATTTGATATGTAATAGTAATAATCTAATCCTATTTTTACTTATTGAAGGTTGTTTTCACCTGGATGGAAGGGAGAAGTACTGTTGACACGATTCAAAGTTGTAAACATCATTGTCAAGTTCAATGTAGCTCTAGCCCATTAACCCATCAGGTTGGGAAAGTAAACTGTGTGTGCGGGTCCACAACAACTGGAAAAAGGAAACATTTGGGATCTATGCTAGATGTTTCTGATGCCACCGGAACACATCCTATAGATGAAATATTGCTTTGGCATAATGCAATAAAAAAAGAGTTAAGTGAGATAGCAGTGGAGACCAGAAAGATACAACACTCTGGAGATTTTACTAATATACCGGCTTTTAATGAAAGATTGCAATTCATTGCTGAAGTTTGCATATTTCATAGGTATTACCTTAATTTAGTTTTATCGATATATGTCTTGAAGTATCATATGTTTCTTAAATTAAAATATTGCATACTATAATTTATGTAAAGACCAACCTTTATTACTGAAATTTTGATTATTTATTTCAATGAATGCAGTATTGCTGAGGACAAGGTTATTTTTCCAGCAGTAGATGGAAAATTCTCTTTTTTTCAGGAGCATGCTGAAGAAGAAAGCCAATTTAATGAATTTCGGTGTTTGATTGAAAGTATTCTAAGTGAAGGAGCGTTGTCTAATTCAGAAGTTGAATTTTATTCCAAATTATGCTCACATGCTGATCATATAATGGAAACCACGCAGAGGCATTTCCATAATGAAGAAGTTCAGGTGAGCCATCATTGCTCATGTGGTAGTCTTTTTGAATTACCAGTGTCAAATGTAACTATGTAAGTGTGTTTACCAAATATAATTCTAATTTCATCTGGATGATCAATTAAATAGTTGGTGGGAGTTGAGTTTCGTCATATATGTGAAAGTTGATAATATAGACAACTTTTGTATCCGTTTGTTGATTAGTTGACTTTCATTGGGAGAGAAGTGTGACATGGGAAATTCTTTATAAGATATTAGCAAATAAACTCCCTTTTGATCTTCTAACTTGGTGCATGATTACTCTCATCTATAGGTTCTTCCTCTTGCAAGAAAGCACTTTAGCTTTACAAAGCAATGTGAACTTCTGTATCAAAGTATATGCATGATGCCTCTGAAATTGATTGAGCGTGTCCTACCATGGTTGGTAGGTTCTTTAACTGAAGAAGAAGCAATGATGTTTCTGAGAAACATGAAATTAGCAGGTTCTATTTCTAATTTAATTTCTTGGCTGCTAAAAGAAATGATATTTCCGAGAAAATTATTTGTTATCTATGTTTGACAACTTCTTAATCTGTTTCAGCTCCAGCAACAGATTCTGCTCTAGTCACACTCTTCTGTGGTTGGGCTTGCAACGCTCGTAATGAAGGTCTGTGTTTGTCTTCAGGCACATTAGATTGCTGTCCTGCTCAAAGGCTTTCTGATATTGAAGAAAATATTGATCAGCCATCTTGTGCTTGTGCCTCTGCATCATCTGGCAGACATTGCTCTGGAATAGCTGAGTTAGATGAGAATAAGAGACCAGTCAAGCGAAACACATTGCAGGTACACAAGAATGGAGATATACCTGAAACTTCGGAGACTGAAAGTATCCAGAAACAATGTTGTAGTCCTCGGCCTTGTTGTGTGCCAGGTTTAGGAGTAAACAGCAACAATTTGGGGCTGAGTTCTCTTTCTACAGCCAAGTCCTTGCGCTCTTTGTCTTTCAGCTCTTCGGCCCCATCTCTTAATTCCAGTCTTTTCATATGGGAAACAGAGAGTGGCTCATGTGGTGTTGGTTCAACAGAAAGACCAATTGATACCATATTTAAATTCCATAAAGCTATACGTAAAGACTTGGAGTATCTAGATGTTGAATCTGGAAAGCTAAATCATGGTGATGAGACAATTATTCGGCAATTTAGTGGAAGATTTCGTCTTTTGTGGGGTTTATATAGAGCTCATAGTAATGCTGAAGATGATATAGTATTTCCAGCATTAGAATCCAAAGAGGCACTTCACAACGTGAGCCATTCATACATGCTGGACCATAAGCAGGAAGAACAATTGTTTGAAGATATTTCCCGCGTTCTTTCTGAGCTTTCCGTCCTTCATGAAGCCTTGCAGATAGCCTATATGGCAGAGGATTTGAATGAAAGTAATTTTGGAACTTCTGATGCCAATGATAGTGATGATGTCAAAAAGTATAATGAGCTCGCAACAAAGCTTCAGGGGATGTGTAAATCCGTAAGAGTGACCCTGGACCAACATATTTTTAGGGAAGAGCGTGAACTCTGGCCATTGTTTGGGAGACATTTCACCGTAGAAGAACAGGACAAGATAGTAGGCCGGATAATTGGAACTACAGGTGCTGAAGTTCTCCAATCAATGTTACCATGGGTAACTTCTGCACTTACTCAGGATGAACAAAACAAAATGATGGATACATGGAAGCAGGCAACTAAGAATACTATGTTCAATGAATGGCTTAATGAATGCTGGAAAGAGACTCCAGCGTCTATAGCACGGGCAGAAACATCAGATCACAGCTCTTCTCAAAGAGGTTTCTAATATACTTTTAGTTTTATTCATCTTTTGTAGAAATTGTGCGATGGATAATTAACATCATTGTCTTTTTACTAGGTTCTGAATATCAGGAAAGCTTGGACCAAAATGATCAAATGTTTAAGCCAGGTTGGAAAGACATATTCCGGATGAATCAGAATGAACTTGAGTCAGAGATCCGGAAGGTTTATCGTGACTCAACTCTTGATCCAAGGAGAAAGGCATATCTTGTGCAGAATCTTTTGACAAGGTTGTTTCCAATGACCAGAATTTTTTGGTGTTATTTGACAGGGGCATAATTAACTGTATATTCATTTGATAGGACTTTACTTGTTGTCATCAAGCACCAATTGTTAATTAGTTATTTGTGTATTCTAGTCGTTGGATAGCTGCCCAGCAAAAATTACCTAAATCCCCGTCTGAAGGATCATCTAGTGGTGTAGAAATAGAAGGACACTCGCCATCATTTCGTGACCCAGGGAAACATGTGTTTGGGTGTGAGCACTATAAGAGAAATTGCAAGCTTCAAGCTTCGTGTTGTGGCAAGTTATTTACTTGCAGATTTTGTCATGACAATGTGAGCGATCACTCAATGGATAGGTAGATTTCTGTTGGGATTTCTTATATTTTATAGTATTATATACTTCCAATTCCCAGGCTCTGCTTTTGCTGGAGCTGTCTAGCATTTGGTTTCCTATTTATATACTTCTAATCATCTGTTTGATCATTACAGAAAAGCAACATCAGAAATGATGTGTATGCGCTGCTTGAATATTCAACCAATAGGGCCTATATGCATGACACCTTTGTGTAATGGACTTTCAATGGCAAAGTACTATTGCAGCATATGCAAATTTTTTGACGATGAAAGGTATCTTCAATTTCTTCAAAATTAATGGTATTAAAATTGCTTCCATTATCCTCTTTGGGGATTTGGGATCAATTCTATAGGCTGATCACCTTGAGATTCGCACTTCATGCAGTAGGACTGAGATTGACAACTTATGGACAATATACTAAGGTGAATGAATCCACCATTTTAGGGGAGAAAGTAATTCTTGTAAACTAATTCAATCTTTGGCGTTTCAAAGAACAGATAGACATTGGTTGGTCAGTAACGGTAGAGCAAGGCTCAACTTATAACCCCTGGGGCAAAATCAACTCTTTCTTCGGAAACACTGGGAGAATATGATAGAAACTTGGAAATTAAAATGAAAAATTGATAAGAATCAAAAGAATGGAACTATTTTATTGAAAATCAAATAGAAAATGTGGATAGAATTCTTCCCAAGGGTTTTCTCTTCACAAAGGATCTCTTCCAGCCCAAATTCTAAGGTGTATTAGAGTCCATCTTACATCTGTTAAATGGCTATTTCTGGGTGTTAGAGGGGTGTGTTCCTGTTTTGACTAGGGATATGGTCAAAGTAGTTCTCATTAATAATGCTTGGGCAATCCTCACTCCTTGAGCTAGCTTTTAGGATTAAGTTAAGCCAAGTCCGAATTCTGAGATAACTAAGTGGACTAACCGTGACAAAATAATTGTCCTTATTATTTTGTCACATCCTAACAACACCTCCCCTTGAAATTCCACCTGCCTGCAAGGTAAGAATTGGGATTCCAATTGTATGAAAATTCCCTCTGATCATCTGTCAACCACGCTTCTCCTTCATAAACCTTGATAATCTCCCCATTCTCCATTATTGTTCATGCCAAAATCTCAACTCACATACTTTTTTTTCCAAGCATTTGTGTGTTGGACTAAACAATTGGCCACATTGTTCGGGCTGGGATTAGTTGTGCAAAATCTTAATGTTGACTGAGATGCCCTTCCTTTTTATCTCTCTTAAATTTGGGCTTGGAGCCTTACTTATCCTCACAAAACCGGCTTCTGGGGTAAGGACTGTCCAAGCCTTATAAGGATTACTTAAGCCATATCTCTAGTCGATGTGAGACTTCAACACACTCCCTCACGCTTAGGACTGGACATTTGAAGTGTGGACTGATGCGGTTGAATAACATGGATCTCAATACACACCCAGGACTTGATATTTGTAGTGTGGACAGGTGAAATAATAGAGAACTTGGTCCAATAACATATCTCTAGGATAGGCTCTGATACCATCTTAAATTTGGGCTTAAAGCCTAACTCGGCAAGGACTGCCCAAGCCTTATAAGTTATAAGGACTATTTAGGTAAGATCTCTAGTCGATGTGAGACTTCAACACCCCATTCATGCTCAAGAATGAAACATAAAAAACTGGACTTTTACAAGTGGAATAACAAGGATCTCAGCACACACCCTTACCTCCAGGACTGAACATGGACTGAACATCTGGAGTGTGGACAAATAGGTGGAATAATAGAGATTTTGGCCCAATAACAAATCTAGGATAGACTCTGTTACCATCTTAAATTTGGGATTAGAGCCTAACTCATCCCACAAAGCCGGTTTGTAAGGACTGCCCAAACCTTATAAGGATCACTTAGGCCATATCTTTAGTCTATGTGGGACTTCAACGCTCTCTTTACACTGTTGTGTAAATTATGGTTTGGGCCCTAGGTGCTCTTGACTGACCCATGCCAAACCGCTCTTGAATCGGGTTGGGTGATCGATCCCATTGGATTGATGACCACATGCGTTATAATGCTCTCTTCCACCACAATAATGAGAACTAGCAATTGTAGGTCAACATTGTGAATCCCCCATCTCGTTCATAATCAAATAATCATCTCAATAGCCCTTGCTAAGTCGATCTCTTGTGACATTTCTCTAGGTTTATGGGGCTTTATCTTGCATTTTACCTCTTGTCGCAGACAACAAAAGTATGAGTAATTGCTTTTATGTAGTTGAAGACGCTTGGGCCACGAATGCCTCAAAGTCTTCAACATACTCTTTCACAAAACTTGTTTGGAGTAAGGTAGATGGTCACTCATAAATGTTTCCTAAGTCTTGATCAAAGCTGACATTAGTCCTTCAAAATTCATTTCAGGGATCTTTTATGCAAGAACCTGAACCAATGCACTGCTGTCCCTTCCTTACCAATGAATGCCATGTTGCCAAGTACACTTCCTCATTAGGCTTGATTTTCTGTACCTAAGAAAGTCTCTCCACCATATCAATCCACCCTAAGGGATTGCTTCCATTGGAAGTAAGAAGCTCCACCTTTCTTACCCAAGAATAAGTCTGGAGCCTCATCGCTGCCATATGCAGACCCCTTATCGACTGCGATCTATCTGTTCTTTCCTCCATGAACTTGGAACCAGTCCCATCCCAGCCCCCCCCCCCCCCCCACCCACCCATCGCCATCCCCTGTGTCAACATTAGACAAACTAAATGGACTGACTAACTAATTTCCTTGACCAACTAAATGGACTTAATGATTAACAGAACAGCTGTCATTGACTCATTATTATTCTGTCACTTCCTAATAGAATATCCCAGACTCCCAGTGTTTTTAAGTATGAATTCAAATATTTTTATGCTCCTATATTCAGATGTACATTTTTATACGCATAAAAAATTTAATATTTAAAAGATTATTTAGTCTGTTCAGTGCTATGTGGCAAGAAATACACATGATTGATTATACTTAGTCTCAACTTTTTATGTTTTTTTAATTTTAACTTCACACCAATTTTTTCCAGGGATGTATACCATTGCCCATTTTGCAATTTATGCCGTGTTGGACGAGGGCTTGGGATTGATTATTTTCATTGCATGAAATGCAATTGCTGCCTGGGAATGAAATCGGAATCTCATAAGTGCCTGGAGAAAGGCTTAGAAATGAACTGTCCCATTTGCTGTGACGACTTATTCACATCAAGTGCTACAGTGAGAGCTCTGCCATGTGGCCACTATATGCATTCTGCTTGCTTTCAGGTCTATTTTATACCGATTTTAGATTTCAATCCCATCTCAAAACAAGTGGAAATGGGTTGTGGATTTTATCTTACACTTTGTTATGTTATGTTAGGCATACACCTGTAGTCACTACACATGTCCAATCTGCAGCAAGTCAATGGGAGATATGGCGGTAAGAAGATTTTCTCAAATTTCTCCACCTTTACTGTCCTTTATGATTCTAAATAAGGTAAACAAAATATTTCTAGATCCACCGAAAATTGCATAGGAGAAACAAACAAGACCAATAATTTAATATAATTCTACTGTCTGTTTAAAATGTAATCGAGTTCTCAAGATGAGGAAAAATAATAGATGTAACATCTTGCGTTTTTAGACCTTCATACTTTTGTTTCCCCATCTACTCAGGTTTACTTTGGTATGCTCGATGCCTTATTGGCTGCGGAAGAGCTCCCTGAAGAGTACAGGGACCGATATCAGGTGAGTACTTTTGCCTCTTGCATGTTACTTTGCACTTAAAAATTCCTCTCAAAAGCTAATGTGAATTTTGAAAGAGATAGAGAGTTAGATCCAGAATTCTAAGACTGAGTATGAGAGAAAAGACAAAGGAGAGATGAGAAAGAATCTGAGAACATATTCTGTTATTAATTCTCCCTTACAACAACTGTTTAACAGTTTAACAGTTCTGTTTTACCTGATTGAATGAATATTATTTCCCCTACCCCCTTGTATTTATACTACCCTGTGCCACCTAGAATATACCTTTAACATAGGTGGTACACATAGGTTCCTAACAGAGAGCATTCTGGTATTTTAGGTTGCCAGCAAAGACTTAAAAATTTATTGTCTGTTTTGTAACCGCAATGCAGGACATACTCTGCAATGATTGTGATAGAAAAGGAACTTCACGCTTCCACTGGTTGTATCACAAATGTGGATTCTGTGGCTCTTACAATACACGGGTGATCAAGCGTGAGACATATTCTAGCTGCCCTGCCCCTTAGTGTGCTTCTTTTGACGGAAGGTAGACAGTTTGTAAATACTTGTGTAGGAATCCATATTTTCCACTGGGAGTCCGATAATTATTCCCTGTTATACAGAATGAACGTCGCTTACTTAAGTTACTTTAGAAGCCTCGTACCTATTAATTTATCATAGCTTCTCGTAAACTGATGATAGAAGCACCTAATCAGTTTTTGTAAGGGCTAAACTTACATATAGTGCCATGCACACTGTTTTTACACGATCATTCTTCTTATCGTTAAAGTTCAAGTAATGCTGTTGGTCAAAAAAAAGTTCATGTAATGTAAGTGCTATGCACACTGTTTTTAGTGTTCCTCTCACAAAAAGACTGTTTTCAATCAAAGAGGCAGTTTTCTTCAGACCTCTTCCCATATTTTGTGACCGTTACCGTATGTTTTTTAGTGGAGAAACCAACACTGCATATGGATATGCATTCGATGCAAGTTTTCTCCTTTCTATAACTATGTACATAATTATATACATTGCCGTCAAAACACAACAAAAAAGCTTTCTTCCGACTTTTAATTTATGCAATGGATATTTTTGCAGCCCTTTTTCGATTCTTTCTTCTTATCCTTAAAGTTCATGCAATGCTGTTGGTCAAAAAAAAAGTTCATGTAATGTAAGTGCGCAGAATGTACTCTAATCAGGTTGACAGCATTTTAATCTCCAAATTCCCTTGCGTGTTTTTTTGTTTTGTTTCTATTGTTGTAATATATATGTTGTACCTACTTCGGTATCATTTTCAGTCAAATGGTGTAATAATTCTATTAATATTAGATAGTGTTGAACGAATCATTTGTTAAATTGAATCTCAAAATATTCAATCACAAGAGATGACGTATGAAAGAAATCAAATTGAAAGTTGACAGCTTAAATATTCTGACCGACAAGTTATATTCAGCCGTAGTTGATTCAGTGATTCCTAAGATGTGTACCAAATATATACTTTGTTGGTATACTGAATTAAACCACATCTCCAATTCGTTAACCTTTTAGGCCTGAGAAGAAGACATTTAACATTTTTAGTGGATACTTCAACGAATAGTATGTTCTCATATCCAAACAGCAAATACGATATTACTGGGCCAGGGCCACCCCTTTTAAAAGCAAATCATCATTTTTAACCTTTTGATTGGATAAGTGCTCTTTATTACACTTTCACCTATGTAATCGCTATCATTGATTTATTGATGAAAGATCTAGTTGCGTTGCGTAGCATTATTCGAGAATGAAAAGGCAGGAAAAATGGTGGTCCCTCTACCTTATGCGGTGTTTCATGTTTGGTCTACTCTCGTAAAGCTTCTGTTTTCCCCCTACGGACAAGGATGGCTGTGACTATGATTGTCACGCAACTAAGAATCAAGAGAATCCAAACTTGAGAAAAGTTGAAAGCTTAAGGTGTTTGTTCAATCTTCTTCACATGTCACGTGGTTTGTTGGACAACCAAAACACGTGCACATTTTGTAAATGGAATTGCAGAGACAGACAGACAGATATAGAGGCCAGTATTGACTAGCAGATTCAGTGAATTTAAAAGAATTCATGTTGTTTTATTTTGACAGAAAAGAATTCATGTTGTTGCTTGCTGCAGAATTTTGCATATACTGTTGGATATATTCCATGTCGGCTCTTTTTTGTAGCCTCCTAAGGGCCACTGCATTGAAATCTTCAAAGCTTCAAAATCAGCACAAAGTGCACGTCTTTCCTAGTTGTTTGCGGAGAGTGTTTGAGTTGAATGGGACAATGATCCAATTATGGAGTGAAATCAGCTCTAACTGGGTATTCCAACGCAAGAATGAATCTTTACTTATGCATCAAGCAAGCTGAGTTGCAGCATCAATAGTAATAGACAGTTTTGATTTACTAGTGATAGTGGAGAATTTAAGGGAATGAATTCTCTAATGTGATATGAGAGTTCAGTAAAATCTCCATCATCCATTTTAAAAGAGAGAAAATATATTTTTTTTTTTTGGTCAAGAGAGAAAATATATTTACATTACGATAAATGAAAGAGAAAAGGATCTTACTATGCAAACAACCCATTTGGTTATTTTAACAATAAACTCTCAAAAATACAAAAATAAGTCGGATAACATATCTCACTTTTATACTATTTACCCAATTTATTCAAATGTCTCTCTTATTTCTACTTTTTTCCATCCGCAAAGTAAATTTTTTACCTTTTTTTGTTGATGTAAAATAAAATTTTTACCTTAAATACTCATGAGAACAGAGAATTTCTTCGCAGCTTAGGGTCTGTTTGAAAAAGACTAAACATCCACTTATTTTAAACACGCATTCAACACTTTTTTTTCTCTCTATCACTCTCCTTTCTCTCGCACCACTCACACATCAAATCTACCACTTCTCCCCTCTATTTCTTTTTTTTCCTCATGGTGTTGGAGAGATGGATAAGTGTCCACCCATCATTTTCCGTTTGAGAATACATTGAGAACTGAGTTTTGAAAAAAAAATACATTGTAACCATCAAACATATAGTCTTGGGGACTACTTTTAATTCAAATGTTCATTTCAATGGCTACAACGACTTTTGAAAGATACACGTATAGTCTTTTTTGGTTTGGCGGTGAGGTTTGCAAAATCATGGTCAAAATTCACGACAACCTAAAAGCTACATTGTGGAGCTTCTGAAATTAATTAAAGATGAAAATAGTATTTGGATGTGAGTTTAGGATGCTCGACCACCGTACGTATAACCAAATTGTAGAGTTTGTGCATCAAAACTCTAAAACGATTTTGAGCAAAACACTGAATTGAAATGAGAAGAGAATAAGAGCAAGAAGAGCACACCAATAAGTGTTCACCCAGTTCAGCCAATTTGGCTTACATCTGGGGGACTAGCACAGCTAAGTCCAATTTTATTGAAGAATATGATACAAACTGTGTTTACAAGTGTTTCCCTCCCTTTAATTTTTCCCTCTCAGTCACTCCACCTCAAGCCAAACCCTAGCTAAGTCTATTACAGTTTACCCGAGAGATACAGAAAGAAATTTTAGAGAGAGACCTCTATCACTGTGTGAATGCCTTATATACATAGTTCACAACAAGTGGTTACAATCAGTTTAAGATACAACTGTCTAACTAACAGAGAACCTAACTTCCTAACTGATCTAACAAACTCTCTTAGCAAGCTTAACAGAATTGTTATATGCCACACATACAACAATCTCCATCTTGGCATATAAGATGGTGGTCCTTCATTTAAAATTGCACTCTTCTGAACCTGTCCAAGTTTACCACTTACTCTGTCCCAATTCTGAGTAATTCAAAGCAGTGCTTGAATTTTCCCAGAGAAACAACCTTGGTCATGAAATATGATGGATTGTCTGATGTATGAATCTTCTCAATCTGAACCATACGCTTAGACACTACATCCCTGATCCAATATAACTGGATGCCAATGTGTTTTGTTCTATCATGGAATGTGTGATTCTTGCAGAGGTGAATCGCACTTTGGTTGTCACAATACACATTGACATGGTATTGTTTGATCCCAAGCTCTGCTGTCAGTCCTTTGAGCCACAAGCTCTGCTGTCAGTCCTTTGAGCCACAGAGCTTCTTTAACAGCTCTAGTTATTCCTATATATTCAGTTTCAGTAGTAGATAGAGCTACTATGTGTTGCAGTGAGGCTTTCCAGGTGATTGTGTTCCCAAATAGAGTGAACACAAAGCCTGTTAATGACCTCCTTTTGTCCCTATCACCTGCAAAATCAGAATCCACAAATCCTTGTATAAATTTTGAATTTTCAGTGCCTTTACCATAGACAAGACCTGTATTTAGGGTACCCTTTAGGTACCTGATGATATGCTTCATAGCAAGCCAGTGTTGTGAACCTGGATTTCCCATGTATCTGCTCACCAGGCTCACACAGTATGCTAGGTCTGGGCGAGTACATACCATGGCATACATGAGGCTTCCTACTCCAGTAGCATAAGGAATATTGCTCATTTCTTTCTGCTCTTGAGTAGTTTTAGGACTGTCTTCACCTGACAATTTGAAGTAGGATGCAATTTGCACATTCACAGCTTTTGCATTTAGCATATTGAACCTGTTCAGTACCTTTCGAAGTCTTCTAGTTTATAATCATTTTTCCATCAATTAGATGTCTGGTGATTTCCATTCCCAGTATCTTTCTAGCAGGCCCTAAATCCTTCATGTCAAATTCTGATTGAAGAAGCCCCTTCAATTTTTGAATCTCATTCATGCTTCTACTTGCTATCAACATGTCATCAACATATAGTAGAAGGTATATGAATTCACTCCTACCAAGATCCTTGTAGTATACACAACTATCATAGTTACTTTTCTTAAATTGTATGCTTAGTATAAAGCTATCAAAACGTTTGTACCATTGGCGTGGTGATTGCTTTAAACCATACAATGATTTGTTCAAGAGACAAACCCAATCTTCCTTACCCTTTTCCTCAAATCCTTCTACTTGCTTCATTAGAATTCTCTCCTCAAGTTCTCCATGCAAAAAGGCAGTTTTGACATCCATTTGTTCCAAATGTAAGTCAAAATGAGTAACTGTGGAGAGAATTACCCTTATAGAACAGTGCTTTACAACAGGTGAAAAGATCTCATTGTATTCAATGCCTTCCCTTTGTATGACCCCTTAGCTACAAGCCTTGTTTTGTACCTAGGAGGATCAAAATCAGTGATGCCTTCTTTCCTCTTGAAAATCCACTTGCTTCCCACAAGCTTGGCCCCCTTTGGTTTTTCCACAAGCTTCCAAGTGTCATTTTTCAAGAGAGACTCCATTTCTTCTTCCACAGCAACTCTCCACTTCTTGTGATCCGTATCCCTCATTGCTCCCTTGAATGAAGTAGGTTCCTCACTTAAGTGTTCAGTTGCTGTGTTGAGAGCATAAGCTATCATGTCAGTGTAGCCCAGTCTTTGAGGAGGTTTTATAGTCCTCTTTGCCTTGTCTCTACATAACAAGTAATCCTGACTGTTATCAGCAACATCAGTGTCACTGTCACTGCTCAAGACCTAATCCCGTTGCTCATCATTCCTGTCAACTTGCCCAGTAGAATTGTCAGTTCTAAAACCAGGTTCATCAGGTTGTAACTCCACCTCAATTTGTGAGGTATCATTCTCAACTTGATCACCTTTATTATCAGCAGAAATTTTAGTTTCAAGCATCTTATTTTCATGAAATTTAACATCCCTACTAATAATACATTTCTTGTGTTCAACAGCCCAGATTCTAAAACCTTTAACACCCTCAGGATATCCAACAAATATCCCTTTCTTGGCCCTAGGTTCAAGTTTTCCATCATTAACATGATAATAAGCAGGGCAGCCAAATATTCTTAGATTGCTATAGTCAGCAGGATTTCCACTTCACTTTTCTTGAGATGTCTTAAATTCTATAGCAGTAGATGGAAACCTATTTATGAGATAGGCTGATGTATGCACAGCTTATCCCCAAAACTGTTTTGCCAATTTTGAGTTTGATAGCATACATCTAACCCTTCTAACAATGTTCTATTCATTCTCTCAGCAAGTCCATTTTAAGCCATTCTAAAAGCATTTTGAGCAAAACACTAAATTGAAATGAGAAGAGAATAAGAGCAAGAAGAGCACACCAAGAAGTGTTCACCCAATTCAGCGAATTTGGCTTACATCTAGGGGACTAGCACAACTAAGTTCAATTTTATTGAAGAATATGATACAAACTATGTTTACAGGTGTTTCCCTCCCCTGAATTTTTCCCTCTCAGTCACTCCACTTAAAGCCAAACCCTAGCTGAGTCTATTAAAACTTATCCGAGAGATACATAAATAAATTTCAAAGAGAGGCCTCTATCACTGTGTGAGTGCCTTATATACATAGCTCACAACAAGTGGTTACCATTCGTTTAAGATACAACTGTCTAATTAACAGATAACCTAACTTCCTAACTGATCTAACAAACTCTCTTAGCAAGCTTAACAGAATTGTTATATGCCACACATACAACACAAACATTCACTTAGTTCAATATCATAGTCACTAAAGCGGTGAACTCCATGAAAACTATTTATTATAAATGTAAAAATCCTCTACTATCCATTATTGAAGGTGCTCTTAGAGGAGTTGATCTCTTTTGGCCTTACGTGTGACTAGTTATACTTAAAATTAAAATCAAAGTCAAAAGGACCATTATTTACGCTCTATTTGATAATGTCAATTCTAAATATAGAGGCGTGGCAACTGAAAATTTGAATCAAACAACTAAAGATTTTAAATAATAATTGAATAGAAAATAATTTTTGGAAAAATAAATCATTTAAAATACTTTTGCATTCACAAAAAAAATGATATATAATCGAATAAAAAGTTATACTCAAAGACTGTGTATAAATAATTCGTAACGAAACACGTGTGTATAAATAATAAATGTGGTTTTTTGATTTTGGATTTTAGTTAGGAACTATTACTGTACACGTGCATTTGCACGGGCCGATCGCGTTACGTGATACGATTACCTTAAATAGAAACGTTAATTTGAAATCTCATTAATCTAAAATCAATTGTAAAATATAGATGATGACTTGCATACGGACAGGTGCTGTCGTGTTCTTTTTATGAATGAATTTAGACAGTATTTAAATAGTCAGAACATTACCTCGTGAAAACAAAGAAAAATTTAAAGTAGATAAAAAAAGAGTTTCAAATAAAAAATTGATAAATATTAAAACTAAAAATATAAAAGTATCATTTAAAAACAATATGTGCATTTATCCCTGTGTTTTTATATATCAGTGCAATGTTTTTTTATATATCAGTGTTGTTATCCCATGTTTTTTTTAAATATCACTCAACTATCCCGTGTTTTTATATATATCATTGCAGTTATCCCTGTATTTTTGTATATATAAGTGCATTTGTCCAGTGTTTTTTATGTATTAATGCCGTTATCACACAGTTTCAATTGATTATTTGAGTTGATTAGTAGATTAATGTAGATAGTAAAAGATAGCTGGTAGATTATCAATAACAAATATTTATCCCGTGTTTTTTTATATATGAGTAACAATTATTTATCCTTTTTTACGTATTAGTGACAAATATTTGTCGCGGGTGTTTTAAATATTAATCAGTTTAAATAGTCATCAAACCTTCTTGTTTTTTTAGATAGTAGTTTTCAAAAATTATAATTATCAATGGCAAATATTAATTCCTTGTTTTTTTATATATCACTGCAGTTATCCCCGTGTTTTTTATATATCAGTGCAGTTATCTGGTAGTTTCAATTGATTATTTTAGTTGATAGTAGATTATAATAGATTATTGTAGATAGTAAATTTGTTAGATAATAGATTATCAATAAAAAATAATTGGTTTAAATATTAATTAGTAATTTAAATAGTCATTAAGTCTGCTTATTTTGTAGATAGCAGGTTTGTAGTAGTAGGCTTCAAAAAATTTAATTATCAATGACAAATATTAATCTCGTGTTTTTTTTTATATATCAGTGCAGTTATTTCGTAGTTTCAATTGATTTTTTTAGTTGATTAGTAGATTATAGTGGATAGTAAAAGAGAGATAGTAGATTATCAATAAGAAATATTTATTTTAAATATTAATCAGTAGTTTAAATAGTCAATAAATATTATTGTTTTTTAGATAGTAGGTTTATAGTAGTCTTAAAAAAATTTAATTATCAACGACAAATATTAATCTCGTGTTTTTTTTATATATCATTGTAGTTATTTCGTAGTTTCAATTGATTATTTTAGTTGATTAGTAGATTATAGTAGATTATTGCAGTTATCCCATGTTTTTATATTCGATTATTTGAGTTGATTGGTAGATTATAGTAGATCATAGTAGATTATTGCAGTTATCCCGTGTTTTTTTAGATAGTAGGTTTATAGTAGTTTTCCAAAATTATAATTATCAATGGTAAATATTAATTATAAATTGTCAAAAAAAATTATAAATATCAATGGTAAATATTAATCCCGTGTTTTTTATATATCACTACAGTTATCCCGTGTTTTTTATTTATCAGTGCAGTTATCTCGTAGTTTCAATTGATTATTTTAGTTGATTAGTAGATTATAGTAGATAATAAAAGTTAGATATTAGATTGTAAATTTGAAATATTTTTTCTAAATATTAATTACTAA
The DNA here is from genome assembly GCA_039519185.1 of Astragalus membranaceus. Lineage (NCBI taxonomy): Eukaryota > Viridiplantae > Streptophyta > Magnoliopsida > Fabales > Fabaceae > Astragalus > Astragalus membranaceus. The sequence continues at coordinate 178,209,892 of CM076850.1, read as the reverse complement.
TTTAAATAGTCATTAAGTCTTCTTGTTTTTTAGATATTAGGTTTATAGTAGTAGTCTTCAAATTTTTTAATTAAAGTGATATTTGTATAAATTTAGAAATTTAATTAAAAGAATTAAAGTGAAGTGATATGAGAAAGAGAATAATTATTTATGGGAAAAATAAAGTAAAAAGAAAAAAAGAAGAAAGCGGGTGTAAAAGAAAAGTGAAAAGGAGGAGAGAGAGTGTAAAAAGAAGGAGAAAAAAATGAAGAAAGAGATTGTAAGAGAAAAGTGAAAAGTAAGAAAGAGAGTGTAATAATAAAGAGAAAAAAAAGAAGAAATAGAGTGTAATGACATTTTTATCCTCAAAAATTTGAGGTGTCTTTTAGATTGAATGGGGGTATTGGTAAAATCATATCTGGTTTAGTTGTATAAATAAGTAAAAAGAAAAAAAGAAAGAAAGAGAGTGTAATGATATTTTAATCCTGAAATTAGATATCTGACTTGTTAATAAGAAATCCAAATTGGTAATTTTATAAGAGGTTTCTTTGTATAAATATATATTAGAATAGATTATATTAGATGGGAAATCAACCGAACCCAACCGAACGAATCTTTTCTTTCTTCCTTTCTTTCTAGTAGTTGCTGTGCGTATAAAAGTGTTCCCGGGGAATTCCAGAGGCAATAATCTTCGCCAATCTAGCTATACTCAAGGACCTCACAGAAAGAAAGAGGAGGGAAAAACGAACAAGATCATTCATGGCTATGGAAGCTGAAAGATCAAAGGGACTGCACAACTTCTCGATGCCAAGGTTGAAATGGGGCAACCAGAGATTCCTGAGGTGCGTCAAAGAAGAAGAACAAGAACAAGAACAAGAAGACATCGTTGCCGTTCGCAAAAAACTCATGATTGATCTGAAGGTCACCGCCGACAACCTCAAACTTTCAATCCTTCAACAAGAAGAAGGGAATACTAATAATAATAATCTCGATGATCCCAATCCATCAAAGCCATGGAATTTAAGGAGAACCCGAAGAGCTTCCTGCACCAACAACAAACAAGCTCAACCTCCCAACCAAGACAACGACAAGAATAAGAAGAATGAAAAGAGAGGTAGTAGGAGCTTTTGTGTTTCACTCTCCAAGGACGAGATTCAACAAGATTTCTGGACTTTGCTTCGTACCAAACCTCCCAGGAGACCCAAGAAGAGACCTAGAATTCTCCAGAAGCAATTGGATGTAAGTCACAACACACACACACACACAACGATTATGATCAACTTATATATGTATCTGCTTATCCACTTTAATAGCCATTTGTCTCATATTCACAATATAGCTTATAAAAACTGTCTAGGACACATGTTCATAAGCTTTGCTTTTTCAACTGATTTTGATAAATTCTCCTAAATAGTTTACAAAACCCACTGCTCTAAAATTAAGTATTTCTCATTGTGGTTTGGTCCCAGACACTATTTCCTGGATTGTGGCTCACTGAGGTAACTGCAGAGTCTTACAAAGTGTCTGATGTCCCTGAATGAGGTAAACTTGGAGTCATAATTTTTATTTTCCTATCTCTGTGTGAATTTTTTTTTTTGACTAATAATCTTGCTGCAGGGGATTGAATGATGGCTTGGCCAATGCTTGCTGACTTTTTACTTGTACAGTGTCACATAAATAAATAAATAAATAATGGTAATTACCAAATCAACCAACCATGTATATCATAAACTCATTTCAATAATAATGGAATTCTGCATTTGGTTATCCGAAATCTAGCAGCTTTGTACATTCTATTCTATACATTAAAATAAAATACATATACTATTGCTAGAGGTGCTTTGCTACTCTCTTTCCACTTCTGTATATATCTTTGATTTGATTCACCATCAAATTGATTGGTAGAGTCCCGTTCTACAGTATGCAGCAGTTTTTAGCTGCTCTATCGTTTATATCCTTTTAATGTTCAAAATAAAGTGCAGAAGTCCATTTTTAGTGTTAGTACTGAGTAGAGCTTCTTTTCTTCCAACTAAGTTGGAGGCACCGAATTGTTTTTCATCTGTGATAATTTTGCCTGGTCTAGTGATTTTAAGTCTCTACTTTTGCCACTGATATTCTATTCTACATTTAGTTAAGAAATATTAGTTGGAGGAACAAGTAAAATTTGCACATGCTTGTTTGCTGGTGTAAATAGTTCAATGTTCATTCAGAAACTTGACTGCACTGACTTATTAAGATCGAATGGCTAAAAAAAACCATCTATTAGTGCAGGAAAAAACAATAGGGAAGCACATTTTAGTGTGTCTTTCTATTATTGTCTTTTTGACATTTCTTGTAGACAAAACAGTAGGGAACCATCTATAAATGATAAATATCCTTCATATTTTCACTCTTATCTCCCAGTTCCTCAGGTATTATTAGCTAGTATTCAGAGGTTTACTATGAACTTGAAACAGTATTTATGCCACAAAGATCTCAAGCAACTCTACTGCCATGTCAAATATCGGCCTAAGGTTAAGGTTAACCACTTACCTCTATTATTAACAAGAGTAGGGTGTTACAACTTCCCAACCAAAATGATTTTTTGCCAGCACTTATAACAGTTGAAGCTCTAACTGGAAGCTGTTATCATAGCTTTAAACCAAACTGAAACGGAAAAGTAGCAGTTGAACTCTGAAATCAATTATGGCGAAGAAAAGCAGCACCAACACAAAAGAAGCACTTGAATTGAAACAATAGGACCCAGTCATACTCTAATGACTGACTATGTGTGTGCGGGGGCCTTAATGTTGACCCAGTCTATGAACTAAAAAAACTCAGTATTTTTATGTGGACTGATTACATTATTTTTTTACTTTTCTTTAAAGTTTAATCTATAAAGAACTTTCAAATCTTATAAATTTATATGAAATATCGATTATAAAAGTCTTTTGAAAAAAATCTTATAATAAGCCATGAGTTTCCATGTTAGGCATGTATTTGGGTAAAAGATATCGAGTTCAAACCACTTGTATGATTGTTCTGAGCTCAATATGGGAGATATCTTTTGGCTTTCTTTGGATAAGCTTATGGTATTAGAGCTTATGTTATAAGCGCTTATATTGGATAAGCTATTTTCGTCTGTATATGTACACATATAAGTGATGATACGTGCGTGGTTATCCGCTATTTGTGTTGTATATATACATTGAATAAGCTGTTTGTGTTTTGATAAGCACAAACAAGCGGTTTGGGCACGATATCGTACACGAGACTTTTTCGTGCAAAAATAGTCATTGACCTGTGAATGTAATTAACGATATTCTCGGGGTTAATAGCCATTTTGGTTCTTGGAAGTGTAACTCGCTGTCAATTTTGGTTGTCCCACATTAACGGGAGGGACTAACGTGATAGACGCATTATACATTGAGGGACCTTTTTGCATTTTCGCTCGAATGAGGGACCAAATTGACAGCGAGTTACACTCCTGGGGACCAAAATGGTTATTAACCCATATTCTATAGGAAGTTCACCGTATTTTACCTGAATACTAGTTGTCCAATAATTTGGAGGATTCAGTATATTTCCAATTCAAAGGCATGTCAGTATAAGCCTATATATACATGCCATAGATAAACCAAGGGTAACTCAGAAGCTAACAGAGTTAACTCAGCCAGTAAAAATAAAAAATTCATTATTTAAAGTAGGGGTGGACAAAAAAAATGCCTGACCGCAACCCGTTCAATCCGACTGCAAAAAAGGCATACGGGAGAGTTAATTCGGTTTTTCGGGTTGCATGTTTTGCAATTCAGCTTCAAGTGGATAGTATTGGTCGGTTACGGATTAGTCAAAAACTATCCATAAAAGATTGTCACCGGAATGAAATAATTAATCCTACGGTGATCATTCATTCCTTAGTCATTCATTCTTATTATACTGAATGACTAAGGAATGAATGATCACCGTAGGATTAATTTTTATGTTTAGGATCACTGACATGGCAACTGATGTAAGGTTCAGATTGCACCTTTTGTGTTTCTTCCAATTTTATTAATTCACTTATCATTTATTGCTTGTAAAGTTTCAAGACCAATTCATCACCTCTCTCTCCACGATATCATCTGCATCATCTCTCTCAACTCAACCTCACCTTCAAAGCAAATTTCTCTCTCTCTCAAGCCATTCTTTTCCAATAGATAATCTTTCATCATCTCTCTCTCTCTCTCTCTCTCTCTCTCTCTCTCTCTCTCTCTCTCTCTCTCTCTCTCTCTTTCACGTTATTGTGCATCTCTCTTCATTTTCTCGTCACGGCTTTATTTCAAAGGAACTTATCTTCATTTTTCTTCGTTACCGCACCAATCTTTGAAGATCTGTGACTAAAGATCTACGAAATGAAGATCTGCACCAATCTCTCCGTTTCTCGTATATGATTCTCCACCATTGTTACATGCGAATGTAGATCTGCGACAGTTATTTCTGTTCGGTAGCAAAAGATATTGTTTTTTATTGAAATTGAAATATTGGATTTTTTTGTTGCAAGTTTGTTGTTGTTTTATTCTGTAAGAACGATGCTTTTAATTGAAATATTAGGTCTTTTTTGTTGTAAGTTTGTTAAGAGTCCCACATTAATTAGATGTGATATGGCCTGAAAATGAGTTTATAAGTGGGAGGCATCTCTCACCTTACAAGCCGGTTTTGTGGGGTTGAATTAGGCCTTAACCACATTTTAATATGGTATCAGAGCCAATCCAAGATCCGTTGGGCCACCCGCTATCGGGCCACTCAAGTCACGCTCCAGTTGTCTAGTCCTGGGCGTGAGGGGGGTGTGTTAAGAGTCTCACATTGGATGTGATATGGCCTGAAAATGAGTTTATAAGTGGGAGGCATCCCTCACCTTACAAGCCGGTTTTGTGGGGTTGAATTAGGCCTTAACCACATTTTAAGAAAGTTTCTTGGTGTTAATGAAAGGTTGGAGCTTGACCAGAAATATTTCTTATCTTGCTTCTTCTATACCCTTTTTCCATTATGTCCATGTGAATCTGAATGTAAAGTCTTAATTTTTTTGTTCTTTCTTTTGTTTGACTACCCGTTTCAAACCACCCGATTGATCTGTCGACCGACCAAACCGCATCCGCCCAGACCGAATGCCCAAACGGTCAAAAATGGGCCTAAGATACATATGTGCGGATTGTGCTGGATCAGAGGTTTTGAACCCGAATCCGTCATACCCGACCGTTTGTCGAGCCCTAATTTAAACTGTCTTACTGTCACCTCTCTAGTTTTATATTTGCAAATCGAGACAAATTGTTAGTTGAACAAAAAGAAATAAAGAATTGCTATTCTGAACAAAGTTTCCATTTTAAAATGGAATATCAAAGAAAACAAGATAAGCACGAATGATAGATTCCCGTTGTTTTATCTGCAATGCAAATCATGAACATAATATAATCACTTATAATTTTAATCTCTTCCTCCTCTAATCATTGTCTTAGCATAACATAATCAACTTCATTGAGTAGAGTGCAAGCTAATAACTTGTAAAAGTGAACAAACAGAATAAACAGCAAAGATTGATTTATCATTTGAACAAATAAATCAGCTGGTATTGTTCTTCTTAGCCTTCCCAACACGTAAAAGGTAACCAAACCCAAAGAGTTTAGAAAAGTTATTAGGAGTTGGTACGTTTAAAATAGGACTAATCCTAAGACCATTTCCATAACTCTTACATGAAGAAGAAGACCTTTGCACAGGATACAAACATGAATGTTGGTGCCTGTTTGAACTCATTTTCTTTAGATTTGGCGCTGACCCAGTTGACTTGCTTCGTGGCAAAGGAGGTGAAGAAAAGCATATCAAACTTTTCTTTGTATCACAATTAAGACTTTTACTTCTACTGTAATTGAATCCCCCCCAGAAAGTGCTTTTGGACTTTGAATTTGCTTCTTGAACTTCTCTTCTGATGATTTTGTCAACACTACTAGTAATAGTACTAGAACTTGGACGAGGTGGAAGTCTCCTATTTATATTTCTTCTGTCTTGTATCTGAATAGGAAGAATGACTCCATTAGAGAAAAGCTCATCAGCAGAAGATGATTCGAATTCAAGGCTTCTGTTTGTGCTGAACTCAAACTCCTCAAGAAGCAACGTGTCTCTGCGAAGAGGAACATCATCTGACTCAGAAACTTCATGTGAAAATGAGAAACGAGTTGAAGCTGTTTCAGAACACATTCTAATAACCAGCAACTTCCCTTAATTAGTGGGAAACAGAAACAGTTGACACAGAAGCTAAGGATGTTTTTTGTCTATAGTTGTTTTGGAGAGTAGAAAGAAACAAATATATATGAATGAATGAATGATATCTGTGACAGTTTTTGGAAAGTGTAGAAAAGAATGTACAGTACAGTGCAAGTGGTTCTTGATTAGAGGTATGTATGTATGTTACTGCAACCACGATCTGATTTTGGAAGAATATTTTGAAGTCTTGCTTTATATAATGAACAGCTAGATAGCAAGACTTATTCTATAAGATCTGGACTTTGGGGGTTCTCATCCTATGTGTATTTGCTTCTAAACATTTCATCTCTAATATAAACCATAAAATCCACAATTAAGTTATTTATAAGATGGTTAAGCACTGTCAAATGAATATTATTCTACATTAGGTTAGCTCCAGTTGTGCAGTGATCTTTCATCATATATATAAATAATGAAGTTGATTTCTCTATTTCTTTTTTTTTTGGCTACATATGAGGTTGATAATAGAATTAATACAGTTAGTCAATAACCCTATAACACGTTGATAGACCAAACTGCAGCTTTATTTAAACATTGTCTAATTAGAGTGTTTTTTTGTAATTGGAAAATGTTCTGTTAATTCAATATCTTGAAAAGTTAGATATTTTATTTATTATATTATATTATGAAAAATGAAGCTGATGAAATGAAGGAACACTTTACCTACCAAATAATAAATCTAACATCTTGAAGGACTGAAGGGTTATAATCAGACCACTTCCATGTCTACAATACTACAAATATTTAACAAGTCAATGGCGTGTTAGGCTTATTCAATGCATAATTTTCCAAGCACAAGAGTTATTTTATTCCTCCGAGAAATACACCCTACCTATTTTCCAAAAATATAAAGCACATAATTTTTTTAGAGATCTTTGACCCCGCTCCGGTGTCTAGGGCAAAGGGGTCCTAAATAATTTGGAGTTCGGCCGAGAGGGAAGTAAAGTCTGGCTTCAATTTGTTCTATCGCCTCGAACCCGAGTACTAGTCGAGTCCACCCCTTTAGATGGACTTGCACTCAAAGGGAGTTAAACCCATACTTAATTAATCTAATTAGCTCTTTTCCCAGTATAATCCAAAAATGATTATATATAAACACGTATTTTACTTTGACACTAAAATATACAGTGCAATCTAATCCATAACTTGGTCAAATTGAGGGATGATACTGACTGGTTTTATATTCTTTACCGTTTACCCTCAAGATAACAAACAAGGAAGGAAGACACTTGTTCTCACTTGTAAATTGTAATATTTAGAAATATTACTGATTGAAGTCTTCCTTCCTTCTAAATTGAGAAGAACAAAGTTATAGATTGATGTCTTGTCTTGATGAAGGAGCATGCATGGGAAGCGGTGGGGCCACCTTTGAGAAAGGATCCCTTAACCCTACAGAGATAACTGCAGTTTCTTCTTTTGACCAAGACAGTATAAATCAATTTTGGACAACTTGCCATGTGAACGTGGAAGAAGAAGAATAAGTAAACCTTGCTTGAGACATGTGATGTGATGACAAAACAGTCCTTAGTTATCTCTCATGCCCCAATACTTGCCACTCCAAGGCCCCCCACTTACCTGCTCTTTGAAGGCATCTATCAGCCCAGATTTGGCATTACCATTTGTTCTGTACCGTACTTCCGACCTTAACGAGTTGTTTGAAGTAGTTGGTAGATGTCGTCATTGATCAGTGATGTTCGATCTTGAGATGGCGGTGTTGTACCTGCAAAAATACTCCGACGCTCAAGTCAGTATTTTAATGAATCAATGTTGGTTGGCGAAATTGCATGTCTTTAATGATCATTGAATGTGGTATTTATAGAGTTTGAGTGAAGTTTGCTTTGATGATCCTGAACCATCAGATCTTGCAGAGGTATCTGAACCGTTGATTGATTGGGTTAGATTTTCTGGATATGGGCTGCTTGGTTAATGGGCCTTGCAGGGGGTGTAAATATCAGTGATACCATTACCATAACAGTGGCCCCCCAAGTCTGGTCGCCTGAGGGGCGATCTTGACTTGATAAGCTGATGCGACCTTACGTTGTCGGTAGGTGTTTCGTGTGGAAGTTTCATTTATTCTAGGGATACCGATCTTGATTGTTAAGTCGATCATGAGACGCACCGAGCTCGACTTATTAACCGATCGTGAGATGTACCGAGCTTTTCTTTGAGGGACTCAAAAAGGTGGCTATTTTTCGTTGAGTAGAGGAATCAATGCTTCGTATTCTGTGTCAGGCATTAAATGTTTCTGACACGGCGCGTATTACGATGGCGGCTAATGATGGTGACGTCTTGTTTTTAGTGCGTGAATTTTGGGTTTTGATTGGACGTGTTGATTCGACTTCCAGGCCCAACCCATGATATTCGCCCCACTATAAATAGGAAGTCACTTTCTTCCATTTTTGTTGCTACTTAACTCCTTCTGCTCTGATTACCGGTCTTGAGTTGTCGAGCTTCTCTTCGAGTAAAGCGGACTCGACGATAGTTTAAAGCATTTCAAGCGGAGCTCAACAGTAGATTGACAAGCAAAAAATTTCTTTCAGATCTGATCATCTCTTCTGATTCATTTCGAGGTTAGCCTTTAATTATTTTCTATTTGTTTTGCGTTTTGGATCCCCCCAAGTCCTTTATTTGTTCACTCAGAGTGGGACTTTCTCGCGAACCCATTTGTGTCGTTTAATCCCGACATTTCGTCCCCCATTTCTGCAGATTCGACCTGGCGAGGACCAAACATGTGGCTATATTGCTTTTGCAGGTTAGGTTTTGATGATGATGCGTTCGAAGTCAAAATGACAAGCAGGTTAGATTTTGATGATGTGTTTAAAGCAGAAAATGGCCAAGCGGAAATCCAAGGCACAAACAAGACTCAAGAGGTAAGGGTAGTCTCTAGGGTTTGGGTCGTGTCTTAGGATATTTTGTAAGCCGCTTCTGATGGTCAGCTCATCTCACAGTTTCATAGCCTTCACAGTTTTCAAAATGCATGCATGCACATAGGTAAGGCACGTAACATAAAAACTATTTTGTGAAAGTTAGAAATCGATTCATGACTTCTTTCCTAAAGCCAAGAATCGATTTCCAACCTTGTGCAAAGGATAGAAATCGATTCATGACTCATTTACTAAAGCCAATAATTGATTCCCAAACTATTTCAAAAGCCAAGAATCGATTCCTATTATTTCTCATAAGACCAAAATCGATTTCCTACTCTATTGTTAAAGTGAAAAATCGATTTCCTTCCTGTTTCCAAAGCCATAAATCGATTTGCCTCTTACTTTAATCAAGCAATGAATTGATTCATAAACTATACTACTTCAAGCTAAGAATCGATTCTTCTCCTCATGCATCTAAGCATAAAATCGATTTCCTTCCTTTTAAAAGCCACCAACGGTCATATTTTTAAGCTGAGAATCGATTTCCACTTATCCTTTAGAAGTAATCAATCGATCACACACTTATGAGTTATTCCTATTTTTAAGACAAGAATCGATTTTCACTCCTAAGCATTTCAAGTAATAAATCGATTTCTAAACTCTCTGTGATCTCATTCAACGGTCATATTTTCTCCTAAATCTATAAATAGGGACTTAGCATTTCACAGGGAAAAAAAACAACCCATTCCTACGCTTACGCTTAAACGCAAAACTCAAAAGCCCTAGCACACACACTTTTGTTCTTCACATACTTTTCATCTGTCAGAGCTGAATTTCTCTCAAGGGTTAAAGTTGGGTTGGTGATCTTCAAGTTGTTATAATCTGCCTTCATAAGAGGTATTTTGGTTGTTAATCTAGAGAGTGGGGTATTGTTGTGGAATTTATATATGCAAGTATACGCAGTCGCAACAAGTAATACAGTAGAAATACAGGTCGAACCCACAGGGATTGTATTTAATTTACAGTTGTCATAACTTAGCAAATCAGTGTGTAAGGTAAAACACAATATTTGGAAACAGTAAAATAAAGGTTTGGGTTGCAAGGAAATAAAAAGGAAAACTATATGGTGAAGACCTAGTTGGATTACTTTTACTAAGTAATTTCTCTTCTGTGTTAGTGCTATAGCATTGAGTGCTGTAGCATATGTTGCGTGCCTTTCGGTCACTTTCACCAAGGTTTCGTGACAAGATCCTATGTCTAGGCTTCAAGTAAGTTCACCTTTGTCTATTAAAGAGCCCACAGTATTCACTCTATGAACTAAGCCCTCCTATGTCTAGGTTTGGGCAAGGATTATTCTAAGTGTCCTTAAAACAACCACTCACTCACATCAATCTATGAGATCAATCCATGAACCATTTCTGAACCCATGAATCTACCTATTTTAGTTGATCAGTCCCAAAACAGGTTTGAAAGAATTAAAACACAAAGATTAAAATGCATACATCATAATATTATATTACTAACACATAAAGATTCATTACAAAGCTTAAGCAATCCAACTACAAGGTGTTTAGCTCATGTTTAGAAATATCAACAACTTACAAATAATGGAGTTCATGTCACCAAAACAGAAAGTAGAAGAAGAATGCGCAAAAGATACACTCCTCCAACTCCTACGCATGAACTGGTGTGCTGACAGTGTTATAGCATGAGCAGAACAAAATCTTCTAATGGATTTGATGATGGATCTTCCATGGATGCGAGAGGATAGCTTATCACTGTGTTTTTCCTCTTCTAAACCAGATAATTTCGTGCTGGAAGTCCATGCTTTTGTGCTGGAAGTGAAGCTTTCCTTTATAGAGTGGTTTTCCCTCCTCCTTTGCAAGTGGATGAAGCAAGTGGACAAGTGGGTCTTTCTTTTCACCAACTAAAGCATGTTGTCTCTTGCAAGTGGTAGGAGGGTAGCTGCATCAGCATGGATTGTGGCAATAGGGAGGCGCTGACTGGACATGATAGGATTCACTGCAGATCTGCTTTCTGCTGCTGTACATCTTCAAGTGGTCCCCAGCTCTGCTGCGCACAGTGATGCTATAGCATCTGATGCTATAGCACCTGATGCTATAGCACTTAGACAGAAAACATTAGAAATTTCACAAAAGGCACAATTTGTGCCAAATATCTTCCAATTCAGTTCTTGATTCCCTTTTCCTTGATTTAACACAAATATTCACATAACTCCTAGTCTAAGCATGCAAACTTACAATGATTTAAGAGTAGAAATGCGTAAATAACTATACTAATGGAGAGTTATCACACCCCCAAACTTAAACCATTGCTTGTCCTCAAGCAATGGCAAAAAGAACAAGTAAGTCTAACTAAAAATCATGCTAAGACACTTCTTATATAAACAAGAAAGTATACTAAAGTCAGTTCTTCCCTAAGTTACAAATTTTTCAAAACATACTCTTGGTTGGGTTAAGATTTCAGATCCACTCACACAAATCATTGTTTTTCACAACATCCAGAGTTATTACTGCCCAAAGTGAGTGTGTGACCTCTAAGCATAGTCTCATTCCTAGCCAGGTTCAAAATTTCACTTAGCCTAGGAGAGAATGGCCTTCTTTTGAGTGTGTGAAGAAGAGTTCAAAAGAGAGAGTAGACTAACAATTTTCACAAAAGACTTGAGGGCCTTCAAAGCACAACAAATGGCTTGATTTAGGCATTTCAGACAGTGGTCAGTGTACTAAACTAAGAGAAATGAATGGTATTAATGCTATAGCATGAGGTGCTATAGCATTTGATGTCAAGAGTACAGGTTTCTGCTTATGTTTGATGACTTTTGTGCTATAGCATCCCTTGCTGGACTCCAGTATTATGCTCTCTCTTCTCTTTTCTTTATTTTATTTTTTTGAGCTTTTAGGCACAGTCACAGCATTTTGGGTAAGGAGATGCTATAGCACTACATTACTATACAATTGATGTTACAATTTCTGGCACAACTGAATTACACTGACCTTCCTAAGTTTTCAAGCCTAGCCTTAATATAACCGATGCACCCCCAAACTTAGCTTCTAATGCTACTCTCAATTTTTATTGAAAACTTGACACATTTTTGGTCAACCAAGACTAACTTTAGCATCAGATCATTCTTAGCTAACTAAGTTTCTTTCTAAGCTTAGAGTTTGTGTGGGAGTAGCAATAAAATTGGTTATCACTCAAACAATGCTACTTCACATAGTCACTCAATCATCATTAAACTTTTCACCCATTCAAGATGCAGACTTTTTATTATTTTGTGAACACTAAGGGAATTACTGACTTGACACAAAACAAACATTCAAACATTCAACAGAAAAATAACTAAAGTTCCTCGCCCAAACTTAAAACATGGCAGTGTCCTCACTGCCTTCATGATGAACAAGGGGAATTGGTAAAGCAAAACATCACAGCAAAACATAAACACAATTGACATGATTCAGAAACAGAATTAAAACTAACACAACTGTTGGGTGCAGGACAAGTGCTATAGCACCCAACAGGTTTATTGAAAGCAATAAATTTAAAAGAGTTCAAGGAAAAAGGATCAATTTCTTGCTAACCCAGATTTGAGCATTTTGCTGGTCCTGCTAGGCTTTTGGGATGGTTTCTTGTTTGTTTTCTGTTTCTTCTTCTTGGGTTTATGGGGGACTTCTTCCTCAGCAGTTGATGTTGTAGCACTGGATGCTACAGCAGCAGCTTTCTCCTTCTCTGCTTGCATCATCTCAGTGTCATCTTCTTCTTGGGTCTCAATCAATCTAGCTCCTAGGTTCTTCCTGGCCTCAATGTGCCCCAATCTCCTTTTTGCAGCAGATGATTCCTTTGAGCTTTCAGTAAATGCTATAGCAGCAAGTGCTATAGCATCAGGTGCTGTTGAGGCTTTCTCAGCAACTGCTTCATTCCTTGTCTTTTTCTGATGGGATCACACAGATGGAATGAATGATGCTATAGCATCTCATGCTACCACACCAAGTGCTATAACCACTTCAGCAGCTCAACTCCAAATTTCCTGCACAAACAAAAAGCCTTAAAAATAACAAAAAGGGTTAGTTACAAAAATTGTGGGTTGCCTCCCAGAAGCGCTTGGTTTAAGAGTCTTCAGCCGGACTAAGTCTTGCGGTAGGTATCTCCCTTGGTGCATAAAATTTTGAAAAATAGCTTCTTGCATTGAATTTTTGGCCAATGGAGGCTCTGGGGGAGTAGGAGGGATTCAATCATCTGTTTTGGCCACAACAGAATCAAGTTCCTTCACAGCAGAATCAGGGACCCTTGACCTCTTTTTGGCAGCCATTTTTGTTCTTATATCTTTCTTTGGTGCTGCAGCACTGCCTTCTGATACTGATGTTATAGCGCCACTTGTGACAGCATTCACTTTCTGCACTTCAGTTTTTTTTTGGTGCTGCAACAGATGCAGCAGCACTGTCTTCTGATACTGATGTTATAGCCCCACCTGTGACAGCATAAGTGTGGTGGAAAGATTTTGGGTGGGTGGTGTGGGTGGATGAAAAATGGAGGATTATTCCTTACTTCCCTCTTCTTCTTGCTCACTACACTCTCCTTCATTTTTCTCATCATCACCTTTTGACTATTTGAACTACATGTTCAACACCTCAGCCATGAGTGCTGTAGCACATGGTGCTACAACATCAGAATTCTGCATAATTGACAGCACATACATACCACAAGACCTCTTATTCATACCTGCAAAATTAAAAACAAAAACACACATGCAGAAAACACAATTAGTCCTAAAAATCTGTGTTGCCTCCCAGTAGCGCTTAATTTATAGTCTTTAGCTAGACTTGATATTCAAAACCCAAGTTAGTGTGGATAATAGGACAAGAAGAAAATATCATCCTTCCGCTTTCTCCTTTTTGTTAGAAATCTCATGTATTTGGCATAGGAAAGCAAGTGTTCCCATGCCCCCAACCAATAAGCATTTGGGATAGGAGTTCCCCCTCTCTTGAAAAAATTGATGCTCATTTTGCGGAGGACTATTTTCTTCAATTACCAAGAGTTGAGTCTCAATTGTCACATACCTCAACCTTGGCTTTTCTTCCTTGTCACCACTATTTTTGAAATTTTCTTGTTCTACAACTACACAATTTTTTTGATTTTCTTCCACTATTTCCAAATGACCACATTCAAGTTCACACTCTACACTCTCTTTTTCTTCCTCTTGCTCAACCACCTCTTCAATACAACTCTCTTCTTTTATATGCTCCATAATTGTCATAAGGTGAGCCTCTATATTCTTACATGACACTTGAAAGTTGTCACTAGCCACTTTTATATCATCAAGAGATTGAGCTACAAATTCATGGAAGTTGGAGATGGTCTCTTGGAATCCTTCGGTTTGAGCTTGACAACTTGGTTCTTGCTCATACACAAAGTTTCCCATGCCACAATCCATATTTGGGGTTATCATAGGCATGAAATTTGTCTCATAACAGCCCCTTTCAAGTTGTCACGCTCCACCTTCATAAATTCAATGGATTGAACTAAGAGTTCTTTTAAGCTAAAGTTGTCCTCATGTAATCTTTCGGTTTGAGCTTGAGAAGATGGATTTGTCTCATAACAGCCCCTTTGTTGTTCATTTCCATGAGACTCATAATTGAAACATTGTTGTTGAGCATTCAATTCTTGCATAAAGGTAAAACTCCAATGGTCCATGGCATAAAGTGGGATTTTTTTTTTACAAAACACTAAACACAAATAGTGACACTAAAAACAACAAAGAGAACATATTACAAACACAAAGTACAATACAAATTAGAAAGAAAAAAAATTGTTGAAAAACAGAACACACTAAACAAAAGAATCTAAACTAACTAAACTTACTAACTAAACAATAGAAATGAACTATCACAGGATCAAGTTGAAATTCTGGTGAATTCAGCCTGTACATATGCTATAGCATCCTGTGCTGTAGCATCAGAAACAGACACCAGAGTAAAAGCGACACTAATATGCTAAGAATTTCAACAATAAAATTAATTTCAATCCCCGGCAACGACGCCAAAAACTTGTTGTGGAATTTATATACGCAAGTATACGCATTCGCAACAAGTAATACAGTAGAAATACAGGTCGAACCCACAGGGATTGTATTTAATTTACAGTTGTCATAACTTAGCAAATCAGTGTGTAAGGTAAAACACAATATTTGGAAACAGTAAAATAAAGGTTTGGGTTGCAAGGAAATAAAAAGGAAAACTATATGGTGAAGACCTAGTTGGATTGCTTTTACTAAGTAATTTCTCTTCTGTGTTAGTGCTATAGCATTAGATGCTATAGCATTGAGTACTGTAGCATATGTTGCGTGCCTTTCGGTCACTTTCACCAAGGTTTCGTGACAAGATCCTATGTCTAGGCTTCAAGTAAGTTCACATTTGTCTATTAAAGAGCCCACGGTATTCACTCTATGAACTAAGCCCTCCTATGTCTAGGTTTGGGCAAGGATTGTTTTAAGTGTCCTTAAAACAACCACTCACTCACATCAATCTTTGAGATCAATCCATGAACCATTTCTGAACCCATGAATCCACCTATTTTAGTTGATCAGTCCCAAAACAGGTTTGAAAGAATTAAAACACAAAGATTAAAATGCATACATCATAATATTATATTACTATCACATAAAGATTCATTACAAAGCTTAAGCAATCCAACTACGAGGTGTTTAGCTCATGTTTAGAAATATCAACAACTTACAAATAATGGAGTTCATGTCACCAAAACAGAAAGTAGAAGAAGAATGCGCAAAAGATACACTCCTCCAACTCCTACGCATGAACTGGTGTGCCGACAGTGCTATAGCATGAGCAGAACAGAATCTTCTAATGGATTTGATGATGGATCTTCCATGGATGCGAGAGGACAGCTTATCACTGTGTTTTTCCTCTTCTAAACCAGATAATTTCGTGCTGGAAGTCCATGCTTTTGTGCTGGAAGTGAAGCTTTCCTTTATAGAGTGGTTTACCCTCCTCCTTTGCAAGTGGATGAAGCAAGTGGACAAGTGGGTCTTTCTTTTCACCAACTAAAGCATGTTGTCTCTTGCAAGTGGACAAGTGGTGAAGTGCAAGTGGTAGGAGGGTAGTTGCATCAGCATGGATTGTGGCAATAGGGAGGCGCTGACTGGACATGATAGGATTCACTGCAGATCTGCTTTCTGCTGCTGTCTTCAAGTGGTCCCCAGCTCTGCTGAGCACAGTGATGCTATAGCATCTGATGCTATAATACCTGATGCTATAGCACTTAGACAGAAAACATTAGAAATTTCACAAAAGGCACAATTTGTGCCAAATATCTTCCAATTCAGTTCTTGATTCCCTTTTCCTTTATTTAACACAAATATTCACATAACTCCTAGTCTAAGCATGCAAACTTACAATGATTTAAGAGTAGAAATGCGTAAATAACTATACTAATGGAGAGTTATCAGGTATCTCTCTAGGGTTTCTGTTTGTACTAGGGAGTGGGGTATCTCTCTAGGGTTGTTGATTGTAACAAGGGTGGGGTATCTCTTGTTGGTGTTGTTGTGGTAGATTTGAGGGCTCTTCATAGGTGGGGTATCCTAGGAGAAGAGTGCCTGAGTTTGTAAAGGTTTCCAAAGCACCTGTAAGCTTTGTTGTGTTAGTGGAAAATCTCACAAGGGTGTGAGGACTGGACGTAGGTCACTAGGAGGTGACCGAACCAGTATAATCTCTGTGTTCTTTACTGCTTTATTTTCAGTTTTCGTTTCTCGTTAATTCGTTTCGTAAACCTGCGCGAAAAATCAATCAAGTCGTTAAAGGGGACTTAATTTTTAAAATCTCAATTCACCCCCCCTCTTGAGACTGAAGCCACTTGGCAACAAGTGGTATCAGAGCTAGACTCTTGTATAAAGGGCCTAGCAGCTTCAAGAGAAATGGCTTCAGGTTGGTCTACGCAAGAGGGTGCATCTCTTACCCGTCCTCCGGGATTCAACGGGGAAGACTATGCATATTGGAAAGAAAGAATGAGAATATTCATAGAAGGGGTAGATATAGATATATGGGATGTTGTAAAAAATGGACCTTTTGTTCCCACGCACATGGTAAATGGTGCACTCACAGTGAAAGAAATAAATGAATGACCGGATAATGATAAAAGGAAAGTTCAACACAATTTACGTGCCAAGAACATTATCACTTCCGCACTTAGTCCCGATGAATTTTTTAGAGTATCAAATTGTAAATATGCTCAAGAAATGTGGGACAACCTTCAAGTCACTCATGAATGTACTAGTGAGGTAAAAAGAGCAAGAACCAATACTCTCATCCGGGAATATGAATTATTCAGAATGAATCAAGGAGAATCGATACAAGAAATGAAAAAGAGGTTCACTCACATAGTGAACAAATTGGGCTCATTAGGAAAATCGTTCCCTCCCGAAGACTTGATCAACAAAGTGTTGAGATGCCTAAACAGAGAATGGCAACCAAAGGTAACTGCGATAACTGAATCAAGAAATTTAGCTACGATGACTCTTGCCACCCTGTTTGGAAAACTACTAGAGCACGAGTTAGAGCTCACTCGTCTAGCAGAGCATGAAGAAAAAGGCAAGAAAAAGAAAAGTTTAGCTCTCAAGGCTTCTAGTTCAAATCCATCTGATGATAGTAATGATTCAGAAAATAAGGATGATGAAGACGATGAGAATATAGATAAAATGGTTAGAAAATGCAAAAAGTCCATGAAAAGGAAAAGGTCACCCAAAAAAAATTCTTCATCCAAATGAGTCTCAAGCAAGGAAAACTTGTCAAGTCCACCAACTTGCTATGAATGTGGTAAATCCGGACACATGACAATGGAGTGTCCGAACTTACAAAGAAAATTGTCAAAGTTTAAGAAAAAGGGGTCCAAAGGAAACAATGGTACAAAAGCCTACATAGCATGGGAAGACAATGACATGAACTCATCAGATAATTCAGAAAGTGAAAAAGCTCAAGTTACTCTCATGGCCGACCACGACAGTGAAAATGAAACTGAGGTATATTCTAACTCTGAAACTTTACAAAATGCATATGATGAATTACATGAAGCATTTGTTGAATTACATGATAATTCATTAAAATTAGCTAAGGCATTAAGTAAATCTAAGAAAACTATTGCTCATCTTCAAAATGAAGTTAATGCTTTAACTAAGGAAAAATTAGAGGTTAGAAAAGAAAATGTTGATCTTGTTTATTTTTAGGCAAATTACGTATGTGAAAAGTGTACAGAACATGAAAAGAAAATCCATGAGCTTGAATAGACATTAGGAAAAATGTGCGTACAAAACAAACAACATGTGCATCCTAGGCCATAAAGAAACACTTCCATAAAAAGAAATTTGCGTTATAGGCCTAAGTTCACTACTAGTCCATATATTAGATGTTATTACTGTGCCAAACTAGTGTCATACCCCAATTTTGTCCGGCTTAGGTCAAAACCCTAATTTCCACAAATAAATAAATAAATTGAAGAGCGAAGAGCCTTATGCACTGCATTTCGGATCCTAGAAGGCATTCCAAGGTTCTTGAAATCATTTTTAGGGTTGGAACGCATTTTTCGGGCAAATTAGGGTTTTAGAGCCAAAAAGGGTATTTTGGTCAATTATAACGGTTTCTTTTCTCGCTTTCAAAAAGGCTCAAAAATATGTATAATTAAAAATAGAAATCTGAAATCAAAATATAAAAATGAATAACAAAATAATATTGGATGCTTATTGTATTTTTAGAATTAGGGCTAATTCCTTTTAGGTGCTTTTTGCTTTTATCCATTTTTGGCTAAAGTAAGCACTAGTTTTGCAAGCAAACTACCTCCCTCACTCCATCCTCATGCTCCACGCCACCATCACCATCAGCCCACATCAAGCCTTTCATCATTTCTTTGACAAGCACACCTTTGAGTCCAACAACATCCAATACACAACATATTTTTACCTCCCTTCTCTCTACACCACTAAATACACACTAATTTCTTTACTTTCCTCTCACAACTTTAAACCCATTGGATCTTTGAAATTCAATAAGGACAACTCACTCCTCTCCTCCCCAAAAGACCCAAGAAATTCGTAGCCCCTCTCCTCTCCCTCACTTCCTCTTGTTTTTCTTTCATCTCAAAGGAACCTTCCCATTTCTCCTACACCAAAAAACCCTAGCACACCAAAAACCTCCCCTTTTCTCTCCCAAAACCGTGGCCTCCCCACTCCCTTCCTTCATCTATTTTTGATTTCCTCTTCACCCAAACACCACCATCTCATTTCATTCTCATCCCTCTTTCATATATCTTCTCCATTTTCCATTCAAGATCAAACCTCATCATCAATGAAGGTTTTCATCAAGCTTTTTTTTTGGGGTTGGAGTTGAAGTTCCTTGGAGGTTCTTGTTGATTTGGTTTCTATTTTCTTCATCTCATTGCATTTTCTAGCTTGGATTTGAGGTAAAAACTTTCAAACCCTTGCATCATCTTCAACCTTTTTGCATTAAAACCCATTTTCCTCTTCATTTTGCATTTCACATATCATCATCATTTTGTTTAAAATGTAGCTTGTTGTTGTTGGTGAGAGGAGCCTTAAACACTATTGACAAGCACTTAGGGAGGCTTGGGTGTTTAAGGTGCCTCTCACTCTTGAATAAATGGAGTCATGTTGTTTTGTGTTGATTTTTTGCATTTGTTGTGAAGTAAAATTGTTGTTTCATGTGTTGTTTGGTTCGCATATCCTAGTAAAGTTAGCTTTAATTTGATTTTGTTGTTTCTCTTTGCTTGATGGGGCTTAATCATGTTGTAGATATTTGATTTTAATTAGTGTTTTCATGCTTAGATACTTTGTTTAGGTTTGCAAATTTATTTTCTCACATAGATTTCGTACAAAGTAAAGAGTTTGAGAATAAATGTTGATTTGAGGTCTTAGTGTTTAAGTTATGTGATTAATTGTTCCTAAATCTTGTTAGTATCTTTTGCTTGCTTGATTTTGGGAGTTTGATGAATAAATTGATGGTTTGACTATGTATTGGTTTCGCAAGTCATGAAGAATAAATAGAGTTTTTATATGTTTGCTTATTGTCTCAAGTTGATGATAGGCAATATGATTCTCACTTGTGCCTAGTGCACCTTGCCTAAAGTGATGAGGATTGTTCTATATGATCCAACCATTTTAGTCTATATGTTGTTTAAGTTGATGATTGGCAAGAAGATTCACACTTGTGCACTTGCGCACACTAATTTAAGTGTTGAGGATTGACCAAAGTGATTCAACATGCTTTGGTGTTTTGATTGTTAAGATGACTTGCTTGTTTGGGGTTTGCCAATGATCATGCTTGAGGCTACTCTTTTGAATTCATTTGTGCCTACCACTTCCTTGTCTACTCCCATGTGGAATCATTAATACTTAGATAGGCTCATTCCTTACATTGCATCTTCCACTAGATGTGCATTTAGACTCCCTTGCGTTTTGTAGAAATATTTGAGTATGGTTCTCGCCTAGCATCTTCCACTAGATGTGCATTTAGGTTCAATCTTGCCCACTCTTGCATTTTTGCTTAATGCCCAATTCAAGTTCCTTCTTTGCCTATTTATGTGTTGTGGTTTAATATGTGTAGTCTAGGCTAGTGTTTGCTCAAGAATTCAAATGAGATTAATTGCAAGTTATGACCATGTTGTTGTTTGCCTAAGGATTCGATTTCAATGATTGTGCCACGCTTGAATCTCCAAATCTTTTTGCATTCGTTGTTTTCTTTTCTAAATAGTTTAGCATGAAAATGGTAATTAGTGACAATCACCCATAACCTTTGTTAGTTTGATTGTCCTAAGAGCCTAAGTTTCAAAAAAGATGTTTTCATATGCATAAGCTACTAGTGATAATCACCCATAACCTTCGTTAGTTTGATTATCATGAACGCTTTCGATTTCAAAAGATATTTTCCTAAGCATCGAAGTCATAGCAAGTGCTAGTGATAATCACCCATAACCTTTGTTAGTTTGGTCATCATGGAGGCTTTCATTTTTCAAAAGAGATTTCTACATGCACTTAAGTGGGTTCTAGTAATGGTCACCCATAACCTTTGTTAGTTTGATCATTATGAACGCCCTCCACTTTTCAAAACCAAAGCAAAAAGACTTTCATTTTCAAGGCTCGTTAGAACTACGTCGCTTTGATTCCCATTTGGGATACGTAGGAGCGAGTCACATTCTCGTCAAGCGCAACCATAAAAAAGTTTAGCATTTGCATAAAAAAAAGAGTTATCTTCATGACAAAAAAGAATCACTTTTGCAAACCAAGATCATTTTCAGAACAAAAACATTTTCCTTTCTAAAATCATTTTCAACCCATTGTCGCTAGTGGCTAATCAGAACTTTTGTTCGTCTAGCCATTGGCGACGATGTCTTTTCCCCAAAAGAATAACAAATGATGATCCATCATGACCTTTGTTAGATTGATCATCGTGCAAACCAATCTCTTTCGAAAATCACCTTCAAAAAAGATAATAAAAAATGAGTTGTTATTGATAGTCTATCAGAACCTTTGTTCGTTTGACTAGCGGTACAACTCTCTTTTTGAGTATTTAGTAGTGATTCATCATAGCCTCTGCTAGTTTAATCATTCGCTAATGCTCGTCCTATTTCGAAAACTCACTAAAAAAGATAAAAAAACAAAAAACTTTTCAAAAAGACAAAGAAGAACTACGTAGCTTTGAGTTCTCCATCGCACAGGGAGATACGTAGGAGCGGGCCATGTCCCGTCAAGCGTTTTTTTCTAAAAAACCATTTTCCCCTTTTTTTTCATAATAAATAAAGATTTCCATTAAGAATTTTTCAATAAGAAGTAAAGAGGCAAAATTAAGTATTTTCAAGTCAACACACTAGAACCACACATTTAATTAAAGGTTCCCTCTCAGTAGAGAGGACGCGTGGGGTGCTAACACCGTCCCTACGCGTAACCGACCCCCGAACCCTATTCTCTAGTTTCGCAAGACCAATCGCTTTCCAAAAAAGGTTTTCCTAATATTTTCCTTAATAAATATTGGTGGCGGCTTCATTGTCTTAGGAAAAGTTGTGAACGAGGAAGGTTCTCCCTCGGGGACTTTTTCGGGCGCAACAACTAGGACATACTGCATCTGTTTGCATGGCTAGAGGAAGACAAGTTGTGAAAAAGGTATGGGTTCCCAAAGGAACTATACCAAGTACTAACCCACAATTACCCAAAGAAATTTGAGTACCAAAACTTTCAACTTGATCTCATTGCAGGTATGCTTCAAGGTATGGGGGCAGATTGATACCTTGACAGCAAAGACTCAAAGCGCATGACTGGAGACGCAACAAAGTTCTTAAACACTCACCCCCAAAAAAAGCAGTCATGTGACTTGTGATAACAACAATAGAGGAAGAATCACCGGTGAAGGTTAGATTGGTAAAGTTTTATTCACCTCGATTGAAAATGTGCTTAATGTAGAAGAACTTAAGAATAGTTTATTAAGTTTTAGTAAATTATGTGATCATTGAAATAGGTAATCCCTAATCTTGGTTCATGCATCATTGAGAACAATAGTTGTAAGGCATGTCAGAATAATAGGAAACAACACAAAGTATTCTGGTCAACCCTCTAGGACTGAGCATATAGAAATTAGATATCACCTACTTAGAGTTTATGGTTAGAAAGTTGATAGTGTGATTGAGTTAGTTGAGTCGTCATGAACAGCTAATTGATATTTTCACAAATCCATTGCAAAAGAAAACTTGGTTCTTCGTCGTTCAAATGAGTTTCGATTAAATATTTCTCAAGTGATTTTATAAGAAATGTGAATTTAAGTGAAATTGTGACTTGTAAATTTCTGCGTGCTCAAGAACGATTTCTAAAGCGGTTAAAGTGCTATTTTGTTCCTTGAAATCTATTTTGCTCCTGTCACAGTCAATTGCTAGCTCTGTTATTTTTTTAAAATCGATTTTTCTCCTGCTATAATACATGCTCACAATCGGTTGTTTACCTAAAATAATTTTTCTCCCAAAACTCTATTCCCTTGATCATATTCTGGCTGCCATCACCAACTTTCAAACTAAGCAGCGTGAAATGTGGGAAGCTTAAACAAGAATTTTCTGCCTTAAAACAATTGCTTAACAGATTCTGAGACTCATGTTGGCTTTTACTTGTTTTGATGAAATATTCTCTTCATGGTATCGAATATGATTTCTTTGGTTTTGATGATTATTTATTTTTATAAATCTGCAATGGTTCATTTACCTTGTCAAATAGCTGTGTTGTTCGATTCGCAAACTATGTCTCACAGTCACCCTTTTGATCATGACAAAAAAAGGGGAGAAATATATATAGGATTGATATAGAATTGTCATTTTGCATCTAATCATTGAGATAGGGGGAGCATCAAGTGAGGGGGAGTCCTGTCGCATATCATGCATTATTTTGCTTGATGGACTAACCTCCCACCCAAAGATGAGTAAATTTTTGTCCTCATCAAAAAGGGGGAGAATGTGGTTATATTGCTTTTGCAGGTTAGGTTTTGATGATGATGCGTTCGAAGTCAAAATGACAAGCAGGTTAGGTTTTGATGATGTGTTCAAAGCAGAAAATGGCCAAGAGGAAATCCAAGGCACAAACAAGACTCAAGAAGTAAGGGTAGTCTCTAGGGTTTGGGTCATGTCTTAGGATATTTTGTAAGCCGCTTCCGAGGGTCAGCTCATCTCACAGTTTCATAGCCTTCACAGTTTTCAAAATGCATGCATGCACATAGGTAAGGCACGTAACATAAAAACTATTTTGTGAAAGTTAAAAATTGATTCATGACTTCTTTCCTAAAGCCAAGAATCGATTTCCAACCTTGTGCAAAGGATAGAAATCGATTCATGAATCATTTACTAAAGCCAATAATCGATTCCCAAACTATTTCAAAAGCCAAGAATCGATTCCTATTATTTCTCATAAGACCAAAATCGATTTCCTACTCTATTGTTAAAGTGAAAATTCGATTTCCTTCCTGTTTCCAAAGCCATAAATCGATTTGCCTCTTACTTTAATCAAGCAATGAATCGATTCATAAACTATACTACTTCAAGCTAAGAATCGATTCTTCTCCTCATGTATCTAAGCATAAAATCGATTTCCTTCCTTTTCAAAGCCATCAACGGTCATATTTTTAAGCTGAGAATCGATTTCCACTTATCATTTAGAAGTAATCAATCGATCACACACTTATGAGTTATTCCTATTTTTAAGACAAGAATCAATTTTCACTCCTAAGCATTTCAAGCAATAAATCGATTTCTAAACTCTCTGTGATCTCATTCAACGGTCATATTTTCTCCTAAATCTATAAATAGGGACTTAGCATTTCACAGAAAAAACAACTCATTCTTACGCTTACGCTGAAACGCAAAACTCAAAAACCCTAGTACACGCACACTGTTATTCACATACTTTTCATCTGTCAGAGCTGAATTTCTCTCAAGGGTTAGAGTTGGGTTGGTGATCTTCAAGGGTTAGAGTTGGGTTGATGAGGACCTCCTAGCTCAAGGAAAGGAAGCACAAGAAGGAGTGGTTACTAGAAGCAAAGCAAAGAAGCTTCAAGAGAACATGGAGAAAAGGATTAACTCTTTGTTGATTCCCATTAGAGGAGAATCTAATGAAGACAAAATTTACCAAGTCCTAGTCTTTAGTGACTAGTTCCTTATAAAAAAATATATATTAGACATTTTTTTCTTTCCTATTTGTAATTTGTAATAATTGTACTTTGATATAATTCTCTTTAGAAGCCTAGTAGTTGTCTAAGGCATTAGGTTGTGATTAGAAACTTAGGGTGGTGTGCTTAGTAAATTGCCAAGAGTATATATTGGCAAACTTAACATTTTGGAAATTAGACTTGGATGATATAGAAATTGATTTTTGAGAGCTTAGAGTTTTCTCTCCCTTGGTTCTTGGAAGAACTCAAGTTGGATATTATCAAGGGGCTATCCATCTCCCTTGTGGCGATCACGCACCGATCTTATCATCTATCCTTAGATGTGGCGATCTTCACTCCATCTCCACCTTCTTTCCTTTCCATTTTGTGAGTTTTACTTCCTTCATTGTTCTTAATTTTGGTTGATTGAGTCAAGAAATTGGGAACCTAATCATGGAAAAAGATCCTAATATTCAAGATTTGCTTGAATTTCACATCAGCCTTCATAAGAGGTATTTTGATTGTTAATTTGTAATTCGTTTTTACACTGTATTTGGTACTAGAGAGTGGGGTATCTCTCTAGGGTTGCTGTTTGTACTAGGGAGTGGGGTATCTCTCTAGGGTTGTTGATTGTAACAAGGGTGGGGTATCTCTTCTTGCTGTTGTTGTGGTAGATTTGAGGGCTCTTCATAGGTGGGGTATCCTAGGAGAAGAGTGTCTGAGTCTGTAAAGGTTTCCAAAGCACCTGTAAGCTTTGTTGTGTTAGTGGAAAATCTCACAAGGGTGTGAGGACTGGACGTAGGTCACTAGGAGGTGACCGAACCAGTATACAAATCTGTGTTCTTTACTGCTTTATTTTCAGATTTCGTTTCTCGTTAATTCGTTCCATAAACCTGCGCGAAAAATCAATCAAGTCGTTAAAGGGGACTTAATTTTTAAAATCTCAGTTCACCCCCCCTCTTGAGACTGAAGCCACTTGGTAACAAAACAAACCCGTAGGGATATAACTGAATATCGAAACGAGTTTGTAAAACTCATGGCCTCCGGTGGTGACGTTCCTGAAGATCGGGAAAATCAGACAGTGGTTGCTACTCCTGACGAGCAAGATCATCCGTCCTCCCCTCCGACAAGTGAGCAAGCGGAGGACGATCTTGATGTTGGAAGTTCTTCTCCTGTTGACGGTGTTAATGAGTCCGACGCAGATGTTGCGGAAGCTATGGAGGAAGATTGCAGGATCGATGTGGTGGCTCTCCTCTCGGAATCTGACGAAGAGGTTTAATCGGGGGAAGACAGGGGAGTTCGAATACTCTTGAATCAGAGAGCTCTGATTCCAACTTTGGGACGAGCTCAACGCTCGAAGATGACTCTGATCAGGACGACGCTGAGGAACTTCAAGAACGTCGCGGCACAAACCAGTCAAGTACGGGTCGAGCTTCTAATGCTTCAGTTGACTGTTATTCCAGCACTGGTCCTGGAGTTCATGATGTACCGGAGCGAGAGGTTTGCCCTTATGATTGGGTTTCCACCAAGGTTTTGGAAATCAAATCGTTGTTCCGGTCTGGCCATAATCATGGGCCAGTAGCTCAAAAAATCGTTGGGCGCTCTAGAAATATTTGGAGGATTGAAGGTATGAAAGATGGAGAGCACGTGGCTTCCTGGGCAGGAGAGCTTAACTTTACTATGTACCACGTGACGATCAATGATATGAACATCCGGCCTCCCTTTACCTTTCTTCAACAGACCGTTTTGGCGGAGTTGGACGTAGCACCCTCCCAGCTACATCCAAATGCGTGGGCTTTCCTCCGAGCCTTCGAGCTGATGTGTATTCATCTGGAGAGACCGGTGTCGCCTCAACTTTTCCTCCACTTGTTCGATCTTAATCAGAATAGTGGGGAGGCTAGGTCCGGTCGCGAGCATGTCAGTTTTCGCTCGAGACGAGACGCGAAAATCTTCAGAGCTTATGCAGACTCACTGAGGGGAAGTTGTGTAACATCCCCAAAATAATTAAGTCAATTATTTTGATATTTAACCCAATCAATTGATTATTTTGGTGCTTAATTAATAATTTTATTAATTGGGTACTAAATTAATTATTGATTGGTGTATATTTATAAATTGAAGAAGTTGGTTTTTGGGTGCTAAAATCAAATAAGGGATTTTAGTGAGATTTGTTGAGAAATTAGAATTAAGTAAGGGTTATTATGGTCATTGACCCATAATATCACTTAGTTATATATATATATGTATGTATGTATGTCTAAAAGAAATGAAAGAAAGAACTAAGAGAAAAGAAAGGAAACGAAAGAAAGAAACAGGGAAGAGAAGAATGGAGGAAAAGAGAGAGGGTGAGGGCGTGAGTGAGAAGAGGAAGAAGAGGAGCCATTTTTGGAGCTTGTTTCATTCTCTTTGCACCCTTAGAATCACCTTGATAAGTCCTAATTTAGTGTGTTTCTAGTGCACCCTTAGAGCTATTTTACTACCTATTGTTAGTTTTTATTCTCAGAGATCATTATGAAGCAAATGAGGAATTTTGATATTCGAAGAGCAGGGATCAAAAGACAATAGGATGGGGAGAATAAGCAAGCAATTTAAAGCTGAAAGACAAAAGTAGACGCACGATCCAAGCGTGGCCTAGCACGGTCCGTGCGCTCCGTTCATAAGAAGGAAGAAAAATAAAGAAAAGGAAGCGCACGATCCGTGCGCCCACTAAGCACGACCCGTGCGGACCGTTCACAAATCAGAAGTCCAAAGTTTCATAGCGCACGATCCGTGCGCCCACTAAGCACGAACCGTGCGCCCTGTGTCGTTTTGAATTCCAAGTTGATTTCACTGAGCACGATCTGTGCGCCTGCCTAGCACGATCCGTGCGTCCCACCTGAATTCCAAAGATGTTACAAACTCTTCCCATTCTCTTCTTTATGGATTGTAATTTGTATTTAGTGCTTTGTCTACTGATCCTACACTATAAAAAGGACCTCAATGTAGCTTCATAGACATCTCTGACCATTGTAGTTTCATTCCAAAGTTTAATCTAAAGTTCTTGCATTTTCTCTTAAGGTTTTGTTCTATTGTTATTTTGTTTTTTCTATTCTTGCAATTTTACTTTCTGTCATTTATTTTCTAGCACTTTTATTTTCTTGTTATTTATATTCTGCTATTTAAATTATGTCATTCTCTTCTACTCCTTTGTCTACTATGATCATGTGTGAGTAGACTTCTTTAGTCTTGGGATTGTGGGAAACAATCCAATGATGGGTCCCTAAAACAATTCCAAGGCTAAACTCTATCTTATTAGAATTTGCTTTGTTTTAATCTAAGTTCATCGTACAAACTTTATAAAAGAAATGTCAAGTGAAGTACCGAGAGGTGAAGCTTGACATTGGAACAAATGAATTTAGACAAGGTAAATCAAAGCATGAGAATAGCTTTGATAGCCTTGGGACAATAAGGTTGTGCTCAATGGGTCTCTGCAATGATCAACCATGAGAATAGGCTTGATCGTTGTTTCGAGACACGTTCTTGTATTCCGAAAGGAAACTTGAATTACACCAAAGAATACCTTGTCCTTAAAACACAAATTTAATTATAAGATAGAGGATAGTTAAGGGGTTGTTTTAGCTCCGTCATTGGGATTTAACTATAATCCCAAGGCGCTTTTTGTATTTTGAATTTTAACCAAACATACTTTTCTACTAAATAATTCCCTTTCAGCTAATCACGACTAAAAATTAGATTGGTAATCACACTTAACTCCCTGTGGATCGATACTTTCTATTACGCGATATACTGTATACTTGCGGCGTATCAAGTTTTTGGCGCCGTTGCCAGGGAATAAAAACTCTCAACTTGGATACAAAGTTAGCAGGTGATAAAAGAAAACTTCAGTTAAATGAGTTGGAAGAACTTAGGATGGTCGCTTATGAAAATGCCCTAATTTACAAAGAAAGAACAAAGAAATGACATGATAAGCGTATCGGCCGAAGAGAATTCAAAGAAGGCGATCTTGTATTGCTCTTTAACTCAAGGCTGAAACTTTTTCCAGGGAAATTAAGGTCAAAATGGTCCGGTCCATTTCAAGTCCGTAAGGTATACCCTTTCGGAGCTGTTGATATATGGAGTGAAAAGACCGGTTCATTCAAAGTAAACGGAGTGAAGAGATTGAAAAGGGAACCACTTTGGTTCTACAAAATCCCAATTAAAGAAAAAGGCCTGGGTCAAGCTAGGCCTGGGTCAAGCTAGTGACGTTAAAAGAGAGCTGCGTGGGAGGCAACCCACGGGTTAATGTTTTTGTTTTTTTGTTTTCCAGGAAATCCATGTAAAAAGGGTGTCTGATCTGGGTGTTTGATACAGGAAAAATGAGTTTTTAATGCTGAAGGATAAGCGCGATCCGTGCGCATCATGGCACGATCCGTGCGCATCATGGCACGATCCGTGCGTATCTAAGAATACTTTTTGTGTTCCTTGTTCGAAAGAGAAGCACGATCCGTGCGCACCACGGTACGATTCGTGCGTATCCATGACAATTTTTGTGTTCCTTGTGCGAAAGAGAAGCACGATCCGTGTGCACCATGGCACGATCCGTGCGTACTGGAAGGAATTGGCAATAACCAATCACCGTAGCTCAGACACGATCCGTGCGTAGGTACAGCACGATCCGTGCGTGAATTAAAAGGAAGCATTTTCTTCTACGAATGTTAAGCACGAGCCAAGTAAGTCACGATTTCCAACCCATCTTCTTCTTTCTCATCCCTTCTCCTACTCAAAACCCTCCATACCCATATCTTCCCAACCTCCAAATACACCCAAACCTCCATAAAAATTACCCAAATCAATTACCCACAACCTCCTCTACAAAACCCAACCATCAAAAATCATCATATACCCACTCTCCACAAAATCCCCAAATTCGTAACCCACCATACCCAAAACCTCCACAAACACCACCCAATCATCAAAATACCACTCCATACACAAAACCCACCATCAAAAACACCACATTCACCTAACATTTCTCAAAAACTCCAATTTTTTGAGAAAACCTAAAACCCCAAATTTGAGGAATTCGAAAATGGCTTCTATAAAGGCAAAAGTCAGTGATGTTGCTGGTACATCTACTGGGAAAGGGCGAAAGAGGAGTGGCACAAGTTCAAGCAACTCGTACGAAATCATTTTCAAGGATAAGACTCAACGTGAGAGGTATGAATTGCTTGACAACGGGAAATTGGTCGCCACGAGGTATCCCTATTTTATTCTTACTCTTGACACCCCAGGGATAGAAGACAATGTTATAATGTTATTGAATAATCTGGGTTGGATGGATTTTCTGAGGCCACAAAGGGCCACTTATGAATGGCTTACTCGTGAATTTTTAAGTTCACTATGCTTAATTGATGATAGGCTGTCCTTTAGACTTTTTAATGAAGATTTTGAAATGTCATTGGATGAATTTGGAGAGAAATTGGGGTTTCCTAATGTGGGGTTGATTCATGATTCAAGAGACCCCGCTGTCAGGCCAGAAGGGTATCACCCTCCTACCTTTTGGACCCAGATTACTGGAAGGGGTCAATATGAGGCAATGACCGCCAAAGCAAGCTCAATTCATAACCCGGTCTTCCGGTACATTTGTAGGATAATGGCTTGCACTGTTTTTGGTCGGGGTGAGATGGGTGGAATTAGGACTAGAGAACTTTTTCTGTTATGGGCAATGATCTATCAAGTGCAGGTTAACACCCTTCACTACATCACCAGAAATTTGATTCATATTACTGAACTTCCCAAAGGTGATATTGTGATTGGGGGGATGGTAACCTATATTGTTCAAAAATTGGGGCTGGCTGACAGGTTAAATTATCAAGATGTCCTGGACGGCAATATGAGCATTGACATGGATATATGTGATATATAAATCATTAAGAGCAATTATTAGAGCAATTATTAGTAAATATATAAATCATTAAGCCAGAAAATTTTCTTTAGTCTCTATTTATTGTCTATTTATTTTTAGAGCAATTATTAACAAATATATAAATCATTAACTTAATTTGCTCTATATTGTGCAGAAAAAGAGAAAGGATACAAAGAATACTCAAACCAATATATTATATATATTTGAGTTTGAAATAAAAGAGAGAAAAAGGAAGAAGCCAACTTTCAATTAGCTTTGCATGCAGCCCAAAATCCAAAAGGCCTGCGGCTTGTGTTATATGGATGAAGCTAAGAATTCAGCCCATGATGGAATTCAAATTGAAGGCCCACAAAATTTAATTGAAGAAAGAAAGGATGGTGATGGAGCACGTGACTTGAGGAAAAAGAAATCCAAGCCCATATTAAATTAGGTTACAAGCTATTATAAAGGGAAGGCAATTCACGATTGAAGGCAGGCCGTAATTGACAGCAAGGGCCGTACATACACAACACACACAGTGCCGCACAAGAAAAGGAGAAAAGGGACAGACGTTGACGGCAACAGTAGCACCAGCAAGGAGAAAGGAGAGTATTTGGTACCGTTTTTGACACTGTGAGAGAGCTCTGGAGCAGAAAAATGAGACTAAATTCTCAAGATCAGAAATTTCTCTATTCCGGGTTATTTTTATCTCTGTCATTTATGACTCCTAATTTTATTTTATTGTTCTTGAACACTATGGATAGCTAAATCCTCTTCTAGGGTCTTAGGTGGATCTTGCTTGATTAGAGACCTTTTTATGTTCTAATTTTTAATCTGAATTCCTATTTTTATTTCAATTAATATTGTCCTAGTAATTTAATCACGTTCTTAGGATTGATCACCCTTTGCATGTTCATAATCAACTAGTTGATCAGCGACCGTACTGCAATTAGTTGGTGGACCTATAGGATAATTGGGGATATAATTAATGCATGACCAAACTTTAATTTAGTCTTCCAATCATTCAACCTTTTCGTTCTTTATGCTTTTCCTCAACTTAAATTCTTGCATGACCAAACAAGGGTTAGTTTAGGAAAAAGAATATTAATCGCGAATGACCAAACAGATTAATAGCTTTAGTAAAGGGATTGGTAATTAAATAAAATAAAGGAATTCAGGTAGAATTAGACATAGGGGAATCGAAGCTTGCAAGTGAAACCGTGACCCTAGACCTCTCTCCATCGATTAAATCTAGTATTTTAATTATTGTTATTTATTTCTTTTTACTTGTTTTTATTACAACTCAATTATTAGTTTGTCTGAACAATAGACAATCTTGATTAGTTTGGTACTTGTTAATTAGTCCCTGTGGATACGATAATCTTTTATACTACTTCTGCGAAAGAGTACACTTGCTCTAAGTGTGTTTTTAACGCAACAATATGCGAGAACATGTTCCTAGTCAGGGCTATAAATAAAGCAAGAACAAGATTTCACTTGCTGGTTGACAAGCAAAAGTCCATCCTACTACCAAACCTGGTAAGACAGACACAAGAAACCCAGAAAACTGGGTGTATCTTAATGCTGCAGGTGATATACCCCAAGAGGTGCCAGTCCAAGAGGTAGTTGAAGAGATAGCTGGGCAAGATGATCAAAATGCCCAAAACTTTAATCTGGAAGCATGGTGTGGCAGAATCGAAAGTGAGCAGCAGAGGCAGGGAGCAGAGTTGCAACTAATAAGGGAGGACCAGCTGCATCATAGTCAACAAATGGAGCACATGTCAGATATGCTTCGCTCTATGATGCAACACTTCAACATTCACCAGGCTCCTCCGCCTGGTCAGCAGTAAATCATGTGAGCTTTCTCTTACCCTTTCATGTTGTTTTTATTGTCAAAATCATTGAGGACAATGTTTAGTCCAAGCATGGGGGAGTTGGTACTTTACCCTTTTAAATTTGTATTTTCTGTTGTTTTTCTTTTCTTTGTTGTGTTAATACTGGATTCCCCTCCCATGTTTTGTGTTACTACGGTTTTTCCTTGTGAGTTTAATGAAATAGTGCAGGAATTATCAGTAGTTGTATTAAAAAGAGGAAAAGGGGCTGAATTCTATGATGAATATGTGCATGTAAACATAACTTTTTGCCTGAATTGTCTTCTAAGCCCATAACTGTTCTTACACTTTAAACTGTAGGTCTTGAAAGGGAACCAGATAGCTCAAAAGTTAGCCAAAACTAAGTTGGAATAGTCAACCAAAAATTGTGCCAAACTTGATATAACAAAGCGGAATAGGAAATGAAACAAATTTGGGGGTTAATGAAGTGAACATTTTTGGTGGTCAGGGTAATACATATATACTAGGCTGCTGTTGCTAAGTAGTAAATCCCAAGGAGCAAAAAGCAGTGGCTGAAAAATTTCAAATATGCCCTGACCGCCAATTGTTGGTATTAATAAACCCCAAGAAACAAAAGTCAAATCTATTTTTCTCTTTGTAATCAAGTGAAGCACAATCTAGGAAGACCATTTTTAAACAAAGCAAAGCGAGTTTTTGTGTCTATTTTGGTAACTAGACCGGACCTATGAGTGCACACACTCACTTTGAATAGGCTGTGGGCTGGAAAAAAAAATTCATGAAGGGCA
The DNA here is from genome assembly GCA_039519185.1 of Astragalus membranaceus. Lineage (NCBI taxonomy): Eukaryota > Viridiplantae > Streptophyta > Magnoliopsida > Fabales > Fabaceae > Astragalus > Astragalus membranaceus. The sequence continues at coordinate 178,176,544 of CM076850.1, read as the reverse complement.
TAAAAGATTGTGAGAAGTGTACCCTGAGAACAAAGTCCTTGAAAAATAACTCTAATAGAAAATGCTTCTACCAAATGTTTGCTGCCACTTTTAGTTGCTCTTGCTTGAGGACAAACAAAGATTCAAGCATGGGGGAGTTTGATAAGTCCTAATTTAGTGTGTTTCTAGTGTTTATTTTAAGTAAGTTGTTTGATTATTTAGTTCTATTCTAGAGCTATTTTACTACATATTGTTAGTTTTTATTCTCAGGGTTAATTATGAAGCAAATGAGGAATTTTGATATTCCAAAAGCAAGGATCAAAAGACAATATAGGATGGGGAGAATAAGCAAGCAATTTAAAGCTGAAAGACAGAAGTAGACGCACAATCCGTGCGTGGCCTAGCTGGTCTGTGTGCTCCGTTCGTATGAAGGAAGAAAAATAAAGAAAAGGAAGCGCATGATCCGTGCACCCACTAAGCACGACCCGTGCGAACCGTTCACAAATCAGAAGTCCAAAAGTTTCATAGCGCACGATCCGTGCGCCCACTAAGCACGAACCGTGCGCCCTGTGTCGTTTTGAATTCCAAGTTGATTTCACTGAGCACGATCCGTGCGCCTGCCTAGCACGATCCGTGCATCCCATCTGAATTCCAAAGATGTTACAAACTCTTCCCATTCTCTTCTTTATGGATTGTAATTTGTATTTAGTGCTTTGTCTACTGATCCTACACTATAAAAAGGACCTCAATGTAGCTTCATAGACATCTCTGACCATTGTAGTTTCATTCCAAAGTTTAATCTTAAGTTCTTGCATTTTCTCTTAAGGTTTTGTTCTATTGTTATTTTGTTTTTTCTATTCTTGCAACTTTACTTTCTGTCATTTATTTTCTACCACTTTTATTTCCTTGTTATTTATATTCTGCTGTTTAAGTTATGTCATTCTCTTCTACTCCTTTGTCTACTATGATCATGTGTGAGTAGACTTCTTTAGTCTTGGGATTGTGGGAAACAATCCAATGATGGGTCCCTAAAACAATTCCAAAGCTAAACTCTATCTTATTAGAATTTGCTTTGTTTTAATCTAAGTTCATCGTACAAACTTTATAAAAGAAATGTCAAGTGAAGTACCGAGAGGTGAAGCTTGACATTGGAACAAATGAATTTAGACAAGGTAAATCAAAGCATGAGAATAGCTTTGATAGCCTTGGGACAATCAGGTTGTGCTCAATGGGTCTCTGCAATGATCAACCATGAGAATAGGCTTGATCGTTGTTTCGAGACACGTTCTTGTATTCCGAAAGGAAACTTGAATTACACCAAAGAATACCTTGTCCTTAAAACACAAATTTAATTATAAGATGGAGGATAGTTAAGGGGTTGTTTTAGCTCCGTCATTGGGATTTAACCATAATCCCAGGGCGCTTGTTAGCTATGTATCACGACATTATGACTTTAACTGTTGTAAAAGTTATGTATTTATTTCTGCGCTTTCTTGTATGATATTGAACACTAAAGTTTGTTGATGGTCAGGGAACCGTTATGGTCTTATTTATGATTAAGACTGTCTTGTTGATTATTCAGCGAAAATTTTATAGTGGTGTTCATTATCTAAACAGGAAATAATATCTCTGATGTAGTTAGGGATGGTGCACTTAGGTATTCCTACTAATTAGAAATACCGGGGTGTTACAAGTTGGAAGCAATTCTTTTACTGGGTCGAGCCGGTAAATGGAAAGGCCGTCGACAGTGTAGGCAAGTTCGGAGCTGATGGTCGGACTTTGGAGTCCACCAAGTTCCCTATCGGTTGGAGTCACGATCATTTTAACCGGTCTACACATTCCTACTCAGTCGGCGAGGATCAATTGAGTGCTGAAGATCTCCTCACTAAAAAGATTTTGATTTTGATTTCCCAAAGGGTTCCGTATTCAAAGCATAAATATCGAGGTATCCCTACGGATCGTTTAGTCCAGGCCGGGAAGCGGGTGCAAGTGCAAAGGGTTTTAGGTAGATCGTCTTTCTGGAGCGGACTTTTGTGTATTTGAATTTTCTGCAAGTGATATAACTCGTTTTTTCTTGTTTTTCAGATACGATGACACCAAAGAGGCTCGATTTTCTGAAGAAGTTGGCGATGCAATCGGTCGATGCTGAAGAAGAAGGGGTTGATTCACAAACATCTCCGCTACCTCAGCCCGTTGCCGAGGCTGCCATCCCTGCTGAACCAATCACCACTGTTACCCAGGAAAACCTGGTCAGTGCCGAGGCAGATCGAGGAGAAGGGATCAAGATTTTGTCTGATTCTTCACCTCCTGTTGGGAAGGGTGTCGAAATCGGGACTTCTGTAAAACGGGGACGAGATCCAAGCACAAATTTAAGGCTGTTCCTTTGGACGAGAAGTTCCTAGAGCAAAACTTCGATCAATGGCGGGAGGATCCCATTGCAGCATCGGCCCAGATCTTTGTGAATCTTGCCGACGTTCATAAGATCGAGAAGCAGAAGTATGAGAAGCGAGCTAAAGGTAGGCTCCTTGTTAATTCCGATGGTTTTGTTGATTCATTTAAGATTTTCCTCTTAGTTTTGATATCTTCCTTGTTATTTCTGTAGATTTGTTGGAGGCCGAGAAGGTCAAACATGTCAAACTTTTGGAGGATATGTCTTTGAGGACCAATGAGCTGGCCCGTGTCAAGTCCGAGCTTCGAACTTTGAAGGAAGGCCAAGAGGTTCTTGCGGCGTTGAAGGAATCTGCCCTGCGTCGTGCCGAGACTGCTGAAGCTCGTGTGAAGGAGCTTGAAGATCAGGTGAAAGCTCTAGAGGAGTCCAAAGTTGAGACAAAAAGACAGGTGAGGAGTTTGGAAGATCGTATTGCCGAGCTGGAGGATAACTTGAAGAAGGCCTCGAAAGGGAGGGTGGAAACTAGCACCGATCCCGAATCCCGGATTGCCGAACTTCCAGCTCGACTAGACAAGAGTCAAGTTGCCCTTCAACAAAGCAAGAAACTTGCAAAGGAGGCTGCTGAAGTGGCAATTGAGATGCATAAGGAAGGCTTTGAACTTTGAAGGCGCTCTTCTGCAGGTTCTTTTACTCCATCCTTCGCTTCCACTGGACCGGGCGATCATTCATGTCGATCATGAGGTCGATGGAAACCGCGTTGTCAAGGTCGACTCACAGACGGATGAGAAGACCGTCATCTTTTCGATCTCAGATGTTTAATGATTTTCAGCATTTTTTATCTTTTGCAGAAGTTCTGGGTGTATACTTATCCAATCAAGTTTTGCATAGACTCAGAACTTCGTCATGTAATTCGAAAATTTGCGGGCTCGGCCATATACGAGACGTTTGTAATCGAACATGTTTTAATCGATCTTGATTTTGGATCTCGTCACGAGCTTTATGAATGCTATTTTAATTTTGCAAGTCATGTATGTCGTTTCTAGAGATCGTTTCGCATGTCGTCCTACAGGGAAGTTTACCAGGACTCAGCCCAGATTTAACTCGCCCTGTAGGGGTATTGGTAACTGTGGCCAATGATCGTTCTAAGGACGTTTCGATCCTTGAAGACCTATATCCCTTTGAGATAGTTTACCAAGACTTGGCTCGGATTTAACTGGTCACAAAGAGTTGCAACCATGCTTGGTCGCTTGGGGAGATCTGAAGATCGGTCCCAGTCTCTTCCGAAGAAGGAAATTTGGTTCCTACATTTCTGTTTGATGAAATCAGGACAGGAATGTGTGGAACGTCGGTAAGGTCCTACAGGGCAGTTTACTAGGACTCGGCCCAGATTTAACTCCCCCTGTAGGGGTATTGGCAACTGTGGCCAATGGTCATTCTAAGGACGTTTCGATCCTTGAAGACTTGTATCCCTTTGAGATAGTTTACCAAGACTCGGCTCGGATTTAACTGGTCACAGAGTTGCGACCATGCTCGGTCACTTGGGGAGATCTGAAGATCGGTCCCAGTCTCTTCCGAAGAAGGAAATTTGGTTCCTACATTTTTGTTTGATGAAATCGAGAATGTGTGGAACGTCGGTAAGGTTGCTGTTTTTCATTTAAATGAGTAATTTGATTCACAAAGATCGGCGCACCCTTATATGGTGTCCTTCTAGAGAGATTGATACAATTTCCGCCATTCGAGTTGGGGGGTTTAAATGTAATAACTCTTCAGTTTTGTTGCATTCCAAGTTCTTTCAATCTTTTTTCCTTGGAGGGTCTCCAATTTAAAAGCTCCCTTGTCGGTCTTAGATGTAACACGGTAAGGTCCTTCCCAATTTGGTGTGAGCTTTCCTTGGGAAGCGTTTTTTAGACCAACATCAGCCCTTCGGAGTACCAGATCGCCCAGCTTGAAATCTCTGGGAACGACTTTAGCATTGTACCTGGTTGTTACACCTTGCTTGACGATTGCTTCTCGGAGTGAGGCTCGACCCCGGATTTCATCGATGAGATCGAGCTCCTCTCTTAAGGCTTGGCTATTATCGTTTCGAGACTTGGGGTTTGCCGTTCTCCAGCTGAGTTCGCCAATCTCAACGAGAATGACCGTCTCGCTGCCGTAAGAGAGCCGGAACGACGTCTCTCCTGTGGCGCTTTGAGGGGGTCCTATATCCCCAGAGGACATAAGGTAGCTCTTCTACCCAGTTCCCTTTGGCGTCGTCCAGACGTCGCCTTAGGCCGTTTAGTATTACTTTGTTTGCCGCTTCTACTTGCCCGTTGGTTTGAGGGTGTTCCACCTAAGTGAAGCGGTGCTTGATTTTTAGATCGGACATCAACTTTATGAAACCCGTGTCAGTAAAATGAGTTCCATTGTCTGTTAACACTACCTCGGGGATTCCGAACCTGCTCATGATGCTTTTTTTAAAAAAACTTGATGCAGTTTCTTGCAGTGATGGTAGCCAAGGGTTCTGCTTCTATCCATTTGCTAAAATAATCGACTGCGACGATTAAGTACTTGATCTGGCCTGGAGCTGTCGAGAATGGCCCCAGAAGGTCTATCCCCCACCAAGCAAACAACCATGTGGAGGACAGGCTTGTTAGATCGGGGACAGGCTTGTTAGATCGGTTGGAGGAGCTATCTGGATGTTGGCGTGAATTTGACATTTTTTACATTTTTTTACATAGGCACTAGCATCAACTGTCATGGTCAGCCAGTAATATCCGACGCAGAGAGCCTTCCGAGCCAAACAACGAGCTCCAAGATGTTGACCGCAGATTCCCTCATGAATTTCTGCTAAGACATAAGCTACTTCCTCTCCCTCGATGCATTTTAACAACGGGGAAGAGAGACTTCTTTTGTACAACGTTCCATCAATTAATGAATAGGCAGAAGCTTTTCTCCTGATGATTTTAGCGTCGTTTGCGTCCGGGGGTTCTACCCCTGCTATGATGTACTCTAAAATCGGGACGATCCAATTGTGAATTTCTTCAATTATGCAAATGGTCGAGGCAAACTCAGGGTCGAGGGATACACTGGGTTTGCAGAGCATTTCTTGGATAAACGTTGTGTGATTTCTAGGAGCTTTAGTGCTTGCGAGCTTGGCGAGGATATCAGCTCTTTGGTTCTCCGTTCTTGGCACGTGTTTCACTTCACTTGTTTCAAACTGAGCTAATAACGCTCGTACCTGAAGCAGGTATTTCTGTAGGATCGGTTCTTTGGTCTCGTATTGGTTGCCGATTTGGGAGACTACCAATAGAGAATCGGTTTACAGATTTACCCGAGGGACTCGGAGGTCAATTGCCAGGGGCATACCGACGATGCAAGCCTCGTATTCCGCTTGGTTATTCGAGGTCGGGAAACTGAAAGTTAGAGAAACTTCAATGACGATGCCGTTCGGGCTCTCTAACATGATACAAGCGCCACTTCCTTTTGGGTTAGAGGATCCATCGACATGTAGGATCCAGGTATCGTTTTCGATGTTCACTGGTGTCATTTCGGCCACGAAGTCTGCTAGGACTTGTGCTTTCATAGCCGTTCGGGCTTCGTATTTGATTCTGAACTCTGATAGTTCTACTGCCCACTTGATCATTCTTCCCGTGAGATCGGGCCTATGCGGTATTTGTCTGATGGGGTAATTAGTCCACACGACCACCTGGTGAGCGACGAAGTAAGGTCGAAAACGACGAGTTGCGATGATGAGAGCCAGAGCGATCCTTTCGACCTTCGGGTAGCGACTCTCTGATCCGTGTAGAGCTTTGCTCGCAAAGTAGACTGGGCTCTCTCCGGTTTTTAACTCTCGCACTAGAACGACACCTAAGGTTTCCTCTGAGATTGCTAGATATAAATATAGAGTTTCACCTTCGCTCGGTCTAGTCAAGATCGGAGGTTCGGAAAGGACCTTCTTGAGCTGGTTTAAGGCCTCATCTTGCTCGGAAGTCCATTTGAAATCCTCTTCCTCTTTTTTAAGTAGTTTGAACAGGGAAGAGATTTGAACGCCACGTTTGATATGAAACGAGATAAGACGGCGATCATGCCGTTAAGCTTCTGGACTTCTTTCTTGGTTGTTGGAGTTTGCATTTCTGACACGGATCGACATTTGTTAGGGTTTGCTTCGATTCCCCTTTCTATTAGGTAAAAACCGAGGAATTTCCCAGCTCGAACTCGAAAGGTGCACTTCTCTGGGTTTAACCTCTTATTATTTTTCTGGACTTCGGAGAAGATCACTCTAAGGTCGCTAACGTAATGTCATCGAGGTAGACTTCAACACTCTTGTCGATTTGTTTTTGGAATACTTTGTTCATCATTCTTTGGTAGGTAGCTCAGGCGTTTTTGAAACCAAAAGGCATGACACGGTAAGCGAAGTTACCCTGGTCGGTCATGAAAGCAGTTTTTTCTTGGTCAGGGGGGAACATGGCGATCTGGTTATACCCGGAATATGCATCCATGAAAGGTAATAACCGAAAGCCTGAAGCATTGTCTACAAGTCGATCAATGCTGGGGACAGGGAAAGCGTCTTTTGGGCAGGCTTTATTAAGATCGGTGTAATCCACGCACATGCGCCATTTTCCGTTGCTCTTCCTCACCAGCACCGGATTTGATAACCAGGTTGTGTATTTGACTTCAGAAATGAAGTTCGCTTTTATGAGGTCGTCGACGGATTTTGCAGCAGCAATAGCTTTCTCGTTACTTTGAGCCCGCTTTCTTTGGGCGACCCACTTGGCTTCCGGGTTAACTGCGAGCTGGTGGCAAGCGACTTCAGGAGGAATCTCGGGCATGTCCTCTACCGACCAGGCGAAGATGTCTGCATGGTCATTGAGACATTGGGTTAAATCAATTTTGACCTCTTCTGATAGATCAGCCCCGATTTTGATAGTTCTGGTGGGATCTTCGCCGAGCTGTACCTTGACGAACCTCTCCATCAGGTTGAGGCCTTTTCATTCTTCGTTTGAGCTCTTTTGTTAGCCCGTCATCATCATCATCCTCTGTGCTCTCTGGATCGTACCTTGCATCTAAGTCCGCTGTGTTTACTTCGGTAGGTCGAACTTTACTTCTTCTGGGAGTAGTATTTTCTGGAGGGGGAACCCCTTCCTTCTCCAAAGCTTTTTGCTCGGTCTTGGTCCATAAGAAGAAACATCTGAAAGCAGATTCCAGATCGGAGTTTAAAGTGATCACCTTATTACAGAGAGTGTGGAATTTCATCTTTAGGTGCGTAGTGGACGTCACTGCTCCGAGCCTACCTAAAGTCGGTATTCCAATGATACCGTTGTAGATGGATTCGCAAGGTAGGATAAGGAACTAGGTTTTGATGGTTCTCACCATTGGCTCAGTTCCGTAGGAAACCAATAATTCCAAATGGCCTAGTGGTTTGGTTCGGGATCCGTTAAATCCGGATAGGACTGTTCCTCTGTACGGAGTGAGCTCCTCTATGTCGATCCCCATCCTGTCAAGGAGATCGACAAAGAGGATGTCCGATGAGCTCCCTTGGTCTACCAAGATTCTTCTCACTTCTTTGTTGGCTATGTCTGCCGAGATTATGAGGGGTACGTGCTTGTTGGGTTTCCCATCAATAAGATCTTCATCACCAAAAGATAGTGGAGGTCGGTTTGTAGTGGTTTGGTGTTGTTGAGGTTGAAGCCACACTTAATAATTCTTTCCACTTTCGCTTCATTGTTTTCCCAGACTCCCCATGCTCGAAACCTCCTGTGATCATCATCATCATTACCGAGTGACCTTTCGATTTTCTAATATCTTGTTCTTCGTCGTCATAGCCGGCTTTTTGCTTACCCCTGACTCTTAACTCTTCCTCTCTTTCCTCTTTACCCTCGCTGGTAGTTGCTCCGGGCTTTTTCACATAACTGGACAGTTTTCCCAGCTTGATTAAGTCTTCAATGTCATCTTTCAAAGCATTGCAGTGGTTTGTGTCGTGACCATTACTTCTGTGACACCTGCAGTACTTGTTAGATCGTTGCCCAGATCGGTGAGGCAGAGGTCTGGGGGTTTTAAAGTCTCTGAACTCGACGTTCCAACATTCCCCCAAAAGTTGGTCGTTGGAGACGTTGAGTCAGTGTATACCCGGTGATGATTCTGAGGTCGGGGATCCCTGTTACCTCGGTTATCGTTTCCTCGGTTATCTTTTTTGTTGCGGGGTTTTGATGGTCCGGCCTGTGATGACCCTTTTCCGATCTTGGCGCTTTCCTCTTCATTGATGAAACATTGGGATAGCTGGAGGAATTCCTGCAGAGTACTAGGTTCCCAAGTGTTGACGTGTCTTTTGAACGGGCTTCCATTAAGTAGGCCCTGCGCCATGAAGAAAATTCGGAAAGCGTCGTCCAGTTGTCGAACTTGAAAAGCTTCGTTGTTGAATCTCTCTATGTATTCCCTGAGGGGCTCGTCCTCCCCTTGGACAACGAATATCAATACGGTTTTGTTTTTGGGTTTACTTTTGGAATGAGCAAAGTGAACTGAAAAGAGCTTTGCCAATTAGTCCCAAGAGGAGATGGTGTTCGCTCTTAAGGCCCGGAACCATTCCGATGCTACTTTGTCTAGTGTTAACGGGAAGATTCGACATTTCATCTCCATGGGTATGTTCCGGTATTGCATGCTTGTGTCGAATTGATCAAGGTGCATATCCGGATCTCCCGTTCCATCATACGTTTTCAGACCTTCGGGTGGTTTTTCAAGATACCTCAGAATTCGATAGCTATCGATTGTTGTCGTGAATGGGCCCTTCCGCTTAGTTAGCAGCGCCCGAGGTTGTGACTGATGTCGGTGATGACGGTCGGCATGCCCGTAGTGTCGAGGTTGTTCCTCCTTTGGGGTACCCTCCCGACTTCTTGAATGTCGTCTTGGCGATGATGAGGCTAAAAACGAACGAGGTCGGGGGGAGTTGTCTAAATCTTCGAGATCGTCATATTGTCGAGCCGGAGGAGAACGGGAACCATTTCCTTGTTGTCAGTGAGGGGGAGAACGATGATAGTGCCTTCTCCTGGGTGGAGATCGGTGTCTCCTTCGAGCTGGATTTCTCCTTTTGGGGGAGTCCGGCCCGGGTGATTCCCGGTCCGGGGTGTCCCGTGCCTGGAGCTTTGCTACCTCGGCCTCAAGGCCAGTGAAGCGGGGGCTTCTTTCTTGGTTTACTACCTCCTGTCGGGTCAGCAGTTGTACGAGCTGTTGAACAGCATCGGTCAGGACCGGAAGTGATGGAGGGGGAGGTGGTAGACTATTCCTGTCCGAGCTCATCTAGGCCCGAGCTTGGGTGGAATTTGGAAGGTCTTGAACATGGCCTTCGGGAGTCTGTTGAGGTTCGAACTCGGGTATAACCGGTTCTATCACTGGTCCGACCACGAGACTGGTCGGTCTTGAACGGAGTTTAGGTGGCATTTGTGGATCAAGGTAATGGGAGAGGAACTAGAGTATTGATCCTCCCACTGTGGTCGCCAATGTTCTGTACCGTACTTCCGACCTTTGCGAGTTGTCCGAAGTAGTTGGTAAATGTCGTCATTGATCAGTGATGTTCGATCTTGAGATGGCGATGTTGTACCTGCAAGAATACTCCGACGCTCAAGTCAGTATTTTAATTAATCAATGTTGGTTGGCGAAATTGCACGTCTTTAATGATCATTTAATGTGGTATTTATAGAGTTTGAGTGAAATTTGCTTTGATGATCCTGAACCATCAGATCTTGCAGAGGTATCTGAACCGTTGATTGATTGGGTTAAAATTTCTGGATATGGGCTATTTGGTTAATAGGCCTTGTAGGGGGTGTAAATATCATTGATATCATTACCGTAACACCATTAAACATTGTCTAGTCTGGTGCACCAAAAATGTAACCAAGGAATGAAAGATATCTAGTTTTTTGCTTATAAAGGAAATGGTGTCACTTATTAGGTGAAACAATTTATTTAATTATATTAATATAATATTTATACATAATACTAAAACAAAAATTTGCATTCCTCTAAATATTATTTATGCATACTATCAAGAAAAAACTCGTTGTCAAAAAAAGAAAAAACTCACTTCCTCTAAATATATATACATACTGTTCCGAATAGAACTCACTGAGATAATATCGTACCTCACAGTGGTGATGCTGATATTCGAGGTGGAATTTGCTCCGAGATGAAGCGCGGGGAGGCCGCCACCTGCAAGTACTCCGACGCCCAAGTCAGTCCATAACCAAGATGGAGCATATGAGAGGAGTGGAGAAAGTGTCCCTTACTTTAGAGGGTGGAGTGGTATATATATAGTGGTGCAAATGGGCTTGCTTTAGATAATGGGCCTCCCTATTGAGGATTGGGCCAAATCCGTAACAGTTGCCCCCCAAGTCGGGTCGCCTGTGAGGCGATATTGACTTGTAAGTTTGTCCGAGCTCCAGAGCCAAGTTTACTTTCCTGAAGACTCCGTTGACCCTTTCCCAGAGTGACTGGGATTTTGTTCCCTAGCTGTGATCTTTCACGAAGTCAGGCTTGTGCTCTAGTGAGTTTTTGCCCCCAGCACCAACCTTCACGAAGTCGGGCTGGTGCTCACGAGACAAAGATGACTGTTGAGTGACTCAAGATTCCTCTGAATATCCGGGATTCGGGAATGATGTGGCCACCGAGTGGCTCGAGGTGTCAGTTTAATGTCGCCTTTAGGACAGTATTCTTCGAGGCCGGGCTTATACCAGCGAGGGTGTCTGCCACCAGCCTCGGAGCGCCCGAGATACGGGTCTTGTCAAAGATCTTCGAGGTTGGGCTTATACCAGCGAGGGTGTCTGCCACCAGCCTCGGAGCGCCCGAGATATGGGTCTTGTAAAAGATCGGAGCGCCCGAGATACGGGTCTTGTCAAAGATCTTCGAGGCCGGGCTTATACCAGCGAGGGTGTCTGCCACCAGCCTCGGAGCGCCCGAGATACGGGTCTTATGCCTTTAGGACAGTTTACTAGGACTCGGCCTAGATCGAACTCGCCCTTCAGGGTAATGGCACCCTCGGCTATGTTAAAAAGTGATCACCTGAGTGGCTCGAGGTTTTAGTTTAATGTCGCCTTCAGGGCAGTATTCTTCGAGGCCGGGCTTATACCAGCGAGGGTGTCTGCCACCAGCCTCAGAGCGCCCGAGATACGGGTCTTGTCAAAGATCTTCAAGGCCGGGCTTATACCAGCGAGGGTGTCTGCCACCAGCCTCGGAGCGCCCGAGATATGGGTCTTGTATAAGATCGGAGCGCCCGAGATACGGGTCTTGTCAAAGATCTTCGAGGCCGGGCTTATACCAGCGAGGGTGTCTGTCACCAGCATCAGAGCGCCCGAGATACGGGTCTTGTCAAAGATCTTCGAGGCCGGGCTTATACCAGCGAGGGTGTCTGCCACCAGCCTCGGAGCGCCCGAGATACGGGTCTTATGCCTTTAGGACAGTTTACTAGGACTCGGCCTAGATCGAACTCGCCCTTCAGGGTAATGGCAGCCTCGGCTATGTTAAAACGTGACCACCTGGGTGGCTCGAGGTGTCAATTTAATGTCGAAGGATCTCTGTGAGTGAAGGCGCCAACGTTCCTGCCTCGGGGATTTTTCCAAGCTTTCGGAACGTCGCCTTGGAGAAAAGGAAGCCAGAGATGAATTGGACTGAGGGGAACCCTCGGGATGTCGCCTCGGAGATGAGGAAGCCAGAGACGAGCTGGGCCGAGGGGAACCCTCAGGATAGTAGGTATCATCAGGAGTCCGACTTGGGGGAATCCCCGATCCCCGCCCTCCTCTATGACGAGGTGGAGAGCGATGATGGTATCTCCTCCAAGCTGGAGATCGGTGCCGCATGTGGCTATGAGTCCTTCCACTTGCAGAGTTGCGCCGAGAGGAACTCCGACCTGGCCCTCTTTCGATTCAGTTTTCCAAGACTCGGCTCGGCCTAACTCGAATCACAGCGAGGAGCGACTACCTTTAAAGTCGCCTAAAAGTCGAGATGAAGGTCAGCTTGTCGTTGTACCGATGAGGCTTAGCACCTCTGTAAGATTGCATTGAGCCGAACCGATGGTGTGTCTTCACAGCCTCAGATCCTCTGCTAAAGGGTACTCTGTATCTAACCGACTGTTCGGTTTCTTGTGCCCTTAGCAAGGATCTTTGGGTGAACCTCGTACCTGAAATGAAACAACAGAGAGCATACAGGATATTTGTAGGTGAGATATAAAAATGAAATGGGAAACACAAGTGTTCCGAACACTCTGTATCTGCTAAGGCGCATCACCATGGGTGCAAGTTCCTTGTGCCGATCTAATGTAATACAACATCTCGGCATAGGTGCACTGAGCCGAAGTAATGGAAATCGGTTCATGTAATTTGTCTACATAAGCCATAGGCACCGATTCTACCAAGGTGTCGACCGCATTTTCTATAGAAGCTGGGTTTGCTTTAACCCCTGTTCCTTTCGAGCTGTTTTGCTCTTTTGAGTGGGTCGCTTGCAATCATATTTATTCACATAAACTTGGTAATATCTTAAATACAAAGTTAGGTCCCTGAACCCAAAGAATGCAAAGTCATAAGGGAAATTCTTTTCCTAGGCTTCAAGGAGAATGACAATCAAAGACAGCACTTAATTACAATCAAGGCAAACAAGAGGATGGAGCACTAGAGAGTGAATCACAAGTGATTAGTCCTCACAGGATATGTATTAGTAATGCTCTCAATCACTTAAGTGTCTAGGCTTGTGTTTACTCTCATATACATAATAAGCACATCAATGAAAGTTAGCACTACCATATGCTTGACAAGCTTCTAACATCCACACTTAAGAACACATGCACATAAGATCAAAAGGTCTTTATAAGGGTTGTAATGGGGCCAAGGTCAATGTGAGATAATCCTAAGGGGGAACTAGACTAAAAAGAATCAAAGAGGATAAAGAAGCAATGAAAATCAATTGTAAAGTGAGCATGAGAGGGTCCAACTTCAACAAAGTATGATGAATTTCTCTATTTTGATATACTTCTCCACATAACTCTCTCTACACACTTTCATTCTTCTTGAAACAAAAATTAAAAGAAATACACACACTTTTTTTTTCATTCTTTTTTTTTTCTTCTCTTTTTTTTCTTTTTGGGGAATATTTTTCTATACAAATGTACTTGCCGAACTTTCTATTGAGAACCCAAGAACAAACCCAAGTGAGAACCACAATTGCACAATTTGGACACCCCCACACTTATGGATTTAACAATTCTCAATTCAAAGCTCCTTCACCCTTTAAGATTGGGTAATAACATTGTTTTTCACTTTTGGGCTTATAATGAGCTATAAAACAAAGAATGGGATAAAAGGCTCAAAGGGGCTTACACAAAGGGATAAATTCAGGGTAGGCTTATATGGCTAGTAGCTAAAAAACAGAATTGCCTAGATCATTTCAAACATGCATGTGAACAAGTGTTTCAACAAGAATCAAGTCAAGTTCTAGAGTAACTAACAAACATGAGTGAGTCACACACAAGAAAGGAGAGAATGACAAAATGTAGGTCATCCAATAAAAGGCTTAATTCTCACCAGGGACAATGACTATCACAAATGATGCAAAATTTAGTGCTCATATCCAACTTATTAAACCAAGAGCAACAAGGAATCAATCAAGTCATGTCAAAACACCTATGGTCCTAGAATAGTAAAATCACTCACAACTTGTACAAACCAATAACTCATGGAAAAAACATGCAAAAATAACAATTTTTTCCTTTTTTTATAGTTAAAAATTAGAAACATAAATACTAAAACACACACCCCCACACTTAAATCACACATTGTCCTCGATGTAAGAAACAAGTATAACTTAAGGATAAGAAAAGAAAACTCCCTCTTGAAGGTGGAGAATTTGAAGCTTGCAGGTGGATGGTATTTGTCATAGAAACCTCTTTTATGGTTACTGCACACGTGTTTGGTCTCCTTCTTCTTCCACACTTCCAGAATAAGGGGATTAATTTGTTGCCGTGTTTGCCATACTTCCTCGGTTGGAATGTCCGCCAAGGTCCATCCAATACCTTTCCTATGTTCGCTTAGAATTGGCGATAACTTTTCCTGTTCAGATTCAAGGTTAACTGGAATAATCACAGACAAATTTGCACTTCCCCCTAAATATGCGCATTTCAAATTTTCAGGGAGTGGTTTGAGTTCTACAACATGTGGCTGCTCAATAGCAGCAACAACCACATCCACAACATCAGCTATGTAAAGTGTATCAACCTCTAGAGTTTCAACAAGAGTAACTGCACTGACAATGAGAGGATTTGGGACATTATGATTCACTACTTCCTGGGCAGACAGTTCGTTTGATCTCTGGGCCTGTATCTGCTTAACTGTAGTGGTTAATTGTCCAACTATTATCTCCAATTCCTTAAGTGTGGAATCTGTTGTTTGTTGGAATTGGAGATTTTGAATAGCCATCTCTTTAATGAGATCCTCCAGTGAAGGTTCATAAACAACAACCATGTTTAAATCAACTGAATCAGAATTAGAGTTAAAATCAAATAAGTTATGCTAAAATTAAGGAAGAAAAAAAAAATAAAAAACGAATCAAAGATAATCTAAAAATATAAGAACTGCACTAAAAATCTAATAAAATCAAAAGAAGATTATGAAAAAAATTTTGGATTTTTTTGAGATTATAAAATATTCGAATAATTAATTAAAAATAGAAAACGAATGAATTTAGGATTTTTCGGCCTAGGCTCCCATAAGGGAGTCCTACTCCTTGATTTTTTTCGGATTTTCTCACCAATTTTCGGAGCAATCTGACCAGATCACCTGAAAATCGTTTTTTTTTTTACCTAAAAAACCAGAATTCAGCAGAATGCCTACGACCTGTAACAAAACCTGAAAACTCAACAAAGACACAAACTAAAATGTTAGTACTGTTAGTGGGATCCTGAAGTTGGCAATCCCTAATTAGAGATCCCCGGCAACGGCGCCAATTTGATCAGCGGTCGTACGCGGTCAAAATAATTAAAAAGGGTAAATATAGTATCAAGGTAAGAGACCTTGGTCGTCTCTCGAGGATCTCTAAATAATGAAATTACCAAAATCAAGAATCAAAATAAACAATAAAAAGGGGTTTTGAAGAAAACAATTTGTGTTTAAGGGAGTTCAACAATTTAGAGAGACAATCAATCCATTGGTTTCGGGTGCGTTTCTTGGATTTATCATCGGTTCTAAAATAAAGATTCGTGCATAGTTTGATAATTCTTGATTGATCATAAACTAACTAAACAAGCGTTAATCAGTTCATACGAATTCGCACCGTTTTAAAGCAAGCGTCAAAACAATGTGTTCAATCAATCGTGATAGCGAACAAGTGCCAGTATCACAATTAACATCATAACTGAATTCTATCAATCCTATAAACAAGCGCCATAGACTCTATCAATTCCTATCCAAACTAAATTAAACAAGCGATAAAATAGTTTGTATAATGAAAGTTGCAAAACAGAATCATGATTAAGTGATTAAGCAAAACCGAATCATAAAACGAATCACATAAGCAAATCATAGAGTTTGAGTAATTAAGCAAAACACAAATCGAATTTGCAGCAAGAATTACAGAGATGAAATTGATAGAGAAAGAATTAAAACCATAAAAACGAAATAAATATTAAGCACCAAACCTCAAAATCCTTACTGCAACACCCTTCACCAATAGATTGATCTAGGGCTTTAAGCTTCCATGGAGGTTATAGCACCAAATCCTCAAAATTGTATAATAATGCGTAAGAGAGTCAAGACGGCTCTGAAAAGTGTATTTAACCAGAACAAAACGAAAATACCTAATCCCTAACTGGGTTAATGGATAAAAGCCCGTTAACAAACTAATATTTGGCCCAAAACCCGTTTTACACAGTACTGCTTCGGTAATTCGCAGTTTTCGCCTTTAAGACGTCCGAATTTGGTTTTGAGCTCAACAGAAGAATTGTAGCTATGCTCCTTAGCTTTCCAGCGCATGCTTACACGCCTCAATCGGATAACCATAGCCAATGTTATGACCTGGAGAGTAGATAGGGGTCAATATGCAATAAAAACAAGAATTAATCAAGAAATTGTTATATTGCTCAATTAAGACCCAAAGTCTAGAAACGTGCTAAGACTTAAATATTAGGCACAAAGCACAATTAAAATCACCAAGTGAAAAGCTATAAAAAGTGCATTAAAATACACTGATCAGTCCCCGCACATCATTTTCATCGGAAGGGACTTCTCTACAACTTCAAGTAGGCATGTCAATATATAAAACATTCATGAAGTATTATCCACGATGCTTATGGTTAGATTGCACTCTTTTGCTAGAGCCAACCCTCCTGTCTGTATAGGTGCACATGACATTGATTTAGGCCAGGCTCTCTAGTAGCCCCCACTCTACATTAATCCCTGTCATAAAAACTAGACAACAACTCCAAAGAAACACCTCGTTGTTAGAGTGACCGATGTCAAGTTAGCCGGGAGAGCCATAATAACACAAGTGTACCGAGCACATTTTATCAAATATAGACAACGTGATGCAATGAAGAAATAGAGCAAATCTCGATGCATCATATCGGCCGTTCAAAACTATGAGGACCTAAGCATGATTCTAATGATATGGTGATTGTGCATGCTTATCCTTTATGCTCGCGCAATGGCAGTTTAGAAGTGAATGCAATGAAAGAGATTACTAAAAGTAACTACTATGTCAATACTTTGATCAAAATTCATTTGACGACCTCAAAATGATGTAGGCATTTAACTCGACTAATGCTGTAGTACTTCATATATTGACAAAATTATGACATGCGTAAAGCTCCTCTAGCTCATGCTCAAAGGAAGTGTGAGCCTAACTTGCCAATCATTTATACGCATCACATGGTGATGAGCGGCATAAACGTGGCTAAGAAATGAGAAAACAAAATCATCTTAAAGCGTTTTTATCTCAACCACGTGATAAGAAATAAATAACATTTATCGGTAATTTCTATCACGCATGTCTATAAGTGCATTAAGCAACAAATTATTATGCATTGGTGTTGTGGTGTTGTTGCGTCCGAAAAAGTCCCCGAGGGAGAACCTTCCTCGTTCACAACTTTTCCTAAGACAATGAAGCCGCCACCAATATTTATTAAGGAAAATATTAGGAAAACCTTTTTTGGAAAGCGATTGGTCTTGCGAAACTAGAGAATAGGGTTCGGGGGTCGGTTACGCGCAGGGAAGGTGTTAGCACCCCACACGTCCTCTCTACTGAGAGGGAACATTTAATTAAATGTGTGGTTTTAGTGTGTTGACTTGAAAATACTTAATTTTGCCTCTCTACTTCTTATTGGAAAACTCTTAATGAAAATCTTTATTTATTATGAAAAAAGGGGGAAAAACGGGTTTTTAGAAAAAAAAAACGCTTGACGGGACATGGCCCGCTCCTACGTATCTCCCGGTGCGATGGAGAACTCAAAGCTACGTAGTTCTTCTTTGTCTTTTTGAAAAGTTTTTGTTTTTTATCTTTTTTAGTGAGTTTTTGAAATAGGACGAGCATTTAGTGAATGATTAAACTAACCAAGGTTATGGGTAATCACTGCTAAGTACTCTTGAAAATGAGAGTCACTACCACCAGTCAGACGAACAAAGGTTCTGATTGACTATTAGTAGCAACCCGTTTTTTATTTGCCTTTTTGAAAGTGGTTTTCAAAAGAGATTGATTGGCACGAATGATCAGACTAACAATGGTTATGAGTGATCATCGCTTGTTGTTCTTTGGGGAAAAAGACATCGCCACCAATGGCTAGACAAACAAAGGTTCTGATTAACCACTGGCGACGATGGGTTAAAAATGATTTTGGAAAGGAAGAGGTTTTTGAAAATGATCTTGGTTTGCGAAAGTAATTCTTTTTTTTGTTACGAAAATAACTCTTTTCTTTTCATTATGCAAATGCTAAACTTTTTATGGTTGCGCTTGACGAGAATGTGACTCGCTCCTACGTATCCCAAATGGGAATCAAAGCGACGTAGTTCTAAGTAGTCTTGAAAATGAAAATCTTTTTGATGATGTTTTGGAAAATGAAGAGCGTTCATAATGATCAAACTAACAAAGGTTATGGGTGATCATTACTAACACTTGCCATGATTTTTGATGCTTGGGAAAATATCTTTTGAAATTGAAAGCATTCATGATAATCAAACTAACAAAGGTTATGGGTGATTATCACTAGCACTCTATTGTTAATAATCATGCAAGCAGAGGCTTCGCAAGACTACTAACAAAGTTTTTCTGATTTTGGAGAGTTTTCACAATTTGATTAATTTTCGTTCGGGGAAACATTTATCCATCATTTGAAAAAAAAAAGGGGGTTTGCGAAAAAAATAAGTTCGCTTAGGGAAAAGAAACGAAATTTAAAAAAAAAAGAGAAACAAGGGGTGAAATAGTAAAATGGGGGGTGCAAGTGGTAGGAGGGCTGTATTATTAAAATTGGGGTATAAACAGTAGCCCATTTCTTATTTTAGTGGGCTGGTCCGTTTCAAAATCGTGGGCTTCAGAAGGGGGCATGCGGAGTAAAATGCAGGGGGTGTAAATAGAGATCTGAAAAAAATTAGAAGTGAAAAGACGAAAATACCCCTGCAGCTTACACTATAAAAGGAAGACCTAAAAAGAAACCCTAATTTTATCTTTCCTCTTCTCAGCGCCGCACCTCTCCAAAAATGACCAAATCTGAAAAAAATTCCTCTCTCCTCCTCCACAGCCGATCGCGCCCTTGCGTCGCCGTCTCTCCCTTTCCAACGGCGCCGTCCTCTCTCCTCTCTCAGGACCGTTCCACTTCCCTCTTCTCACCTACCCTGATCTCCTCTCTCTTCTCCACCGCGTCACTCTCCTCCTTTCCTCACCAAATCGATTTTGCGTTTCCTCCTCGCCACTCTAACCTCAACTACTCTTCTCGCATGTCTTTATGGAAACAAAAAGGGATAGAGGGACAACAAGATACCTGAGCAGATAGAGAAGAGGTGCGATTCGCAGAGGGAGAGGGATGATTTAAGGGCGGTCTGATTCTGGTGGTGGTGTAGTGGTGGTCGATTCCGTTGGTGTTAGGTGGTTGTGGTTTGCGAAGAGGAGAAGGACGTGGGTGTCTGGTGGTAGGGAAACGCGTCTGGCGATTCTGGTGGTGCTCGCCGGAGAGGGGGGCCGACGGTGCGACGATGGTCACGATGGCGATGGGTGCTGACGACAGACGTGCGATGGTGCGATGAAAGGGGACGGTGCGTTCACGGAGAGGGGTGACGGTGCCTACGATGCTCCAGGACGGACGGCCACCGTCTACGGTGGCCGGAACTACAGGTAGCCGAATCCTTTCTCTTCTCCTTTTTGGTTGTGCTCAAAACTAGTTGTCTCTGTGTTGTTCCTATTGTTGGTTGTGCTCAAAGCTCTATTTTTACTGAGTGTTTGTATCAGTGACAACTAATTTTTGAGGGTGTTTTGTGTATCTGTTACTGTCTTCTCTTCCTAAAGAATTTTGCCCTGACCTCAGTATATTGTAATTAGGATTTCAAATGTGAACCCCTAGTTCTCTTCCGTGAACCATTTTTGGATTGCTTTCTCTGCTTTTTTGTGCGAATCCCCCCCTCCTTGTGTGTTTGCTGGCTTCTCATATAGAGGTGTTTAATCTGTCCTTTTGTTAAAGCCAGTTGAAGGCTCCTCATATGTCCCTCTCTCATTTCCTATTCTATGATGTTGCTTGTCCTGGTTTTTCCCCTGACTTCTGCTTACCTTCTATTTTATGTTTGCAGCATTGGCGTATCAGTGGAGCAGTGTGTACAGTGTTGCAGTCAAGAGCTGAAAATGGGAAAAGCTATAAACAAGTAAAAGGGGACTCTGGTTGCAAGTTAAAATTGTTTACTGAACCAAATATCATGCGCCAACCTCTCTTTCTTTGTATCATTACTCGTTTGTTTGTACAACCTACAACATGTTCCTCTTTTATCTTTTATTTTGTAATTGTAATAATAATAATAATAGTAATAATAATAAATGAATACTATTTACACATTTCTTTAATTCTTTCTTGTTTTTTAATTTTCTTGAATAATGAAAAAAAGTAAGTTTTACTAATAATAAAAGAAGTGACGCAAAAATCGCTAATGAGCACTGAATGTCATGCGTTAACGAATAAAACCTCAAAATGTAAAGCGAACGATATTTTGATTTTTTTCCTAATAAATTTTAAATTAGCCGGACAAAATTAGGGTATGACAGCTGCCCCTCTTTATTTATATTTTACTAGGAAATATGAAGGGTTTCCAAATTTCTCTTGTAAAATAGAAATAAAGATAAAAAAAAAAAAAACACTAATTTTGTCGCGATTTATTATTTTTTTTTTAGAAATTATTGAGCAATTGGATCGACATGGAACAAAAGTAAATAAGGATCACCGGGGATCTGAAGGAGCAGTAGGGCTCTGAAGGACCACGTGGGGTCTGAAGGATCGATGCCTTTAAGAGTTTGGCATAATGATCTGAAGGTCTAATTCGCAGTCGATGCTTGGCACATTGATTCAAATTAAATTGAAGGACCGATGGGTTTGAAGGGCTGCCTGGGCCTGATGGACCAAAATGGTCTGATGGCCTGCAACTAGCTATGGTACTAATAGAACAGTCTGAGGGTGACCTACGTCGATGCGGCCGTGAGGGTCAAGATCAGATCTAGAACTGATATGTTGACCACGAATGATGTCCACTATGTCTTAGGCAGACACAGCTAATCTGAAGGACCTCTAGGGGTCTGAAGGATCTATGCTAGACTCTGTGCTAACAGTGCGATCTGGTGTTTGATATAAGATTCAACGCTTGTCGCATTGACCTAAGAAGTGGAAGTAATTAGGATCGACACTTGAAGTCGATTAGAGAGCAATGGGTCATATGCATGTAGAATATGCATCTGTAATGATTGACTTTAAGTGGAATGAATGAATGTAATGAGATTCTTTTTCTTATTTGTCTTCTTTGCTTTTTTCTTTTCCGTTTTTTTTTTGGGAAGATAGACACTTTCGTGTCGATGTGAAAACAGTAAATGAACACTGACGTGCAGACAGAAAAGGTAAAATGGGCACTTGCGTGCAGACAGAAAAGGTAAAATGGGCACTTGGCGTGCAGAAAGCGGTAAATTGCCCAGGCTGCCTAAAACCTGTAATCCTTAAACAAACTCTTGAAGAATCCGAGTTTGCGCGTGGCTTTGAGGAGCACGCTCTTCCTGTTGGCCTTTTCGAGCGACCGGGGGGATCGTTATCAGCTCCGGAACTGATATACAGATCAATGCACGGCGTCCACTGTATCTTAGGCTTGATACAGCTATTCCGTTGAACCTCACATGGGGCTGCGGTCCATCGCGTTGCTCGTACACGATGTGAGACCTGGGCAAAAGGGAGCGATGATCTCTCTGGGCTCCAATCCGCAATGCGCGCCTGAGCGCTCTCTTTTCTTTTCTCTTTTTCTTTTCCCTTTTTTTTGTTTCTCTCTCTTTTTTTTGAACTCCCAACTTGGGGGAGCATTTTCTGGAATCTGGGGGCGAGGGCTAACACCAAAGTGCTCATTCTCTCCTCGTACCTGCAGCTGAAAATGAACAAATGCATGCAATGCAAATGCCATGATTGCTGTTTTCTTTTTTCTTATGATGAATGTAAATGTAATGAGTTTCTTTTTTTCTTTTGTCTATGTCGGATGAATGCATGATTTTCTACTGTTCTTATATGTTTGATGAATGCAATGATTTTCCTTTTCTTCTCTTGTCTGTACGTAATGCATGATTTTCTTTTTCGTTTGTTTATGTCCGATGAATGCATGATTTTCTCCTGTTCTTATATGTCTTTTTCTCTTTCTCTAGCTCCTCTTCTTTCTTTTTATTTCCTTTCTTTTCTTTTTGTTGCTCTCTTGGCTCTTCTCTTTTCTCCATTTTGGCTTCTCTTTTTTTTTGCTCTTTTAAGAACCATGGGTATGCGAATGCAAAATTTTGGTGTTTGATGATATGTAATGCTCTTGTGTTTTGATGAAATGGCAGATGACATGTAATGGAAAACTTTTTCTTCTTTGCCTTTTTTCTATGAAATGTGAATATTGCTGATGAATAACATGAAATGATGAATGACATGGGATGCTTTAGCTTTCTTTTCTTCTATGAGATGCAAGTATTGATGTGATGCAACTGTATTGCTTTGATGTTTGATGGGATGATGAGTTTTTGGTTCTTTTTTGTTTTACGGAACGCAAACATTACTATGATGTAGACGACACTGAATGTTTTTGTTTGTTTTCTTTTTTTGACATAGGGACCTTAGGATTCTTGAGTGATCAATTCAAGTGTCCTATCGTGATGACTATTTCGAATGTACGTTCGACTTAGTCTCCTATTTATTGAAGATGATTTTGTATTTTGAAACTTGATTTGATGTCTGATGCAATGATGATGAATGCTTTTTCTTCTTTACTATTTTCCTCTATGAAATGCAAGTATTAATATGGTGCAACTGACGTGAAACGTTTTTCTTTTTGCTATGTGATGAATGCACAAAATGTGAAGATGCAAATGTAATGCTTTGATGCATATCCTATAATGAATAGATTGAGATACCTAGATGCATGAGGTAGACATTTTTGTGATGATGAGATGCGAGACTTTGAATGCAAGGAATTGAGATGATTATTGACCATTCTGTTGAAAAATTGAATTTGATTCAAACTCCAGTGTTCTCAAGGTTTTTATTTACAAACAACCTCACTTGTTTTCTCCTTCTTTCCATGATGACTGAATTTTAGATATCACGTAAACAACTTGTGTTCTCTCTTTTTGAAGCATTGTCTAGTAAGCATGCATAAGAGTGCAAATGTGAATGAATGAGTCAGTTAACTTGGAATTGGTTTAGGGCATGGACATTTACGGCAAGTGAAGAAATGGCAGACATGGTTATTGCCGAAGTTCATGAGGGATCTAGAGATACAAGATTGCCCCAATTCAGGTCTTTGATGAGCGAATAGCTTGCCCCTGTCTAGTGGTGACAACAACTAGGGGTGTAGAAGATGATGAATTGGGAATGCTTCGGCTTTTGAAATGAAAGGTGGAGCAAAAGAGATTTTGTCTGGAGCAAAAGTAAGTTTTACTAATAATAAAAGAAGTGACGCAAAAATCGCTAATGAGCACTGAATGTCATGCGTTAACGAATAAAACCTCAAAATGTAAAGCGAACGATATTTTGATTTTTTTCCTAATAAATTTTAAATTAGCCGGACAAAATTAGGGTATGACAGGTGTGTAATGCAATAAGGATTTGCAATCAATTCAGTCAGGAAGAGTCTCAGCAATTGTTTAATTAATGTCTACTACCCTAGTGTTATCAAATGGAAAGTGAACCTGGATGTCGAACGTCGCACTGAGGCTAGATTGGAAATTGATGTCGGTTAACAACTCAGTTAACACATCACTTCCGAACTCTAGATCTCATTGATGTCACTGGTGTGGCGAATGTATCCAGACTGGATGTTGATGTCCAGAGACGACGCTGCTACACTCACATCAGGATTTTATAGCTGAACCAGTCAACTCTTCCAAGTCGGCGTTCACCGAAATCATTTGAAACAGGAGCTGAACTCATAGAGATCAGACTTGGGTAAAGGGGGTGACCAGCCCGGATGGTCCAACCCGTTGTACCTGCTTCGGTCCAGTTTACCAAGCGCCGGGCTCGATGTCAAACTCGGAGCGAAAAGGTTGGACGCAAGGCTTCGTGTTGGATGTAGGACATCGTGCCGAACTCGGATTACCAGTTGATGTCGATCAGCGCATTGATTTAACATGTTCTTAAATCCCGAACCTCCATGATGTAGTTGGTTTGGTGAATTGATCCCGACCTTGGTATTGGCACCTTGGGTCACAAACTCACCAAAAGAAAATGAATTAGTATTGCTTTGATAATATAACAAGAATGCAATAGCCCAGGCCTTATTCATTTATTCAGCTCACTGCACATAATGAATGTGCGACTGTCATTCACAAAGATGGGCCAAAGAGGTAGCTTGAGTTCGACTCAATCTACAAAGTGCAACAATCCCTGACCAATTTTATTGGTGGGGCACTCCCAAGGTAAAACAACTTAAGGCTTCAGCAGGAATAAGGGAATAGCAATCTGCCCATAACGAACCTGGACGAGATGCCAAATTCATTTTACAACATCAAGTTTAGAGCTTGCATCGCATCAGGATGGAGTTACGACAACTTAACCAAAATCAGACGCAGGAGTGCGGCATGTCGAGGCCCGTTCCGCGGTGCTGACCTCGGCTCCGAAGTAGGATGCTGGTACGAGACGACAAACTCAGCAATAATGGATGACAAGCTGAACCCAGTAATGGCCGATGTGGTTGGGAGTGGTAAAGTCATCTCATCGTAGATTAACTGCATGCCGACGTGAAGGCGAGGTCGAGGTCGATTGAGCGGATCGAAATATGGAGATAAGATCGGCGAGGAACTGATTGGACCGAGGTCGCAACAGAGGCAAAACCCAGGCACACAGGTCTCACGCCCGAATTGGCGGTAGTAACCTTCGACTTTGCATACAGAACTTGTGCCGGAGGAGAAATGGACATGAATCTTCGTCACATCTGAAACGGTGGCGCTGAATAAGATATGAACTAGAAAGGAATTTAAGCTCTTTCCCAGATCAGCCCCAAGCAAGATCGGATCTTGATTCTAAGATCTTGATCCCTCACAAAATTGGATTCCTGAATTGTTGAAAACAACAAGAACAGATCTGAAACGCCATGGATTTCCCATCACTGAACGAGACCAAATTTGACCTCCGCTGTTTGGGAACAAGACCTGGCGACAAGATGGAGCATGAACCCTTCGCTCCCATCATTTCAGGCCTTCAAGACCTGGAGTGCATTCATGGTGAGCGGGAGTTGAGACTGAACCATGGTGTTTGGAACTTCCAGATCTAGAAAATGATACTTCTAAATCAAGTTGACAACAGGATTTCCCCAGGATTAAAAATGCCTCCTTGCTTGATCGTTTGGTTTGCAAGAAAAGGGGATGATCTAAATCTGAATGTGAGAAAGGAGCCATTTTGCAAGGCATGGAGATTGATTTTTATGATGATCTAATCCTTCATTTCAGCGACCTTCTTTCGCAAATGAGGCCGTGAATCTTTGCCTTTTGGATTCACCGCCACTGTGAGGGAATTGGGAGAGGGGAAAGACCTCTCACAACGATGAAGATCTTTATTTTGCTTAACCTCCATGATCCAGATCCGATTCGTGAGATCTCTCCAGAAACTTGTGCTATCATTCATCCCCTATTTCTGGGAAACCTCACGCGAAGAAGGAGACCGTGAATCCAAACCACCGTGAGTGAAAGGAGAGAGCGACGAAGCGCTCCCACTGTGGTCGCCAATGTTCCGAACAGAACTCACTGAGATAATATCGTACCTCACAGTGGTGATGCTGATATTCGAGGTGGAATTAGCTCTGAGATGAAGCGCGGGGAGGCCGCCACCTGCAAGTACTCCGACGCCCAAGTCAGTCCATAACCAAGATGGAGCATATGAGAGGAGTGGAGAAAGTGTCCCTTACTTTAGAGGGTGGAGTGGTATATATATATAGTGGTGCAAATGGGCTTGCTTTAGATAATGGGCCTCCCTATTGAGGATTGGGTCAAATCCGTAACACATACTATACATAGCACTAAAATATAATAACTTTAGTGCCCCCTTAGGTATGAGGTCTTGGACGGTCTCCTCTCCCATATATGCTCAAGGCCACAGACCCATACAGAAGATATATGTTATCATAACAACAAATAGAAAGTTTTTATTGAATGGTTCAATCATCTGTGTCATGTCCCTAGATCCATACAGAAGATACATTTTAGTAAATTTATTAATTAATTAAATATATTATATGATATTTAAAAATATATGTAATTATCAAATCATTCCAATATTGAAAAAGTTGATAATATTGTACATTTTTCTAAAGAAAACTTCAAGATTTTCTAGTATGAGATTTATAAATATTGATTTCCCCGACAATTTTTGTTAGGGACATAGTAGTCCCTCACATTTTCAAAATGGGATAGGTTAGTCCCTCCGTCCATCCAAAGTTAAAAAGTCTGTTAATTGTGCCTATGTCACAGATAATGTGCCCACGTGTCATGCTAAGTGACACATACCGTTACATTTTGGGACAAACTAGTCCCTCATTTAACCTTTATAAGATTTTTCAAAAATGGGACATTTTAGTCCATGTCATTTTTAGACATATTAGTCACTAGAACCCTTCCTCTTCTTTCAACAATCTAACTTATAGTTTTTAGAAATCAAAAATCCTAATCCACTAAATCAGAAAAACCCAATTTCGTTGGAGAAGGCGGAGTCTAACCATGGATGACGCCTTACCAAGTCTGATTTTTTTTTATCTTTTCTAAGATTCCAAATATTTTTTTTAAGAGGCTGACACAATAGTCACATATAAAGAAATTGGAGAATGGGAGTGGCGCATACCGGATTCGAACCCGGGAGCAATCGAAAGATGTCCATAGCTCCAACCAGCTGAACTACACCACTGGGACAGATTCCAAATATTATTATTTGTCAAAAAAACATTCTGAATATTATGTTAAGAAAATTCTAAAGTTTAAATTATTTTAAATAAAAATAATAACATATTAACAATAATTTCAAAAAATGCAAAATAAATATAAAATTAAATATATTTTAATTAGTAGTTATGGAACCCTTCAATATTTTAGGCAAGCTCTGCCACTGGTTGTGAGTTTTTGGTTTTTGGTTTTTAAAAGTCAATTTCAAAACCAAAACATGTTTGGGTAAAATGGGGTCGAGCTGGTTTTTTTCTTAATTTCAAAATCAAAACCAACCAGGCATGGCAACCTAACCTGAACCCGCGGGTACCCACACCCGACCCCGCCCCGAGTTTAACGGGGAAAACCCGCTTTGACCGGGGACGGGTTTGGGTTCGGGGATGTCGATACCCACCCCGTCCCCGCCCCGAACCCGCTCGACAAAACATAAATTAATTATTTTATTTTATTTCATGCATATTTACTCATTCATTTTGTTTCATAAATTTTGTTTATTTTTAACTTTGATCTATTTCCTATAGAAAAATCTATTTTAATACTTTTAACTTTATTTTATCATTGTATAATTATTATTATTTTATTTTTTTAATTATTATAAATATATTTTTTTTATTTTTCTTATAAATTTGTGGCGGAAACGGGTACCTGCGGGGAACCCGCCCCCGTTTGGGACGGGGTTGGGGGATGCAAAACCCGACCCCGATAGAGGTAGGGGCGGGGACGGGGAATGCCAAACCCGCCCCCGACCCGCCCCGTTGCCATGCCTAAAACCAACTCAACCCCATTTTACTCGAACATTTAATACATGACTATGATTAACTCCTCTCACCCTCTCATAATAATAATAATAATAATAATAATAATAATAATAATAATAATAATAATAATAATAATAATAATAATAATAATAATAATAATAATATTAAAAGTGTTCTCACACCCTTCGAGGCACCTCCAATCCAACGAGGGGATTAGTCACTGCGTCCGGCGGTGGATACCCTGGTCTCGACAAAAAAAAGTGTTCTCACTTGATACGCTACGTATAATATACAATTTGAAAAACTATATATCCTAAATATAGTATTTACAAAATCTCAAAAAATTTACATACAAAAAATAACTTAATTACGATAGCAGTTTTTTTGGTTCTGTAACTCACCTTTTCTGTGGGTGATGAGTGAGTTTTATTAATATGCTAAATAAAATTGTTAGGGGGTGCCTCTCAAAGATTAGGGGGTGCCAGAAACGCATTTCTTATTATAGGTAGCCCAGATGTATCAATGGACAGGCCCAGTTTAAGAAGAGGTTGTAATTATAAGAGATGTTTGATTTGATAAGAAAGAAACCCTAGTCTTCTTATCGCAGCGGGGGGCTCTCACTCACTATCTGCAGATCTCGCTTGGGGCTCCCATATCGTTGAGGTCAGGTTAGGATTGCGCCTCTCTTTCTCATCCTTAGCTCTCTCCATCTCGTTCTTTTCTTTCTTGTTGTTGCGGCGGTGTTTTGGATTTGGTTTTTTATTCCAAATGGGACTGGTGTAGATGAATATAGTGTAATTCTCTCTGTCAACCCCATTGGCGGTTGTTGTATACTGGTTGCCGTTCGATCAATTAATGGGTTAGAATAACTGTGAATTAGAACAAACGTTTTCGATTTTCTTTTTATTTATTTATATAAGTTTTCTGATATGCTGATTTTGAGTAAGGGCTGTTATTGATTGTTTGAAGATGTTTTTAGGGCTAGGGTTTGAGTAGTTTAGGGTTATAATTGCCATTGAAAATCTGAGATTTTTTTCCTTTCAAATGTTCGGTTTGAGGTTTATCTGTTTTTGTTCTGTAGTTGGTTTTCCGTTCTCTTGATGCGATTCGGAGACATCTAACATTTTTTAATTTAATGGGCATAGCTAAGTTGGTTATCCTTAATTTTGATTACGACCTCACAAGTCTTGTACTTTTCATGCAGCTGTCCTAAAAATGTACACTTCAAGAAAAAAAATCCACAAAGACAAGGATGCTGAGCCAACTGAGTTTGAAGAATCAGTTGGGCAGGTTTTATTCTGAACACTGAAGTGCTAATTACATTTTCTTATAAGGTTAAAATGTTTATATTTGAGCTTTTGTTGTTGCAGGCATTGTTTGATCTCGAAAACACTAACCAGGAGCTTAAAAGTGAGCTGAAGGATCTTTACATTAACTCAGCAGTGTAGGACTTGTATTATGTAGTTTTGTGTATGTTTTTGTTGTGAAGGTTTGTTTTTCCATGACTGAGTTTTGTTTGGTTCTGATTGGCAGACAAGTTGATGTGTCTGGGAA